>OY757939.1:47489351-47554351 GCA_963585895.1 Sepioteuthis lessoniana
ACACACACACACACACACATATATATATATATATATATACTTAGTAAATTAAGGGGATTATTACTAGCGAGCCAACTACATATTTACCAACCCCTCCACCGAGCAGGATATGACACAATGTCAATTTTTAAGCGGAGTTTGAATTCAGAGTTTTCCTTCTTCTAGACTAGTTGCCTCACCAAAGCTGGAGACCCCAGTCTGCCCTACTATTTACCCATAGCTGGAGGGAGAATAATTGGATTCATACCTTTACCAAGGGTATTAGTGCTATGTGAAATGCCGTAACCTTCATGTCCTGTTCCATACTTTTTTGTATTTGTCTATTTTTCCGTTTCCTTAATATTTTATCATTCTGTTTTCAGCCAGGATGGCAAAATCCACTTGACGGCAAGTTCTTTTTTTCTTTGTTAATTAACACTGGTCTTCTGGTGGGGATTAGGTGATCCTTTGGTATCTGAGAACCCCGGAGAATCTTATACCTCTCATTCTTTTGAACGGATTCTGGTTTGTGCATATATCATTTGGTAGTATGGTCAAATTTCAATTTCTTGCACCATTCCCACCCGATTATCTTTCCCACCCAGACATGTCTACTCTTTTACTCCTTTTGTGCTAGTTTGCTGCATTCACTTATATGATTAACCGTCTCATCCCTATCTCTACGTAACTTACATTTGCTATTCTGTTTCGCATTATCAATTTTCGCTTCATGATAATTGGTCCTCATAGCATTATTTTGTGCTATAATAAAAAAAAAAATTGGTTGGTTGGTTGTATTTTATAAAATATCAGTATTAAGGTAAGCCAGGTTATGTAGAGATAGGGATGAGACGGTTAATCATATAAGTGAAAGTTAACTGCAACATGGATTTTATTCATGAGTTTGTTAATTTGTTTAACGGCATATCAACTCCTCATGGGTTAATTAATATGGAAATTTTATTCATTTTCAAATGCTTGATTGTAATTAAAACTAGTTTTTTTAAGTCCCATTAGTCGATAATCATTTTTTTGCACAGTTATATAGTCACACAAATTCCTAACCAATATCCGTTTTCCCATGGCATGATAGCTAAAGTACTGACTTATTGCCTCGAAGTAAGCGAGTTTAATCTCCAGCCGCAGGATTAATAACCTTAAAAAATGGTATTAACCCCTTATCCTCCCAGCTATCGGTTAAATAGTATCATAGCAGTTTTTCTATAAGAACGGCTTTGGCATTATATAACATACGAAGGTCGATATGCTATTAAAAAAAAAGAAACCAAACTACCCAATAATAATTTTTAAACAGATCTATTTCACTCATAGATGAGACCCTAAAATGCCACTCCGGTTCATAACCAGTATACTCCTTTTTCTTTTTTAGAGAGATCCTATTTACCCAACCCCTCCGCTCGGGCAGGATATGACACAAGGTCAATTTTAAGCGGAGTTTAACAGGTTTGAATTCAGAGTTTTCCTTCTCCTAGACTAGTTGCCTTACCAAGGCTGAAGAACCTAGTCTGCCCTACTATTTACCCATAGCTGGAGGGAGAATAATTGGATTCATACCTTTTCCCAAGGGTATTAGTGCTATGTGAAATGCAATCAGTCTCGTCCAGGATTTGAACTCGCGTCGCCGTGTCCATTTCCTACGACGATAACAATTACACCACGAGCGCCTCCTTTTAACAGGTTTGAATTCAGAGTTTTCCTTCTCGTAGACTAGTTGCCTCACCAAGGCTGAAGAACTGAATCTGTCCTACTATTTACCCATAGCTGGAGGGAGAATAATTGGATTCATACCTTTCCCAAGGGTATTAGTGCTATGTGAAATGCAATCAGTCTCGTCTAGGATTTGAACTCGTGTCGCCGTGTCCATTTCCTGCGACGATAACCATTACACCACCGGCACCTTTTTTAGAGAGATAGAGGGTCTTATCCACCTACATACGGAGCAGTCGATGGGCACCCCACTTTAAACTGACCTAGTGTCACATCCCAACATCATTGGGTAAAGTAAGTGAAGTTAGCGACCTTAGTTGAGGGTGACCCGAGGGCTCCCTTCTCGACAGCTACTACACCCAGATGTAGGGGAGGGCGCTACTACTTTCCCTGTATTGCTCCACTTTATCTTAGATCCATACCTTATAATGCAGAGTGTTAAGCAAGGAGGCATCAAGTACAATTTTTGAGTCTTTGGTATGACTCGACCAGGTCTCTCGGGCCATTGGCGAACACTTTAACCATTATGGACCGGTTTAAATAATTGTGTAAAATTGCCGCATCTTATTCGTCTGATTGCTTCCATTTTCTTTTATTACGTTCTCATTGTCATAGCTGGTTTATCTCCCCCATTGCTTTCCATCTATTTTCAGACGTCCTTTTTTTTTTTTCTTTTCTTATCAAATTTAATCATCTTTTTCACATTTTCTAAATGATTTTATTGGAAGCCTGTCGGGGAAAAGATTAATTTTTTTCCTTTGTATTCTTTCCTTCAATCTTTTTCATAATTTTTTTCTTTTTTTTTTTCTTTCTTTTTTTGCTTGCATCACAGTTCGTTTCTTTCTTTCTTTCTTTCTTTCTTGGTATTGCACCCAGGCTTCAGGTTACTTAAGCCCAGTCGGCAGGGCCTGAGGAACAAACTGACTGCATCTCTGCAGTGGAGTAAGACGCTCCCCAACGAATAACCCCAGTATGACACAAAATTAGCTGATAGTAAGGTGTTTTGGGGAATGTGGCGTGTCCCTTCATTGCCATTACTTCCAGGTTCACTCTGACCAGGAATGATAGTTCCTGTTAGGGTCCCACTTATGATTCAAATAGAACTTTTTATCTATTTCACTGTTTGCAAACAAACGACAGATGTTAAATTGAATTGTTTGTTAGCTATGATTGAAACGATGTAACTGTCAATATCAAATTTTTAATCCATGTGTAAACTAATTTTTAATAGAATTATTATTATTAAATTATAATATTTTTTTTTTAATTTATTGCGGACTTTTTGTCCTCATCTTGGTCGTTTTTTTGTAGGTTTTTTTTTTTTTTTGTGCTGTTTCTTCTTTCACTACGTTTCGGCCAAATTTCACCTCTGGCCTTTTTCAGGTGATTTACCGCGACCTCGGATAGGAATGCTGAGTCTTGTAATCGTATCCCCACTATCTGCTGCGCTTCGGGGCCCGTGGCGCAGCGGATAGAGGCGTTGATTCTCTACGGTTCCAGGTGAGCATTGTCAGATGATAGCAGTTTCAAATCCTACCCAAGCCGGCCTGAGGTTTACTTGGTCAAAAACGTGATGCGATAGACAACAACTATGGAAGGCAGTAATTAGTGGGAATACGGTTACAAGACTCATCATTCCTATCCGAGGTCGCGGTAAAAAACACATGAAGAAGGCCAGAGGTGAAATTTGGCCGAAACGTAGTGAAAGAAACAAAAAAAAAAAACATACCAGGATGAGGACAAAAAGTCCGCAATAAATAAAAAATAAAAAAATTAATTCTCAGATTAAGAAGCCTCATCTCAAAATGATCCAATTAAAGACAATTAGATTATAATACTTGAAAATAATTAACTGTATTGTAGACAAATGATTTAAATTAAATAGAATTATCAGTCTTAGATAGCAATACTTGAAACCATGTAACTGGTTCGTTAAAAATGTTATCTACAATATATTAAATTAAAATCATATGCATAATATGTATAAAGAGGACCTAGCATTATATATATATATATATATATATATATATACTCCCCTACCCCCGTACGACTGAGTTCTCTGGCGAATGAAGTAATCGTGTTGCCATTAGCCTTTATTGCAAGCCTCTTCATATATGAATTGAGGTCTCGGTAGCCGTTGAACGGATGTATGCAAACAATAGTAATTGTGATTCATAACCGTTTAAAATACTTCGTAGCTAATGGCTCCTCGTGGCTGAAGGGTTAGAAGCTTGGCTTGGCGTTTAAGTCAACCGGGTTTCGATCCCAGCAACGGGAAGCTAATGTCTAGCCACACTGATGAGTTCTGATAGAACGAAATAGATCTGTCTGTGAATGACTGTATATATATATATATATATATATATATATTGAATACATTGTTGATAACATTTTACGTCGATATCCTTTAGCATTGAGCACTCAAATTGGATACTCTAGCCCCCTGGATTTTCTCCACGGATTATATATATATATATATATATATATATATATATAAGAGGTTTATGGTTCTTACTCTCTATATAAACACTAAAGTAAAAGTACGATCATCGGATGGAGACACAGAATACTTTGACATTGTAGCAGGAGTACTACAAGGGGACACGCTGGCCCCGTACCTCTTTATCATTTGTCTAGACTAAGTACTTAGAACATCGATTGACAAAATCAAAGAGAATGGCTTCGAACTGACGAAGAAAAGAAGCAGAAGGTACCCCGCAACAACAATTACCGATGCCGACTACGCCGATGACATAGCGATACAGGCAAATACACCTGACCAAGCCGAAACTCTTCTGCATAGTTTGGAACGAGCAGCAGCAAGCATAGGCCTCTATGTTAATGCACACAAAACGGAATATATGTGCTATAACCAAACGGGGGACATCTTCACTCTAGAAGGAACCCCACTTAAACTAGTAGACAAATTCACGTACCTAGGAAGCAGCGTCGAATCAACCGAAAAGGACATCGAAACGAGGTTAACGAAGGCATGGACAGCTATCAATAGGCTATCGATTATATGGAAATCAGATCTAACAGATAAAATGAAACGCAGTTTCTTCCAGGCAGCGGTCACATCGATACTGCTATATGGGTGCACTACATGGACGCTAACAAAACGGCTGGAGAAGAAACTAGATGGCAATTACACAAGAATGCTGCGTGCAATCCTCAACAAGTCCTGGCAGCAACACCCCACAAGACACCAACTGTACGGCCACCTGCCCCCTATCACGAAAACTATTCAAGTTAGACGAACCAGACATGCAGGACACTGCTGGAGAAGCAGAGATTAACTCATAAGAGATGTACTCTTATGGATCCCCACACATGGCCGCGCAAAAGCAGGACGACCAGCTCGAACGTACATTCAGCAGCTATGTGAGGATACAGGATGTTGTCCTGAAGACCTACCTAGGGCGATGAACGATAGGGAGGAGTGGTGAGAGAGGGTCAGGGATATCCGTGCTGCCAGCACGATATGATGATGATGATGATGATGATGATGATGGTTCTTACTAGCTCATTTGGTGAGTTAATAGGGGACCAAATGTTACGGCTTTGTGAAATAGTGTTCAGTATATATATATATATATATATAATACAACCAAACCTAACTAATCAAGTGACTTACTGTTTTGAAGAGGTCACCTACTTAACTATTAGTCAAGCTCATGACTATTTCAGCTTAACTCATTTTCCTGGTGACGCTTGAGAATGAAATTATCATCCACACATCTCAGACACATGGTTGGCTTCAATGATGTCGCTTTGAGACCATTTTTCAAAATATCTTATATTACAGAGCCGTTCATAAGAAAGTAAGACAACAGAAAGAACAAGGTGAAAAGATGGGCGCTGAATGACCGACTAGACAATTATTCTGGTATCTATTTTGGGATATTTGCTTCTTCTTGTTTGGTTTAGTTTGGTTTCTTTGTTTAATGGCATATCAACCCGTGAAGGATATTTAATGCCAAAGCCATTCTCCTAGAAGAACAGTAGTGGTACCATTTAACCCATAGCTGGGAGGATAAGGGGGTTCATACCTTTCCCAAGGGTATTTGCCCGAAAGTGAACATGGTTTGGTTTCTTTGTTTAATGGCATATCAACCTTTTGTAGGATATTTAATGCCGAAGCCATTCTCCTAGAAGAACAGTAGTGGTACCATTTAACCCATAGCTGGGAGGATAAGGGGGTTCATACCTTTCCCAAGGGTATTTGCCCGAAAGTGAACATGGTTTGGTTTCTTTGTTTAATGGCATATCAACCTTTTGTAGGATATTTAATGCCGAAGCCATTCTCCTAGAAGAACAGTAGTGGTACCATTTAACCCATAGCTGGGAGGATAAGGGGGTTCATACCTTTCCCAAGGGTATTTGCCCGAAAGTGAACATGGTTTGGTTTCTTTGTTTAATGGCATATCAACCTTTTGTAAGATATTTAATGCCAAAGCCATTCTCCTAGAAGAACAGTAGTGGTACCATTTAACCCATAGCTGGGAGGATAAGGGGGTTCATACCTTTCCCAAGGGTATTTGCCCGAAAGTGAACGTAATAGCGCGACTAGAGTACGAACTCGCGTTCTACAATTTCGCAGTCCATCACTTTAACCATTACACCACGAGGACACCCCCGCTTCTTCTTCTAATTCACTCAGTTACTGAGAAAACCTGTCGTGGATGGACGTGACTCTTTTAAATCAAAACCTATGTATTCCATCATGGTCTTGTGTCTTCCAGTTTCGTACTTTCTTTGGAGTGTTGCACTTAATGAGTCAAGATGTATCTCGGCCTGGGAGCCTCCTTCAAGTCTTTGGAATTCTTTTTCCATGTTAATAATCCTTTCGGGTTTTCTCTTTCTTTTCTCAGATCTTGTTCCAAAAAGGATTTTTCCTTTGTATCCAGTTATCTATTTGTCCGCTTGCGTTATTCACCAAATTGCTGATAGAATTTTTTTCATTTTTTTTTTTTTTTTTTTGAAGGCCTACTTTTGTTTGTATTGCTTGGTTCTGTCCCGGTATCTTTTGAGTTTTCCGTCTTTCGCCAATATTTTTTTGATTTATTACTTCCGGTTGCATTGTCAATCTTGTCTGCAGCTGACTTTTTTCGGTCTATTTCATTCCATTGTATCCTTGTGCATTTTTTCTTTGTCTTTTCATTTCTTTTGTTTTGTTTTGTTTTGGTTTGGTTTGGTTTTATGGCATGTCAACCATTGTTGGTTATTAGATGACAAATCCTGTTTTTTTTTACATATATACTAAATATATGATTTGTAAACAGATACACTCAGTTAAATGATCGAACAGTTCTGTTTCTAACAATTCAATTTACCATAAGTCAACAAAGTTAAATGGTTCCAATTATTGCTGCGTATCACCAACAGTTCTGTTAAACATAAGTCTTTTATTTACACACAGTTAAGGGATCTAACAGTTCTATTTCTAACAATTCAGTTTAGCATGTCATTTATTTGCACACAGTTTAAATGTTAAACAGTTCTATTTGACCCATAGTTAGGACCCTAACAGGTGCAACCACTCCTGGCCAGAGTGGACCTGGGAGAGATGACAATGAAAGGATACTTCTTATTCTTCAAAGCTCCAGCGTTACTGGAGCCTCACCATCAGATTGTTTAATGTTATATCCGGGAAACCCGTTGGGGGAGTGTTACCATTCTACAGAGATGCAGTTGGTGTATTATACGGCCCCAACCGACAGGTCCAGTTTGTTTTTGTTATTCCTTTATTTTTTTCAATAGTATCTTTTATTATTGTTGTTATTATTATTATTATTATTATTATTATTATTATTATTATTAGTAGTAGTAGTTACTTGAAATCCTATAACTTCTTATGTTGAGTTACAGGTGTCTCAAAGAAATTTGGCGGCAAAGATGGGGTGAAGAGATGAAGTCGGAATGAGGTTGTTCATATAAAAAAAATAAAAGAAGATAAGTTTAACATGTGATCACAGAAAAATCTCACTTACTTTATTGCCGATATTTCGACTTCTCTTTGGATCGGTTTCAAAACAGGAAGACGTCAAGTATTTTTAAGTCGTTCAAAGAAAAATAAATTCTTTGACAGATCATAGCCTACCCACCAAATAGCCACTGTGTTGATTTCGCTTAGCCTCAAAATTGTCGCTTTCCCGGTAACTAATTGTACCTTTTTGAAAAATCCCAAAGTTTCGTGTGTGACTGTCTCACCCACTAATTGTGAGAGTTCTCGTAACTGATCTTTTGTTTTCGCTCATACAACTGAGCACCAAGAGAACGAGAGGCGACCACTAGATTATTCTTGGAAAAAAGTTTGTCTTCTAGATTAAGTTACTCAATATAGATTGACACGCTATTGAACAAAATCAAACAACCAACTAAGTTTATATATGAACATAGATAGGTAGATAGATAGATTTGCTATCTGTTATATTAAGAATAAGTCGCTATATCAACATTGGAAATCTTTACATGTTAATGAACACTGAAGTCATTTCGTAAATTGTTTATTCGTAAAGTTTTCAAAGTTCGGTAAAAAAGAATAAGTTTAAAAATAATGAATAACTTTGATGTCTATCATTTCTCTCTCTCTCTCTCTCTGATTTTTCTTCTCTTAATTTTTTTTCTTTTCAACTTTCTCTTTCTCCATATTTCCTTTCACTTTCTCTCTCTCTCTCTCTCTCTCTCTGATTTTTTTCTCTTTATTTTCTTTTTTCTTTTCTACTTTCTCTTTCTCCATATTTCCTTTCACTTTCTCCCTCTCTCTCTCTCTCTCTCTCTCTCTGTATATTTATACATACTTTCTCTCCTTCTCTCCCTTTCTCTCTCACTCTCTCTTTTGTACTTCCACTATTTTCCTCCTATTTCTTTTCTATCATATCTGTTTTCACTTTTCATTTATTTTCTTTCTTTTTCTTTTAAAACAAATCAACCAGTCACGTCTCTATCTATATATGAACATAGATAGATAGATAGATAGATAGATAGATAGATTTCCTACCTGTCGTGTCAAGAATTAGTCGCTATATCTGTTTCAGAAATCTCTACATTCTAATGTTTCCACTGAAGTCATTTCGTAAATTGTTTATACGTAACCTATTCAAAGTTCGATAAAAACAGAATAAGTTTGAAAATAACGAATAACGTTGGTGTCAATCAAGGTTAATGATGACTCAGAGAGTATTTTAATCCAGGCAATACCTGGTAATTCTCAAAAGACAAATGCTCACGCACACACTTACGTATACTGTCCAACCCACGCGTTGAGACAGTGTTAAACACACACGCTTATATAAAGTCAAACACACGGACACTGAAGAGTCAAACACGCATATATATATATATATATATATATATATATATATATATATATATGATAAAACTTTGCTTCCAAATGAATAATAATTTGTAAAGGCTTATAAATTTTGGTTCTGGAAGCACTTAAAGAGTCAATCAATTAACTAAATGCGAAGAAGCAGGTACTCCAAAGTTTGCCCAATATTAAACCCTGCCTCACCAACAAAAACAAAAACAAAAACAAGCAACAGCAAAAAAAAAAAGAAAAGAAAATTACAAGATAGAAACAGAAACAGCCCGCTCTTATATAACACTGCATTATTATTTACATCCACGCAACTGCATACGTATTAATGTATTTAACGTGTGCGTGCATGTCTACGCGGGCGAATAATGTGTGCGCGAGCATGGCGATATGCATGCCATTTCTGCACGCGTTCTCTCTCTGGGTGTCGGTCGGGAGCGAGATGTAAGCATTTTCACGTGATGTTCAATATACGCCCGCATTTGCACGGATTTTACACGCTTCTTTGCATGTTCACATCACCCACTTCAACTTTCTTTGGCAGTTGTGTGCAGAATGCATATATATATATATATATATATATATATATATATACATGTGTGTGTGTGTGTGTGTGTGTGTGTGTGTGTGTGTGTGTGTGTGTGTGTGTGTGTGTGTGTGTGTGTGACCTTCCCAGGAAAATCGGCCTGTTAATATAAATTAATTAATGAAAGCTTCCCCCTCTTTAGAAATATAAAAGTGCGTTTGCCGCTAAAATTTCCCTTCGTCAAACTTCTGCAGAATTCCTTTTTCATTTTACTTTCGTTTCAGATCTGATGGGGATAGCTAAGTGATTATAACCGTAAAATGGAAACAGTGAGGTTCAGTCGTTTCTTTAAAAATCAAAGACAATAGGTTTTATCTGTTACCCATTATGATACAATACGAAAAAAAAAACGAAAAATAAAAAGAATAACTCTTTGATCGTAATAATAACATAATCTGAAATAAAGCAAGATTGAAAAAAAACTACATCGAAGAATAATCCAAACTGAAAGTCTTTTATTTGCACTGTTGAGAAAAGGTAATATTCTTAATTTTTAAAACGTAATTCGATTAAAATGGTTCTATCTACTCATTTAATGATAAGCTTCTGAAATAGATAAATTCTGTTGGTTTTTTTAGGGGGTTAATGGCATATCAGGGTCCCGGGGTTATTCTATACCAAAGACATCTTTGTAGAAAGACAGCAGCAGACCAGTTCGTTTACCTCGGTAGCAATATCTCATCAACAAAAAGTAATGCCAACATGAGCATAGGAAAAGTATGAACTGCCATTAACAGGTTATCGATCACATGGAAATCCAATCTTTCTGATAAAACAAAACAGCAATCCTTCCAAGCTGTGCCCGTGTAAGTACTATTGCAGGGTTGCACCACTTGGCTTCCAACAAAAAAAAAAGGTAGATGAGAACTACGTAAAAATGCCGTGCCCTGTTTTGAACAGATCCTGGAAGCAGCACCCTACAAAATAGCTGCTCTACCTCCCATCTCGCAAATCATCCAAGACGAACACGATATACCGGGCACTACTGATGAAATAAGAGCGAACTTATAAGCAATGTTCTCTTATAGACTCCAACGCATGGACACACCAGCGTAGGTCAACCAGCCAAAACCTAAATTCATCAATTCTGTGCGGATGACTGAATGACTTAACAGAAAAAATGTTGATAGGGACGAACGATGAGAGAGCGTCACGAGAATCAGTCCTGTAAGCACATCTTGATAATGATGAGATCTGGTCTTCTGGCCGAAATAAGGTAATCCAAGTGTATCTCAAATTCTCAAAAAAATGTTTGCCTCAATTTCTGGGATAGATTCTGTTTTGTACATGTACCATTTTTCAAATCTTATTCGCTTGCAGATTTCCCGCTAGATAACTTTCCCCACCCAATCACATTTGCGCTTATATGTGTTATTATTATCTCTATTTTTCTCACCAGTTTAAACATTTTTTTTTTAAATGAAGTCTAAAGTGACGATCTTGCCAGGATAAAACTTTTCAAATATCCTTCACTGGGCTGTGGTCTCAATTCTTTCTTAGATCTCCCGTTCGGTTCTATTTGGCTTGAATGGGTTGGGTTTTATGGCATATCAACCATTGTGAGTTATTTAATGCCAAATCCTCTTTATACATATATATTAAATATATATAATTTGTGACCACATATTGTAGATAACATTCATAAATTAGCCTGAGCTACGAGAATCATTAAATAAGTTTCCAGACATTTTTTCGCATGGGCACTTTTATTGATAGTACACGCATGAAACTCAAGTCCCCTTCGAAATAATCTCCTCCGGCTGCAATGCACTTGTTGTATCGTTCCAATATCTTCTGCAAGGCCCCATGGAAGACCTCTTGTGTGATCATGTCAATAACCTTCGTCACAGCCTCTTTCATCTCCTCAATTATCTCATAACGACAGCCTCTGAGCTTAGGGAATAAGCAAAAGTCACAGGGAGCAAGGTCTCGACTATAGGGAGACTGAGGAACTGTTTTGATGCCCATCTAGGTCAAATAGTCTGTGACAAGGATGGAGTTGTGGACTGGTGCATTGTCCTGGTGGAAATGCCTCTGAGCCGATTCGAAGAGTGCTAGCCTGCTGAACTCCTTTAAAACCTCAACCCCTACCTACGCCTAACCCTTTGGCCAATCAAGTTTGTTGTATTGACTTCCTTACTCCTCCCACACCTCTTATCATCCCTCAAAGACTCCCTGCCTTCCTTGAATCTCTTATGCAACTCAAAAACTCATGCTCGATTCTTGCAAGTTGGTCGAAAAGCAGTCTGAAGCATTCCATACGTTTCTGCGGCATTTTTTTCCAAGTTTAAACCACAATTTTATTGCATATCGTTCTTCTAAAGTGTCCTCACGTCCAGATTGCATTTTTGAAATTCATCAGCTATGACAACCAGGCTTTAGTAGGATGTATTCCAATTCCTGCCGTAGCTGTTCATTTGAATGTGAACTCATAAAAACTGGTCAGTCATCACATAAGATGTATAGCAATAACATAGTGAATTTCAAGAGTCTACGACAATTTTAAATGCCTGTACAAAAAAGTCTGGAAACGTATTGAATGCACCAAGTATTTTTTGCAAATGTTTTCAAGTATTTCGATGTAACAGTCACAATTTAATATCAGTCATTCGTTTGCACATTTATCTTATTTATTTTATTTATTTTTTTTTTTTTTTTGATAGATAGGACCCTATCAGGTGTTACCACTCTGGGCTCGAGTGGACCATGGAGTAATGGCAGTGAAAGGGTACTTTGGAGCCTCGCCATCAGAGGGTTTTGTGTGATATCAGGACACTCGTTGGGGAGGTATTACTCCTCTGCAGAGATGCAGTCGGTGTATTCTACAACTCCGGCCGACTGGGCTTCATGTTCTTGGAGACTGTTCCAAAGGTTTCATCTAAAATGGGTATCACCGTCACCTTCGTGTTTTTTTCACTTCCCAGACAATAATCAAGTATTTATCTTTTCACTTTCTTTTTCTTTCTCTCTTCGCTCTTTATTATTATTATTATTATTTACTCATAAGATTTTTTCACATCATGGTCTTTCACTGGAGTTTGAGTGATAGTAAGTCTCCTCAAGTCTCCTGGACTCTCCTCTGTATTCCGACCGTTCTCAATAATGCAGTATTTTGGATGGTCTCCACTCAACTTCCAAGTCCTCCAGTCCCTTTAGTAATCCTTTTGTAACTGTTCCAAACGCACCAGTTACAATTGGTATGATTGTCACCTGGATGTTCCGTAGTTTTTTCAATTCCCTTGCGAGGTCGAGGTACTTATCCTTCTTTTCACATTCTTTCAGTTTTATTCTGTGGTCAGCCAGGCCAGCAAAGTCAACAAAGTTCTCTTCTTTTTATTGATTATTATTAGGACTGGTCTTCTGGCCGAGATTAGGTGATCCGTGTGTATGTCTAAGTCCCATTAGAGTTTATGTGTGTTATTTTCTAGGACAGGTGTTGGCTTATTCATATACCATTTGTTGGTATGGTCAAATTTCAATTTCTTGCACATCTCCCAGTGGATCACCTTGCTGACCCAGTCGTGTCTAGTCTTATATTCCTTCTGTGCTAATTTGCTGCATTCGCTTATTATGTGATTGATGGTTTTATTTCTGTCACTGCATAGCCTACATTTGCTATTTTGCTGCATCTCATCTAGTATTATCTTTTTTACTCATTAGAGTTTTTCACATCAGCTTTAGCTGATGGTTTTTCACTGGAGTCTGAGTGACAGCAATTCTCCTCACGTCTCCAGGACTTGTCTCAGGATTCTAGCCGTTCTCAGCAATGCTGTCGTTTGGATAGTCTCTAGCCGTTCGCCAACTTCCAAGTCCTCCAGGCCTTTCAATAATCCTTTAGTTATTGTGCCCAAAGCACCAATCACAATTAGCACAATCGTCACTTTCATGTTCCACAGCTTTTTCTATTCTCTAGCAAGGTCGAGGTACGTATCCTTTTCACTTTCGTTCAGATTTATTCTATGGTCCGCTAGGACAACAAAGTCGACAATTTTGCAAATTTTCTTTTTCTTTTTTTTTTTTTTTTTTGTTGATTATTATTAGGTCTGGTCTTCTGGCCCGGATTAGTTGATCAGTTTGTATATTAAAGTCATTTGGAGTTTATGCGTGTCATTTTGTAGGACAGGTGCTGGGTTGTGCATATAGCATTTGTTTGTATGGTCAAATTGAAATTTCTTGCACATCTCCCAGTGGATCACCTTGCCGACCCAGTCATGTCCCGTCTTATACTCCTTCTGTGCTAATTTGCTGCATTCGCTTATTATGTGATTGATCATTTCGTCTCTGTCACTGCATAGTCTACATTTGCTGTTTTGTTTTGTCTTATCTATCCTCGCTTTGATATGATTGGTTCTTATGACGTTGTCCTGTGCTGCTATTAGGAGTGATTCCGTTTCTCTCTTAAAGTTTCCTTTTCTTTGCCAGGTCCAGGTTTTCTGGTGAGATGTTGTTTATTAGACGTTTAAAGCGGCCATAGAGTTGTTTTTCCTCCCATTTTTGTTTCCTAGTTGTTGTCATTCTATCGTCTATCGTGTTGTCCGTATCGTTTCTGATGGCTGCAATTAGTCCTCGTTCGGGTTTTCTATGTAGTCTTCGAGCCGTTGTATGGATGCGTCAACGGTGTCTTCGATGCTGACAAGTCCTCTTCCTCACTCTTTTCTAGATACATATAGTCTGTCAACGTCGTCTCTGGGGTGTAATGCCTTATACATGGTCATTAGTTTTCTTGTTCTTTGGTCCATTTGTTTAAGTTCATCTCTGGTCCACTTGAGAAAGGGTCCTGAATATCTAACAAGCGGCACAGCCTAAGTATTTATTCCTTTGATGAGGTTTCTGCTGGAGAGTTTTGTCTCGAGTAGTTTTCTCGTTCTCCTGAGATATTCTTTTCGGATCTTGTCTTTCATTTGCAGCTGTTTGATAGTGTCAGCCTTCAAGATACCCAAGTATTTGTAGGTTTCATTTTCTTCGAACGTTCTAATTTTGTCGTGATTTGGTAGTTTGATTCCGCATTATTATTATTATTATTATTATTATTATTATTATTTACTTCTGCTTCTTTTCTTCGTCAGCTCGAAGCTGACGAAGAAAAGAAGCATAAGGTACCCCGCAAAAACAATTACCGACGCCGACAACGATGATGACATAGCGATACTGGCAAATACACCCGACCAAGCCGAAACACTACTGCATAGTTTGGAACGAGCAGCCGCAGTCATAGGCCTCTATGTTAATGCACACAAAACGGAATATATGTGCTATAATCAAACGGCGGACATCTCCACTCTTAAACTAGTAGACAAGTTCACTTACCTGGGAAGCAGCGTCGAATCAACCAAAAAGGACATCGAAACGAGGTTAACGAAGGCATGGACAGCTATCAATAGGCTATCGATTATATGGAAACCGATAAAATGAAACGCAGTTTCTTCTAGGCAGCGGTCACATCGATACTGCTATATGGGTGCACTCCATGTACGCTAACAAAGTGGCTGAAGAAGAAGCTAGACGGCAATTACACAAGAATGCTGCGTGCAATCTTGAACAAGTCTGAAGTTTGAGCGATAGCAAGTCTCCTAAAGTCTCCAGGACTCTTCTCAGTATTCTGGCCAATCTCAATAATGCAGTATTTTGGATGATCTCCACTCGTTCTCTTAATTCCAAATCCTCCAATTCCTTAAATAATCCTTCAGTGATTGTTCTTTCAAATCCCTTGTAATCCAGGTACTAATCCTTCTTTTTACTTTCTTTCAATTTTACTCTCTGGTCAATCGGGACAGCAAAGTCCACAATTTTACAAGTTCTCTTTTTTTTATTATTATAATGTCTGGTCGTATGGCTGGGATTAGGTGATCTGTTTGTATGTTATAATCCCATAGGAGTTTGTGTGTCTCACAAGAATCTGTTAATGGTCTTTCACTGAAGTTTGATTGGTTTGGTTTCTTTGTTTAATGGCATATCAACCTTTGCAGGTTATTTAATGCCAAAGCCACTCCCCTAGAAGAACAGTAGTGGTACTATTTGACCCATAGCTGGGAGGATAAGGGGGTTCGTACCTTTCCCAAGCGTATTTGCCCGAAAGTGAACGTAATAGCGCGACTAGAGTACGAACTAGCGTACTACGATTCCGCAGTCCATCGCTGTAACCATTACACCACGAGGATACCCCCACTGAAGTTTGAGTGACAGCAAGTCTCCTCAAGTCTCCAGGCCTCTTCTCAGTATTCTGGCCAATCTCTCGTTCTCTCATTTCCAAATTCTCCAGTCCCTTCACATATCCTTTGTTAACTGTATCGAGCGCACTATTTTCAAATGGTATCACCGTCACTTTGATGTTCCACAGTTTTTCAGTTCTCTAGCAAGGTCTTAGTATTTATCTCTCTTTTCATTTTCTTTTAATTTTACTTTGTGGTCTACCGAGACAGTAAACTCCTATATCGCTAGGTTCTCTTTTTTGGCAGTTGACTATCAAATTTAAAATGCTGAATTTTACAAAATGTTATGCTGTATTTTGTTTGTGAAATAATGCTTAAACTATGCGTTTTAAATGTAAAGGCACGCTTACTCTACTATAAAGCCAATTTGATATTAAGCCTATCCACATGTCAGCGAACAAGGCAGAATGTTTTTGAATATCTTCTATCGAATAATTTAAAAATTCGTTAAGCCCTAACAGTAGTTTAGAAGAAAAGCCTAGAATGCTACCACAGCCCCCCCCCAGAAAGGGAAAAAGAAAAAAAAAAAAAAAAAAAACCCAACAAAAACGAATTCTCCCCTCCACCCCAGTAGACCGCCACCCCCAAAGCTACCTAAAATATCAGTAGTAAATAAAAGTCCAAACGAAGAAGTAGCATTTGAACTCAGGAGCCGAGTGGAAGAAATATGTCAATATTGGTCAGTATGTCTTTAATTCCAATTTAAAATGCTGAATTTTACAAAATGTTATGCTGTATTTTGTTTGTGAAATAATGCTTAAACTATGCGTTTTAAATGTAAAGGCACGCTTACTCTACTATAAAGCCAATTTGATATTAAGCCTATCCACATGTCAGCGAACAAGGCAGAATGTTTTTGAATATCTTCTATCGAATAATTTAAAAATTCGTAAAAGTATAAGTCAGTACTAGTGAAAGTCTTAAGAAAGTACCTTAATGTTGGACTTTAACTAAGTTAAAACTTAAAAACAAATTCCCCCACCCTTTTTTTTTTTTTTTTTTTTTTTAATGTACACATGGGAAGCAGCATGATGTACGTAAAGGTATTTGAATAAAACAATGGACGACCAAACTCAATACCCAAATGGGTCCTGGACGTGAGTCTGAAGACTTTTCGCTCAGGATCGACAGTTCGATCGCGGAACTACTGCTGCTCCTCTATAAGAGTGGCTAGAAGAGAATAAAACAGCCATCGAAAGATAACCATGACGTATCTGAAAACCATATTATTAATAGTCTTTGAGAGTTTTTCACATCAACGTTAACTGATGGTCTTTCACTGGAGTTTCAATGACAGAAAAGCTCCTTACATCTCTAGGATTCTTCTCAGTATTCCAATTGACCTCAATAAGGCAGTGCCCTGGATTATCTCCACTTCCCCTTTTATTTCCTAGTCTTCCAGTCCTTCAGTGACTGTACTACGAGCACCAATTACAATTAGTATAACCGTTACTTTCATGTTCTACATTTTTTTTTCAATTCCTTAGCAAGGTGCACGTACTTATCTTTCTTACCTTTTTCTTTTAATCTTACTTTGTGATGAGCAAGGACAATAAAGTCTACAATTCGGCAAGTTCTCTCTTTTTTTGTTGATGATAATTATTATTATTATTATTCATGCAGGACACTGCTGGAGAAGCATGGACGAGCTCATAAGTGATGTACTCCTATGGACCCCCACATACGGCCGGGCAAAAGCAGGACGACCAGCTCGAACATACATTCAGCAGCTATGTGAGGATACGGGGTGTAGCCCTGAAGACCTGCCAGAGGCGATGAACAACAGGGAAAAGTGGCGAGAGAGGGTCAGGGATATCCGTGCTAGCGGCACGACATGATGATGGTTATTATTCATGATTCCTTCCTTTTTGCTTCTTTTTTTATCACCTATCTTCGTTTTCCTATCCTTTTCGGGGTTTTTTAATCTTCTTCTTTTCTCTCCCTCCATATAAGAATTTTCTTCAGTCTTTCTTTCAATTGTTAATTCATTTTTCTCCCTTTTTCGACACTCTCCTGTAAGTGAGTCAAAGAAGTGCGAGTTGTTTTGTTGTATTTTTCTAATTAGACATCGACAAAAACCTTTCCTCTTTTTCACCCTCTTTACCCGTCAGTCAACCTTTCGAAAGGAAAATTCGGAAATTCATTTGTGTCTTTTTTTTTTTCTGTTTCATTTTTGCTATCTCCTCCAACTTTAGACGTTTGCTTGTTTGTTTTTTGTTTTGTTTTTTTCCAATTCATTTTATTTTTAATCATCTTAATGATCATCAGCATTATCATCACAATTATTTTGATGGTTTTTGGTATTTTAATTTGATCATTCAAACTAGAGCATTAGTGCTTAATAATTAAGTACATAGGACATTTATTTCAAAGTGTATTTATCAAATGATAAAAAAAAATAAAGAACTTTCTTATTGACGTTCAGTTTTAACTTTCAAAATATTTTATTCGTTCAATTTTTCCCCAATAAAGTTTTTCTTTTTTTTTTTTTTTTTCGTTTTCAAATTTGTCGTTTCATCAACGAACTTCTAATTATGCATTCTCTTTTTTTCCTACTTTCATTTCATGATTTTTCAACCTTATTTTCTTTCGTTCACTTTTACTTTCACTATCTCTCTCTTTCTGTCTGTCTGTCTCTCTCTCTCTCTCTCTCTCTCTCTCTCTTTCTCTCTCTCTCTTTCCTTTCCCTTTCTCTCTAATGCCTTTTTTTTCTTTCTATTCTCTTTCTCTGCTCCTTCCCCTTTCTCTCTATTCTCTGTTACTCACTTCTATTTTCTCCTTCACTCTATTCTTTTCTCTCTCTCTCTCTCTCTCCTCTTCCTCCTCCTCCTTTCTCGTCTCCCTATTCTCTTTCTTTCTTTCCATCTTTCTCTCTCTCTCTTTCTTTCTCTCTTCCCCTTTTTCCTTCTCTCTATTCTCTTTTCACCCTTCTACTTTTATTTCTCTCTAATCTTTTTTTCTATTCTACTTTATCTCTCTCTCTCTCTCTCTCTCTCTCTCTCTATTCTAACTTATCTATCTCTACTCTTTTTCTCTTTCTCCACCTTTTTCTTTATCTCTATTCTCTTTCTCTTTCTTCCACTTTCACTTTCTCTTTCTTTCACTCTTTTTCTTCTTCTTTCTCTTTCCTCCTTTCTATTTCTATTCTCGTTATCTCTCACTTCAATATTTCCTCTCGCTCTTTCTCTCTCTTCTACTTTCTCTCACCTTCTCTTTATCTCTTATCTCTCTTCTACCTTTCCTCCTTCTTCTATTCTCTTTCACTCCACCTTTCTCTTTCTTTCTATTCTAATTCTATTCTACTTTCTCCTTCTCACTCTTTTCTTTCTCGTCTACTTTCTCTTTCTTTCTTTTCTCTTCCTCTCTTTCCATCTTTCACTTTCTCTCTATTCTCCTTTTCTCTCTCTCTCTCTCTCTCTCTCTCTCTCTCTCTCTCTGCGCTCTCTTTTAATTTCTATTTTTCTATATTCTCTTTCTCTCTCTTCAAAATTTTTTTCTCCAATCATTTGTACATCCTCTTTCTTTCTATTTTCTTTCTATCTTTTACTCTCTCTCTTTCTCTCTCTCTCTCTCTCTCTCTTCTCTCTGTCTCACACTGTCTCTTTCTCTCTTCAACGTTCAATCTCTCTTTATTTTCTACTCCATCTCTGCTTTCTTTGTATTGATCTATCAATCTATCTATTTTTTCTACTTTCTCTTTCTCCTAATTTTCTTTCTTTCTCTTCTGGTTCATTTTCTTCAATTTATTTTCTCCTCCCTTTTTTTTTATTTTCTCTCTCTTTTATTTTCATTTTCTCCCTATTCTCTTTCTTTTTTCCTATTTTTCATTCTTTTCGACTTTCACTTTCTTCCGATTTACCCTCCGTCTATCTCTCTTTAGTTCTGTCTCTGTCTCTCAGTCTCTCTGTCTCTCTGTCTTACACACACATACAAACACACATATACATACACTGTGTGTCACTGGTACTTTCACTTTCTCATTATTTTCTTTCCCTCTCTTTTACTTTCCCTTTCTACCTATTTTCTCTTCCCCCCTCTCTCTCCTTCTTTCCCTTTCCTCTTATTTCTTTCTCTTTTCTCTATTTTCTCTTTTTCCCAATTTCTCATTATTTTCTTTCTCTCTCTTTTACTTTCTCTTTCTATCTATTTTCTCTCTCTCTCTCTCTCTTCTACTTTCTCTTTCTTCTCTTTTTCCTCCCCTTTCTATTTTCTTTTTCTCTCAATTATCTTTCTCTCTCTTCAAGTTTCACTTTCTTATTAATTTCTTTCCTTCTCTTTTACTTTCTCTTTCGACCTTTCATCTTTCTTTCTCAGTTTGTCAAAATCCATCGTTTATTGATATATCTATATTTATTCAAACTTATCGACCTAGCTATCTCAGTTTACTAGCATCTATCAGTTAATATATCTGTATCAATATTCTCAATTGCGTATGTGTTTGTGGGTGTGCGTATATATATATATATATATATATATATATGGCGTAACAACCCTTTTCGGGTCATTTAACACCGAATTAAGTCATTTTGATAAAAGTTTCAAACAAATCAGTTTAGTACAAGTACATTTTTTGTTTGCACACAGTCCAAACACTCTTAAAATAAACAATTCAGTTTAGCAGTGTCAATGTCAAAAAACAATTCTATTTCAAACAATTCAGTTTAACATAATTACACTGTTGAAGCACACAGTGAAATGTAGAAACAGTTATTTTCAAGCTATTCAATTTAGCGCAATTACACAGTTTAGTTCTATTTGACCCATAGATAGGACTCTATTGGGTGCTACCACTCCGGCCCAGAGTGGACCTGGGAGCAATGGCAATGAAGGGGTACTCGCACTCTCCAAAGCTCTAACATTGCTGAAGCCTCATCATGAGAGAGTTTTGGGAGTCTTAATCCTCTGCCGAGATGTAGTCATCGTATTCCCCTAGCCGACTGGGAAAAAAATATATATATATATTGTCATCCACCGACAGTTCTGCTTCGTTCAATCAGAACTCGTCAGTGTGGCTAGACGGGCTAGATTCCCGAAGCGGGGATCGAAACCCGGTTGACTCAAACGCCAATCTAAGATTCTACCACTCAGCCACGAAGAAGCCTGCGACAGCGAAGTAAATTTAAACGATTATGAATCACAATTGTTATTATTTACATATATCTACTTAACGGCTACCGAGAGCTCGATTCATACGAAGAGCCTTGCATATACGCTAATGGCAACACAATTACTTCATTCGCTAGAGAGCTCAACTCTACAGGGGAAGGGGAGTATATATATATATATGTGTGTGTGTGTGTGTGTGTGTGTGTGTGTGTGTGTGTGTGTGTGTGTGTGTGTGCGTTTGTGTACAAGGTCAATCTGTAAACCATTGAGATGCTTGTAAAAGAATTTTATAAGTATGCGACACGAGGTCAATTTTTAACCGTAAAGTAGCTGGTTTAAAATCAGTTTTCCTTTTCTTAGATAAGTTGTTTCACCAAGGCTATAGAGCCCATGTTGTCCTGTTTTTTATCCATTGTAGTGTTCGTGGTGGAGTAGATGAACACGTGTATTTCCAAAAAAAGCCTAAATGGAGCCTTCTTGTAGAGCAGATAGATTCTTGGAAAACTGTAGTCAGCGTTCGTATTTGTTAACCAACATGCCACTAGAGGGAGTTTTTAGAAATTCGCTTCCTTTATTTGTCACTTCATTCAAAGTTGTTAATTATTTTAAGGTTTGCAATTTTCTTTGTATTTTTATCCTCTAATTTGAATTTCTTTTGTTTTCTTGAGTCTCCATCAACAATATTTTTATATTAATTCCTTTCCTCTGTATTTTAGGCTTCTTTATGTTTTATTTAAATTTATTATAACGAATGATTTCTTTCGTTGCGTATGTCTTTCTTGTGGCTCTATTTTTCTTCTTTTTTATTTCATCGTTTCGATCATTTGAAAGTTTTATTTTAATGTTTATCACTTAATATCATAAACCTTTGCCAGTAGTTTTCGATTTGTTTATTTAGATATTTTTTTCTTCTTAACTTTTATCTTTTCCACCTTACATTCTTTTATTTCTTTCTGGCTTTCATTTCCCTGGGTTTCTACTTTATTTTATTTTTCCTTCCGGTTTTTCGACGTTTTTTTTTTCTTCTTTTTCTTCCTGCTTTTTCATCCTTCTTTCCTTCTTTGCATCTTGTTTTTTCTTCTTCCTTTCAATCCTTCCGGCTTTTCTTCCATCATCTCTTCCTTCTTTCGTTCTCTCTTTTCTTGATTCAGTCTCTCTTTTCTTGATTCAGTCTCTCTTTTCTTTCTTTCTTTCTTTCTTTCTTTCTTTCCTCTTTTCCACCTGTATTCAGCCGTTCTCTCTCTCTCTCTCTTCCCCCCTCTCTCTCTCTTTCTTTCTCTCTCTCTCTCTCTCTCTCTCTCTTAAGCTTTTTTTCCTTTGTTTTCGGTTTCCTTACTTCTTTCCTTAAACCCTTTCTTTTTTTTTTTCCTCGTCTAATTTCTCTTTCTTTCTATTCTCTTTCTCTCTTTCCTTCTTTCAATTTCTCTCTATTCTCATTTTCTCTCTTCTAATTTCTCTTTCTCACTTTTTATTTTGTTTCTCTCACTCTGTTTTCTCTCTCTCTCTCTCTCTCTCTCTCTCTCTCTCTCTCTCTCTTTAGCTTTATCTCTTTGTTTTCGGTTTCCTTAAACTCTTTCTTCTTTGCTACCTTTGCTCTTTTCTTTTATTCTTTCTTTTTTGTGTTCTTTTTTCTTCTTCTTTCTTTCCTGTCGTCTCTCTTTTTCATTCCTTTCGGTATTCAGTAAATCTCTCTTGCTAGCTTTATTACGTTTTTCTTTCTTCCCTTCAAACTTTTCATTCTTCAGGTCACCCTCCACTACGGTTTCCAGCTTTACTTATGTCCAAAGGACATAAGATGGGAAGGATTTTATTTGAGAATATATAAGGGAACCCTGATAAATCTCCAGGAGTGCTCAATGTATGATAACTAGTATATAGATTTATAAATTTCATATAGAGCAAATTCATATGATTGAAAAAATTTATCAAGTCATCATTTATTTCAACTGGCCACTCCATAAGAGAAACCAACCTCTTCAGATAGCCATCACAAAATCCATATACTATAACCAAATGATAGTTCGCTACATGAAGAGGTTGATTTCTTTTAAGGAGTGGACAGCTGAAATAAATTTACAATATCCAAATGACAATTTGTTGAGTTTTTAGAATTATATATATATATATATATATATATATACAGGATTGATCATCATGTCTTGGTTTCGGGAATGAAGATGAAGAAAGAGAGGCAGGTTAGTGGTAGATAAAGCTAATGCTGAACAGGCAAGAATATGGTCAGAGCACCTGCTCCTGAAGCTCTGGTCAGGATTTAATGGCAAATCGTAACGTTCTGAAGGGTTTGTCCTGAAGGGTTTTTCAAAGAAGGCAATATGGTTGGTGATAAGACGTTAAACATCACGGTTTTCGTCTAGAATTGACCATCGGAGAAGGTCAAAATAACTAGGACCTAGGAATTTTTTCCAGAAGCCCTTGTATCGCTTCTTTGGTGCCCACATATATATATATGTGTGTGTGTGTGTGTGTGTGTGTATTTAAAGATGTTAGATATTTGACCTTTGACAGGCCTCGTATGTTACACGGATATCGAAACAAGATGTACCTGTGTCTTAAGGTTATCAAAAAGAACAGCGGAAATCCCACGTGAATTACATGGTGGCGGGGGGCATGCCTGCAGGAAGAGTGACCATGAGTCGCGTGGGTGTCTGGAAAACATATAACACCGGAAGATTTTCGACCGCAAAGCAGAGAGAGAAGTAAAGAGCCAACAGAAGAGAGACCATATGCCACTCTGCTCTTGGTGATGGCTGTGTGCCCGACGGCTCTTTGCTGAGAGGCGGAGAAAGATTTGAAATGTACGATACTCGCTGGAGACGAAAATGGGTATGATTCCTTGAGAAAATAGCAGTGCCTGGCGAAGGCCTCTGTAGTTAAGTTGGCCCTGTACCTATCCCTTGAAAGCAGAACGAATAATAGGGGTCCTCAGAGATTCCGTGTCTCACCCAATGTATATAGATTGGGTGTTCCTGACTCTCTCTTCAAGTAACTAATTTTGTACCTTTCATTATAAACTCGAAAAAGATTATATTTTTATAATTAAGTATTGTTATCGGTTCCTCCCTGTCTATTCCAGCTTACAAGATAGAAACAGACAGATATGGAATATTAAGTTTCATTACCTATGAGGAACATGTCGATTTTTACCCGAAGATATGTATATGGGTTGTTCTTGCATAACAGTTATCATCGTAAGAAACAAACTCGACGTGCCGATTTCAAATCCTTGTCGAGGCGGTTTGAGTTTTACTTCATCTTAATGCTGTGGTGAAAAGCAAGAATCTCAGCATTTAATAAGAAGAATACACAGAGAATCAGTCTTTATTCATATTAACATTCACACAGTTATTAGGTTTCAAGTGAGGTGCCCGTGATGTAATGGTTATCGTCGTAGGAAATGAACACGGCGACACGAGTTCAGATCCTGGACAAAGGTATGAATCCAATTATTCTCCCTCCAGCTATGGGTAAATAGTCGGGCAGACTAGGGTATTCAGCCTTGGTGAGGCAACTGGTATAGGAGAAGGAAAACTCTGAATTCAAACCTGTTAAACTCTGCTTAAAAATTGACCGTGGGTCATATCCTGCCCAAGCGGAGGGGTTGGTAAATATGGTGAAAAGCAAGAATCTATCTCTTTTTCTACCAAGCGATGTGTAGATAATATGATTTGATGGGTCCTCTATTCTTGCTGGTAAACAAAACATCGAGATGGTAAAAACTGAATTCAAAACCAAAAGCTACTGCACCATAAACAAACAACTGGAAAATTAAACACTTACTTGGTGAGGCTGAAACTTCATGCATCACAAGATTTCGACAGAATCAGCAGTTTATATGTACGGAATTCAAATAATGTTGATCGATTTTATTTTGAAAATTGAGTTCTCATTGATCTATATGTGTGAATATTAATATGAATAAAGTCCGATTTTCTGTGTATTCTTCTGTAACCATACAAACATCAAAACGACCTACATCATTGTTGTGGCATCATCCCTATTTTCGATACTAAATGGACTCTTCCAATAAAGATATATCATTTGACTGTAATCCACTCAGTGAATTGGTTGCAAATCTGTTGCGGTTTTGGCCAATTGTACCAATCCAGTGGATGGGGCAAGTTCAGCTGGCCGTGGTGCTAGTGGCGCAGATCTTGTCGGATGTGTCATGTCTCTGGATACGATAGTCAGTCGAGGCTGCCTGGTGCGGGTGAGGTGGAGGCCTAGCATTCGCGTCACGCGGCCGAGACTGACTTATTTCTCGCGCTTCAGGGGGCCGTCCCCCCAGGCTCTAACCCTCCTCGGAGGAGTAGGTTTATCGCCTGGCGCCTGAGATATTTTTGGAAATGCGGGGATGTCTTGGCTGCGGGCCTGCGCCAGGACCCACCTTGAAAAAGGTCTAGTTCCACGCTCACTCGTTTGATGAGGTGCGTGACAAAAACCAATGGTAGCAAAAAACTACAGTGGCTACATTACTTGTTTACTGTAATATATAAGTAAAAGTAAAGTTAGCGACCTTATTACCTAATAATAATGAGAGTTAAGCAAGGTGGCATCAAGTGCTATTGTTTAAAGTCTTTAGTGTGACTGGACCTGGTAATTGAACCCTGATCTCCCGGGCAATTGGCGAACACTCAGATTGTTTGGCCAATGGCACGGTCAATAGTCCGGCATGAACTATGATTGATACCGAATATTGTTGATTGATTGTTTATTCTATAATGGCATAGCAACCTTCTCGGGCTATTTAATGCCAAATCCATATTACTTGTTTACTGGAATATATAACTTTTATTTTTCTCTGTAAGTACGCGTTTGACTTATTTATTTTATGCAATTTCAGAGAACATAACAATCATGTTAAATCATTAATATGCATGATTAACGTGCAATGTGTATTATGTGTACTAACATATGGCATTTATCAGTCATGTTATATAAGATTAATTTAAATATTGAAATCAAAAAAGAGGCTTTGATAAATATCTCACTCGTGTAATGCATTTGTAATTCTATTGTTTTACTTTCATATTTTTTGTGCATAAACTTTAGAAGAAAGCCAACAAATTATTTCAGTTTTATTAAATTTTAATCAAGGGGTTCATTTTTCAAAGTACGCTAATGTCTAGGCTTCTTAAAACGCCTATTGACTATGAAGAAAAATTCCTACACAGACAAAAACAAAAATAAAGAGAAAGAGAGAGAAAAAAAGGAATAGAAAGGAAGAGAAAGGGGGTGATGGGAGAGAATGGATGCGAAAAATAGATATAAAAGATACTTTCAATAGATAGAAATTAACATGTTTACTGAGACAAAGAGGACAGAAAAGTAGAAAAAATTACACACACACACACACACACACACATATATATATATATATATATATATATATATATATATATATATATATCAGAGTCACTGGAGACATATATATATATATATATATATATATATATATATATACGTGGTGAATTCAATAAGTTTCCAGACTTTTTTGTACAGGCATCTAAAATTGTCGTAGACTCTTGAAAATTCAGTATGTTATTGCTATATATCTTATGAGATGACTGACCAGTTTTTATAACTTCACGTTCAAATGAACAGCTACAACAGGAATCGGAATACACCCTACAAAAGCCTGAGTGTCACAGTTGGTGAATTTCAAAAATGCAATCTGGACGTGAGGACACTTTAGAAGAACGATATGCAATAAAATTCTGTTTTAAAAAATGCCACAGAAACGTATAGAATGCTTCAGACTGCTTTTGGAGCATCTTGCAAGAATCGAGCATCGGTTTTTGAGTGGCATAAGAGATTCAAGGAATCCAGAGAGTCTGCAAGGGGTGGTGAGAGGTATGGAAGGAGTAAGGAAGTCAATACACCAGAGTTGATTGGCCAAAGGGTTAGGGTTAGGGTTACTACGTTGAGGTTTTAAGGGAGTTCAGGATGAGATCCCGTCAGAAGAGGCCTGCACTCTTCAAATCGGGTCAGTAGCATTTCTACCAGGGCAATACACCAGTCCACAACTCCATCCTTGTCACAGACTATTTGACCAAGATGGGCATCAACACAGTTCTTCACCCTTCCTATAGTCGAGACCTTGCTCCATGTGACTTTTGCTTATTCCCTAAGCTCAGAGGCTGTCGTTATGAGACAATTAAGGATATGAAAGAGGTTGTGACGAAGGTCATTGACACGCTCACTCAAGAGGACTTCCATGGGGCGTTCCAGAGGTTGTTGGAACGGTATAACAGGTGCATTGCAGCCGGAGGAGTTTATTTCGAAGGGGACTAGAGTTTCATGCATGTACTATCAATAAAAGTGCACATACGAAAAACATCTGGAAACTTATTTAATGACTCTTGTATATATATATATATATATAAGCACCTTTTAATAAGTAAAAGTAAAGTTAGCGACCTTATTAACAAATAATAATGGGAGTTAAGCAAGGCAGCATCAAGTACTATTGTTTAAAGTCTTTAGTATGACTGGACCTGGTAATTGAACCCTGGTCTCCCGGGCAATTGGCGAACACTCAGATTGTTTGGCCAATGACTCGGTCAATAGTCCGGTATGAACTATGATTGATACCGACTACTGTTGAGTGATTGTTTGTTCTTTAATGGCATAGCAACCTTCTCGGGCTATTTAATGCCAAATCCATCCTTTTAGGACAGTAATGGCACTATTTACCCCATAGCTGGGAAGATAATGGAGTTAATAGCTTTCCCAAGCGTATTTGTCTGGCAGTGAACGTGATAGAACGACTGGTGTTCGAACTCGCAAAATACGATTCGGCAGTCCAGCGCTTTAACCATTACTAATTCTCAAAAATATACCTGCCCATGCAGAATCACTGATGCATCGCCTGAGGCCAACAGCAAGAGTCATTAACCTCTCAGTGAATGCAGATAAACAGAATTGATGTGTTTTAAACAAAAGGGTGCCATCTTCATTTTAAGTGGCAAAGCTCTAAAATCAGTAGCCCAGCTCACATACCTCGGCAGCCATATCTCATTGACTGAAAACAATGTCAACGTACGCAGAGGGGAAGACATGAACTGCAACTAACAGGTTATCAACCATATGGAAATTTGGTCTCATAAAATATAAAGGGATTTCTTCTAAGCTGTGGCAGGGTCGTTACTACTGCTAGGTAGCACCATCCGGACTTTATCGAAAAACTTGGAGAAGTTAGACGGGAACTACTCATGAATGCTATGCAGTATTTTGAACAAATTATGGGAGCAGAAGCTCTCAAAACAGCAGCTTTACGGCCACTTCCATATAAAGATTTGCCCAGTCGGCTGGGGCTGTAGAATACCCCGACTGAATCTCTGCAGAGGGGTAAGACTCCATTCCAATAAATGTCCTAGATATGACACTAAACTATCTCAGCCCAATCGTCTGGAGCTGTACAATACTCCGACTGAATCTCTGCAGAGGGGTAAGACTCCATTCCAATAAATGTCCTAGATATGACACTAAACTATCTCAGCCCAATCGTCTGGAGCTGTACAATACTCCGACTGAATCTCTGCAGAGGGGTAAGACTCCCCTCCAACGAGTGTCCTGGATACGACACGAAACAATCTGATAGTCATGCTCCTATAATTCAGAAGCTTTGGAGAATGTGGATCACTCCTTTATTACCATCGCTCCAAAGTCCACTCTGACTCGGAGTGGTAGCACCTGATAGGGTCCTATCTATGGGTTAGATAGAACTTAACTACATATTTATACCAGACTGAACTACTTGAAATAGAACTATTTTGACATTTAAACAGCGTACTTACGCAAAACTAAATTGTTGAATTGGAACTGTTTTTTTTGTTTGTTTGTTTTTTTGGTATGCTAAACCTAATTTTGAAATAGAACTGGTTTTTGATATTGCAACCGTACTTATGCTAAACTGAATCGTTGAAATGAAAATATTTTTTTGCATGCTAAACTGAATTGTTTGGAATAGAACTGTTTTTTACATTGAAACAGTACTTATATTAAACTGAATTGTATGGAATAGAACTGTTTTTGATTCTGAAACTGTACTAATGCTAAACTGAATTGTTAAAAATAGAACTCTTTTGATATTTAACTGCCTGTAAACAAAAACTATTCTTATAAAAAACTGAATTGTTTGAAAAGAAGTGTTTATATCATAAAATTGATTTGGCATTAATAACCAACAATGGTTGGTGTGCCATAAAACAAAACTAAACTAAACTGTGTACTTATGCGAAACTGAATTGCTTGAAATCGGATTGCTTTGACATTTAAACTGCGCACTTATGCTTAACTAAATTGCTTGAATTAGAACTGTTTTTGACATTAAAACTGCATACTTATGCTAAACGGAATTGTTTGAAATAGAACTGTTAATAACTATAAGAATAGATTTGGTTTTAAATAAACTACAATGGTTGATATGCCATTAAACCAAACTAAACCATATAAGATGAACAAAATATACTGAACACTGCTAGAGAAGTAAGAATTAACACATAAACGATGTTCTCCTGCTGGGAGCGATAGATGATTCGGATGGATGGACTATAGAGGGAGAACGAAAGAGAAACAGACCGACAGACAGACAGATTCAAGGGACTCAGTGCTATCAGCATGAATTGATGACATATATATCATCATCATCATGTCGCGCTGGTAGCACGGATATCCTTGACCCTCTCTCGCCACTCCTCCCTATCGTTCATCGCCCTAGGTAGGTCTTCAGGACAACATCCCGTATCCTCACATAGCTGCTGAATGTATGTTCGTGCTGGTCGTCCTGCTTTTGCACGGCCATGTGTGGGGGTCCATAAGAGTACATCTTTTATGAGTTCGTCCCTGCTTCTCCAGCAGTGTCCTGCATGTCTGGTTCGTCTAACTTGAATAGTTTAACTGTACGGCCACCTGCCTCCTATCACGAAAACTGTACACACATATATATATATATATATATTGAGAGAGAGAGAGAGATAGACAGAGAAGGAGAGGTGGAAATATATAGATTTGAATAGCGATAGAAACATGTACAGTAATAGAAAGAAAGACGAGTGGGAAATGAAAATATATCGATATGAACTGTGATAGATAAATATGATCTGTGATAAGACGATGGAAAGGATAGATAGATAGATAGATAGATAGATAGATAGATTGCTCACGGTATGTGTTCTAGAAAACAATAAAATAGATAGATAGATAGATAGATAGATAGATAGATAGATAGAAGCATATTATTTGATATATGAAAATATTGATAGTGATATGAACAGATATAGATAAATATTCAATGATAGATAGATAGATAGATTGCTCACGGTATGTGTTCTAGAAAACAATCCATTGATTGGCACTGTGTTCGAACTTGTAACGTGCTTGTGCACGTATTTTATCCTTCTTTTTATTATCTTGGCGTGTTGCTTTGTGATTAAAAGAATTTCTGGCCGAACGTGGGAGCAACAAGGAAATTTTTGTTGTTGTAATTATTGTTGTGGTTATTGTTGTTGTTGAGGAAATGCAGTAATTCTTTATTTTTTCCATTTTGCCTCATTAAGAATTATTCGTGTGTATTTCGAAATAATTCATATTTTTAATCAACATCTCGCAGTTTTGAATAATATTCTTAAGCTTCTAATTCATATTCCGTTTCTTTTTTTTTTTCTATTTTTCCTTCTATTGTTTCCTTTTCTTTTCTTTTCTTTTTTTTTTCTTTAATATTATCTGTCACAATTAACACACACCTACGTAGGCAAAGATGCACAGAGACAACAGCACACTGAAACAAAGATTATTAGACACTAGCAGACGTACTCGGCGTTGTTCGGGAGTTCTAAAAAAAATTAGGAAAATATCAAGAAGATTTTGCTAAACAAAAATATTCTGCCAGAGCTTTTGAATTTTTTGCTTTTTGGAGAATAAGCTGACTCTCCCTCCTCATGTAACATAGCCATATATGAATATGTGAAACGTACATAGAATGTTCATAACATATATACATAGAACATAGGAATCCTGAAACACGAAAAACACTTACGACTTCTTAGTTCAGGTACGAAACTTTTTATAACCTTTGAGTTTAAAGGTTCTTCGACATAAGGAGAGAGATACACATTCTTTCTATTCTGGCTTTTCCATCTGTCCCCCATCTCGTGCAGCGCCCATAGCGCGCAAATTCGTCTGGCCTCTGCGAGCCCCGAAAGTCGACCCTTCTCGTTCGGTGTCTAGTTTTCAACTAACTGACTTTTTTCAAATCTGCCAAAATCCTCCGCGTACGCTTCCGGTGCATGACGTCATTCCCATCTCCTGGTCATTTCATTTTGACATCTGTGAACGACACATCCTCCCCGCGTGCATGTTAACACCTGCACTCAAGTTTGCACCTAGCTAACCCATGTGCTGAACCGAAAGTTTCTCAGCCTAACTAAACCCAAAGGCAAGATATATAAAACGAAATCCCTCGGCCATTATATTACACCCAACACAAATAAGAAGGTATGACACAACTGCATTTAATGGTGGGGCTCTAGTTTTGGGACACGAAGAAATGTGGTGAACTTCTTCATTTCCATTAATCCCAAGTTCACTCTAACCTGAAGAACATATTAGGGTCCCATTGTTGTATACTCATGAACAACTATACATAAACATATGAATGCAGAATCATAACAACGACACAATAAAGACGAGCGACACAGTTCTTTAGAAAAATATACCTCTCTCTTTATTTGAAAGGGTTCGAAAGGGTTGCTAAAGGTTTTACTGTGAGAGCGAGTTGGAGACCGAACAGAACTGCAACATATTGACCCCCCCACTCTTATGGCCACAACAGCGTTTCTTTCCCGTTCTCCTGCCCCAACCTCTCTGGGACATGTTCCTCATTCCAGTTTCTTCTTGTGGGCGTCACAAATCGCACTCATTCAACTCGTCCACGGTCAAGGTTATATTCTGATATTTTCTCGACCGGATGCACCTGTTATTTACGCAGGTGCATTTCTTATTTTGACAGCTAGGCCGGGGTCAATATGCAACACCATCTATGGGGAAAACATATCTATTTAAAAATTATTCGTTTTCGATAAGCGAGAATGCAAAAAAAACTCTTGAGAAACATCTACTGGAATAAAAAGTAAATATAAATACGATCTTCTAACCTGTAAGCTAAAATGAACATTTGACGGGTTGACATGCCGTTTAATTCAATCAATGAATCCTTTTTTCTAGCAAGTAGGTTTTATTGTTTGGAAAATATACTCTGAAAGCGTTGTCCCAGTCGGCTGGAGCTGTAGAATACACCGACTGCATAACTGCAAAGCCGTAAGACTCTCCCAAAGATTGTCCTGTGGTCAAGTCGGCTGGAGCTGTAGAATACACCAACTGCATATCTGCAAAAAAGCGTAAGACTCTTCCAACGAGTGTCCGGTGGCCAAGTCGGCTGGATCGGTAGAATACACCGACTGCATATTTGCAAAGCAGTAAGACTCCTCCAACAAGTGTCCTGTGGCTCAGTCGGCTGGAGCTGTAGAATACACCGACTAAATGTCGGCAGAGGGTTAAGATCCCTTCCAACGAATGTCCTCGAGAGGACACTAAACTAACTGATAGTGACGCTCCATTAATGCAGGAGTTTTGGGGAATGAAGAGTAGACTTTCATTGCCATCGCTCCCAGTTCCGCTCTGACCCGGAATTGTAGCACCTGATAGGACCCTTTGTATGGGTTAAATAGAAATTTATGACATTTGAACTGCGTATTTATGCTAGCCTGAATTGTTAGAAATAAACCTGTTAGATCACTTAACTGTGTGTAAACAAATGTGTGATGTTTAATTGAAAAGTTAGTGGTATATAGCAATACTTGAAAACATTAAACTGTGTGCAAATAAATAATTGATAGTAGATCCGATTATTCGTGTTAAATAGAAATGTGTAAAACTGTTTAACTGTGTGAAAAAATGAGCTCATGTTTGTTTAAAGATGTTATTGACAAAACATATTTAGAAATCTTATATTTATTATATATGTATAAAAAGGATTTGGTATTAAATAATCTGCAATGATTGATATGCCATAAAACACAACCAAATCACCCACCTTTTTCCACATAATGAACTAGTCTATCTGCCATATATAGCAGTAGCTACTAATACCATGGCAGACTAGAAGGTGAAGAGCAGCTTCTTATAGAAATAGTATTAGAGCGTTGGAGACTGAAGATCGCACTAGATCACCTTACTTGCTACCGTAATAACGGAAGTCAATACTATCGTTGGACTATATCTTTATTCTGTATTCACTAATCCTATGTTCTTGTCGACTAATAATCTCTCTATTGTATATACTTTTTCCTAAGAATATATCTCAATTTCCTCTCATATCGTTGTTTGTCCTTTATTTAATATTACAAGCGTTCACTAACCAGAACGCAATATTTAATATATTCGTCATTAAATAACCAACTATGGTTAATATACCATCAAAGCCACCAAAACAAAATCATATATATTTAATATATATGTATAAAGAGGATTTGTGGTCCTATACTAGTCACGATGCCAAATGTAGTGTGACTACTAGTCCCAGTACTTGTTGTGGCTGTTGTTTTTGTGATTTCCACATTTACTTCCGACTGGTTGCTTTGTAAAGTCTTTCTGTGTCCACGTTGTATTTGAAAGATCCACGAAGCGGGGTTGACACAAATCAGCCAGATCTTCTGACGGTCAGGTGTTACGAGTGGTTAGACTGTCTTGCAACTCAAAGAATAGAGAAAAGCCGTTGTTAACAAATAACAAAGATGGATTTTATTGAAACATGTTTGTGAGACAATAAATAACAAGCAAACAATGTTCGATTTCCCGAAAAAAAAGAAAGAATATCACGAGAGGAAAAAGACGATGAGGTGCGGTTAGTACGACAATAATGTCTCTGAAGTCCCAGACCTCAGAGACATTATTGAGAGTTCAGAGACTTCAGAGTATTTTTATAATGTCTGCAGGTTATTCGGTGTGCCTCGGGTCCAGAATGGAAGGGATGCTTCTTTAACAGTCTTGAGTTTCCTCTTCGTCTCTTTCCTAATCTTCTCGGATGATTCGTTTTACCATCCAGTTTTTTATTGATCAAAATCTGATCTAAAAAGGTTTCTATTTAGTTGCCCAATAAGAGACAATTAGGAGTCATTATTCCCATTGGTCAGCCAATCCTAATTCAGGAATATATCTTACAGGTATAGGAAAAACCCTTTTTAGATTCTTTGACGAATGAGAACAGGTTTTGATCAATGGGGTTGAACTAAAATTTCTCAGCCTCACCTGACTGAATGAGCCATCTCCAGCTCACTTTTGTTTAGGGTGGAGCCAAATTAAATCTCCCTTTTGACATTGACCTTTAAGATAAAGGATAGATGTTTAACGAAATATGTTTAACAAAATGACCCGTTTCATCATTATGATCGATGGAGTTAGATGACAACCGATAAATGAAATAAATTCGCTGACCTTTAAAATCAAAAACAAGTGTCCCGTTCTTAAATGACCTGTAGGAATAATCAGCAAGCTTTTTAGGTCAATTTAAGCCTTGAAAGAAAGATACTTTAAGGATCTTTTTGTTTTTGCAATATAGATTTGATTATTTATTTATTTCATAGATTTTAATTTTTACATATTAATTACATATTTAACCGCACATCGAGTCACAAACCTACAATGGTTAATATGCCACAAAATCCAACCAAACCAAATCCTGAATATTTAATATATATGTATAAAGAGGATTTGGCATTAAATAACCTACAATGGTTGATATGCCATAAAACCCAACCAAACCAAATCCTATATATTTGATATATATGTACAAAGAGGATTTGGCATTGAAGAACCGACAATGGTTGATATGCCTTAAAGCCAATCAAACCAAATCATAAATATTCAATATATATGTATAAAGAGGATTTGGCATAAAATATCCAACAATGGTTAATATACCATAAAACCAAACCAATCCTAAATATTCAATATATATGTATAAAGAGGATTTGGTATTAAATAACATTTATTGGTTGATATGCCATAAAACCCATCCAAACCAAATCATATATATATATATATATATATATATATAAACAGGATTTACCATTAACAACCTATAATGGTTGATATAACATAAAACCCATCCAAACCAAATCATACATATTTAATATATCTCTCTCTACAGACAGATCTGTTTCGTTCTATCAGAACTCATCAGTGTGGCTAGACAGTATCTTCTCGTAGTTGGGATCGAAACCTGGTTGACTCAAACACCAAACCAAAGCTTCTAACCATTCAGCCACGAGGAGATATTAGCTGCAAAGTAAATTTTAAACGGTTATGAATCACAATTACTATTGTTTACATACATCCGTTCAACGATTGCCGAGAGCTCAATTCATTTACGAAGAGGCTTACAATAGACGCTAAAGGCAACACGATTACTCCTTCGCCAGAAAACTCAACCCAACGGGGGTAGGGGAGTATATATATCTCTATAGTCATCCACAGACAGATCTGTTTCGTTCTATCAGAACTCATCAGTGTGGCTAGACAGTATCTTCCCGTAGCTGGGATCGAAACCCGGTTGACTCAAACGCCAAACCAAAGCTTCTAACCATTCAGCCACGAGGATATATATATATATATATATATATATATACTATATATATATATATATATATATATATATATATATATATATATATATGATTTGGCATTAAATAACCTACAATGGTTGATACTATTTACCAACCCCTCCGCTCGGGCAGGATATGACACATGGTCAATTTTTAAGCGGAGGTTTGAATTCGGAGTTTTCCTTCTCCTAGACTAGTTGCCTAACCAAGGCTGAAGAACCTAGTCTGTCCTACTATTTACCCATAGCTGGAGGGAGAATAATTGGATTCATACCTTCCCCAAGGGTATTAGAGCTATGTGAAATGCAATCAGTCAGGTCCAGGAATTTGAACTCGTGTCGTCGTTTCCATTTCCTACGACGATAACGACTACACCACGGGCACCTACAATGGTTGATATGCCATAAAACCAAACCAAACTCTGAATGTGCACTTTTAAAGAAAGTTAACAAAAGATATCATCAACGAAAATCATCAAGTAATGCGTATTTAGGCAGCCGTTTTTCACTGATACATGTTTGAATAAAAAGGAAAGACAAATTAAACAAACATTGTCTTTCATCTGATCAAGATGACAGTATTCGTTTAGATCAAGATATTAGATTGATCATATTCATCTATCCGATCCTGTCGACGGAGCATAGGATGCACAAACTGTATCCCTTCAAGGGTCAGAACCTCCCAAACATGGATCTCCTGAGCATGGTACTAAACTGCTTCACTTATCTATCTATCTATCTATCTATCTATCTATCTCAGGCTACTTATTATCTGACTATCAATATATCTAGCGATTTCAATCCATCTATCCATATTTACCAACCCCTCTGCTCGGGCAGGATATGACACACGGTCAATTTTTAAGCGGAGTTTAACAGTTTTGAATTCAGAGTTTTCCTTCTCCTAGACTAGTTGCCTTACCAAGGCTGAAGAACACAGTCTGTCCTACTATTTATCCATAGCTGGAGGGAGAATAAGGGGGTTCATACCTTTCCCAAGGGTATTTGCCCGAAATGTACTCATTAGGCCACTGCAAATGATTTCAAATTTAAGATTATTATTATTATTATTATTGCTATCAGGTGCTACTATTCCGGGCCAGAGTGGACCTGGGAGCAATGGCAATGAAGAGGTGCTCCGTATTCCCAAAAGCCCAAGTATCACTGGAACATCACGGCAGCAAAATGCATGCCAACTAAACAAAGAGCTAAGCCAAGAGTCCCATGGGATACATCAGCGATTAGAAAAAAGCGTGCCGGCGTAAAAACCGCTTCCTTATGCAATATAAGGCACCCAACCAATGCTGAGAAACTTAAGGAGACACAACATGAACTAACGCATACCTAAAAGGACAAACATATACCGACAAAATAAAATAAATAATATTAGAGACACGGTTGAAGATAGACAATCTAGATAGTATGGCAGACGGTAAACGAAGTGAGCAGAAAGAAGAGTACTGCGAAAGCCAAACTGAAAGCTTCTAGCCAAGAAGAACGAATACACCTGGGGAAACAACATTTCGAGAATTACTCGAAAAACCGCACAAAGTTACCGACGAACTAGTCGCAAAAATTATTAGTAATCAACTAGACATCAAACTAGGACAGTTTACGCAAGAATAACTCGACTCAGTACTAAGGAAAATTAAAGATAGGAAAGTAGTAGGGCTTGACGAAATACCCCCAGAAGTATGGAAGACAAGGGAATTCGACAGCATACTGCTCCGATACTGTAACGCCGTATATAACCAGAACACAATAGACGGATGAACAAAGAGATACATTCTCCCTTTTCCCAAGTAAGGTGACCTGGAATTTCCAAGAACTACCCGAGGTACAGCGGCCAAGATCTACAATGCTCTATTACACAACTGCATAGAACTCAAAATTGAGAAAATACTTAAGACGAACCAGAATGGCTTTAGGAGGAATCGATTCATGACAACACAAAATTTTGACTATCCATCAAAGTCTAGAAAGTGTTCGGACAAAAAACTTTGACTTATCCAATTCACAGTGGGAAGGTGGAGCAAATATTTCTCGCCTACGACCTCCCCAAAGAAATCTTTGCAACCATAATGATGCTATATGAAAACACGAAAGTAAAAGTCCACTCCTCGGATGGAGACACAGACTACGTCGACATTGTAGGAGGTGCGCTTCAAGGAGATACATTAGCCCCATACTTGTTTACTGTCTGTCAAGACTACGTGCTCAGAACATCAATAGATTTAATGAAAGAAAACGGTTTTAAGTTGGCAAAGAAGCAGAAGATACGCCGTTCAAGCTATTGCAGGCGCTGACTATACCAATGACTTAGCGTTTCTTGCAAATTCACCTGCCCAAGCCGAAAACCTGCTATATAACCTGGAACGAGCGGCAGGTAGCATAGGGCTCCATGTCAATGCAAACAAAACATATTACATGTGCTTTAATCAAAGAGGCGATATCTCTACACTAAAGGGCGGTCCTCTGAAACAAGTAGACAAGTTCACCTACCTCAGAAGCAGCGTCTCATCAACCGAGACAGACATAAACATGCCACTAGTAAAGGCATGTACAGCTATCGATAGGCTATCGGTCATATAGAAGTCAGACCAGGCCGATAAAATAAAACATTTTTTTTCCAAGCAGCAGTTGTGTCGATAGAGGCACCACACGGACGCTAACTAAACGTATGGAGAGAAAAGCTTGATGGTAATTACACAAGAATGCTGCGAGCAATATTGAACAAGTCCTGGAGGCAACACGCTACAAAACAGCGGCTCTACTACCCATCACGAAAACTATCGAAATTAGACGAACCAGATATGCGGGATTCTGCTGGAGAAGTAAGGACGAACTCATAAGTGATATACTCTAGTGGACCTCTGCACATGGACGAGCAAAGGTTGGACGACCAGCTAGAACTTATATATAACAGCTCTGTACCGATAGGGAATGTAACCTGGAAGACCTACCGGGATCGATTGACGATAGAAACGTGTGCCGACAGAGGATCTGGAAGATCCGTGCTAGCAGAGCGACATGATGATAATGATGATGATGATTTTTACGCTGCGATCGGCCTAGACGATAAAATCTATTATTAGGCAGGCTCTCTTTTTTTTTTTCTTTTTTTTTTTTTTTTTTTTGTTCACTATCACAAGGTCTGGTCTTACAGCTAAAATTAGGTTTTATTTGTCTATGCCTCCCACCAGACAGGACTTGATACAACGTCAATGAACCTGAAGGTCGATTATAGTGGGAATTAAGGGGAAGGCAAGGTTGGACACGAGCCGAGACTCTAGTCCAGCTGGTCTATACTTGTCATCGGCTCGCTTAATGCAATGTGAACCTGATGAGCCTAGCTGGACATGGACCTAAACATGGGTCCTTGCACGGATGCCTGATGGTAGCTTAAACTGGACAACGAAGTCTAGTGCTATACTAACTGGTCAATGGCGGTTGCTCGCCCACCTAGCCAAAAGGCTGAAGGACAGGAAAGAATTAGGTGATCTGTTCGTATCTCAAATTCATATACTAATTCTCCAGGATGGATTCTAGGTCGTGCGTATATCATCTGGCAGTATGGTCAAATTTAAATCATTATTATTATTATTATTATTATTATTATTATTATTTACCAACCGCTCCGCTCGGGCAGGATATGACACAAGGTCAATTATTAAGCGGAGTTTAACAGGTTTGAATTCAGAGTTTTCCTTCTCCTAGACTAGTTGCCTAACCAAGGCTGAAGAACCTAGTCTGCCCTACTAGGGAGAATATTTGAATTCATACCTTTCCCAAGGGTATTAGTGCTATGTGAAATGCAATCAGTCAGGTGCAGGATTTGAATCTATTTGACTCCATACATAGCATACAAGTATATGAAATAATAATAATAATAATAATAATAATAATAATAATAATAATAATAATATCCATATCCTGCGTGTCCATATCCTGCGACGATAACCATTACCCCACAGGCACCGCCATAGCATACAAGTATATGAAATAATAATAATAATTATTATTATTATTATTATTATTATTTCATATACTTGTATGCTATGTATGGAGTCAAATAGATTCTTACACACATTAAACCCACCGAATACACTTGAAAATATATATGTGTATGTATACATAAGTGTACATACATTGTATTGCCATCCACAGACAGACATGTTTCGTTCCATCAGAACTCTTCAGTGTCGCTAGACAGGCTAGATTCCCGAAGCTGGGAATCTAAACCCGGTTGACTCAAACGCCAATCCAAGTGTACATACATATATACGCGCGTGCACACATACACATTCAAATATGGAGGATAAAAATATATATAAACATTTACATAGAGTATGAATAGTAATGGACAGTGTTTCCGTTATTCAAAAAAATCGGCTGGTTCTACTCAAGTATTCACCACTATAAACAAGTCACATGTGTCGGTAGTCCAACGTTTGCTGTCTTTAGTTCAACTATTTATATTTCGAAATCCCAGAGAAGTTTGTCCATCTCACTCTTCAGGATGGATTCCGAGTTGTGCATACGTATGGTCAATTGTCAGTTTTTTAGACAATTCATTGTTGTGTCTCGTTCTTTTTTGTGCTAATTTGATGCCTTCTCTTATCATATGATTGATCGTTTTGTCTCAGTCACTTCATAACCTACATTTGCTATTTTACTGCGTCTTGTTTTGTTAATTTGTTTGTTTGTTTTCTTGCTTTTTTATTTGTTGTCCTTGCTTCTCCAGCAGTGTCCCGCGTGTACTCCTGTGGACCCCCACTCATGGATGTGCAAGTGTGGGACGACCAGCACGAACTTACATACAGCAGCTATGTGAGGACACGGGTTGTAATCCTGAAGACCTGCCGGAGGCGATGAGTGATAGGGAGAAATGGCGAGAGACGGTCAGGGATATCCGCGCAGACGGCGCGACATGATGATGATGATGATTATTTGTTGTTTTGTTTGTTTTTTTTTGTTTTTCGCTTAAACGCTGTTTGTCCTTATGGCGTTGTTTTCTGCTTCTATTAGAGGAGATTCAGTTTATCTATTAAAGTTTCCCCGTTTTAGCCACGTCCAAATCTTCTCGTGTGAAGCGTAGTCAGCTGGAGCTGTAGAATACACCGACTGCATCTCTGCAAAGGGGTAAGACACCAACTAACAAGCATCCTGGATATTACACGGAACAATGCGATGGTGAGGCTACATTAATGTTGGAGCTTTGGGGAATGTCGGAGTACCTCCTCATTACCATCGCTCCAAAGTTCACAGTGACTCGGAGTGGTAGCACCTGAAAATGTCCTTATCTATGGGTTAAATAGAATGGTTTGACATTTAAAATGAGCAAACAAATGACTTATGCTAAACTGAATTGTTTAAAATGGACTGTTTGATCATTTAACTGTGTGTATACAAATGACTGATGTTTAATTGAATTGTTAGCAATACATAGCCATGCTTGGAACCGTTTAGCTTCGACTTTGTTAAACTGAAGTGTTAGAAATAGAACTGTTTGATCATTTAACTGTGTGTGAACAAATGACTGATGTTTAATTGAATTGTTAGCAATACATAGCAATGTTTGGAACCATTTAGCTTTGACCTATATTAAATTGAATTGTTAGAAATAGAACTGTTTGATCATTTAACTGTGTGCAATCAACTGACTGTTTAGTTGAATTATTAGTGATACATGACAATACTCGGAACTATGTAACTTTGTTGACATGCTAAACTGAATTGTTAGAAATAGAACTGTTTTATCATTTAACTGTGTGTATCTTGTGACACGAAGCGTAACAATTCGTTTCCATTTGTGTTGGCACCACTCAGATGATCTCTTTGTCTGTTTTGGCGCGAAAACCACACAAACTGCCTGAGGACGAGATCTCCAGCGCGACCGGAAGGGGAGGAGGGAAGGAAGGTCGGAGAGAAGACAGAGAGAGCAGTTGACACAGGAAAGAGAAGAGACCAGTCGGTTTGGGATAGATGTCCAGGGAAGAACACGGTCGGCTTGAGAGAGCAGTCAAGAGAAAGACCATGACACAGTCAGCAGAAGGAGGTAGGGAGAAGATGGAGGTAGGGCAGAGAAGTTAGTCAACATAAGTCAGAAAGGCGACTGCTAAGACCTGTTGACCCATAGAGGCCTGGTTAACCAACGCGAGAAGATGTCAGCATTGCTAGTGGCTTGTGATAATTTCGTTCGAGTACACGCTCACGTTAGCCCATAGAATGCACAGTGTCACAGACTCCCCCTTTTTTTCGCGTGGGGCGGACCCAAATCCGTGTTTGTTCATTTGTTCTTTTCTTCCACTCTTTCGGTTGTGTTTTGCATATCTGTAAAGAAATGTGTAATGCCCCTGGTCGGAAATGAGAAAAAATCACTAGATGAATCACTGGCCATGAGTAGTTTGGTTTAAAGAAGCTTATATAGTGGGTGTCACCCGGTTCGCCAGGAGTGTTATCACAATCTAGAAATGTTTACAAATCATATGTTTACTATATATGCCAAAACAGGATTCGGCAATAAATAACCAATCATGGTTGATACGCCATAAAAGCCAACCAAACCAAACCATTCTCGTGTTTGTCGCTTGTTTTCTAGTTATTCTTGTTCTATTGATTCTTGTGTTGTTTGTGATGTTTATCAAATTTACCAACCCCTCCACTCGGGCAGGATATGACACAAGCGGAGTTTAACAGGTTTGAATTCAGAGTTTTCCTTCTCCTAGACTAGTTGCCTCACCAAGGCTGAAGAACCAAGCCTGTCCTACTATTTACCCATAGCTGGAGGGAGAATAATTGGATTCATACTTTTCCCAAGGGTATTAGTACTATGTGAAATGCAATCAGTCTCGTCGAGGATTTGAACTCGTATCGCCGTGTCCATTTCCTACGACGATAACCATTACACCATATCTGTTTGTGGTATTTATTGTCACTGTAATTAGTTTTTCTTCGTGTGTTTTTTTACGTAGAGTATAGTCTTTTTGTATGCCTTGATACTTAGTTTCGTTATTATATCTAATTCAGTTTGATATATAAAATTTTATTTATCAAAACATGATTTAATCACATTAAAACTTAGTACTTGCTAGTGTCTGTTATTGATGACGAACTTCGTCTTCGTATCTAATGGAGAAGATAAGAGGAGCACACAATAAGTTTCCAGACTTTTTCGTATGGGCACTTTTATTGATAGTACACACATGAAACTCTAGTTCCCTTCGAAGTAATCTCCTCCAGCTGCAATGCACTTGTTGTACCGTTCCAACAACTTCTGGAACGCCCCATGGAAGTCCTCTTGAGTGAGCGTGTCAATAACCTTCGTCACAGCCTCTTTCATCTCCTCCATTGTCTCATAACGACAGCCTCTAAGTTTTTTTCCTTGAGCTTAGGGAATAACCAAAAGTATTTTAGCTGAATTCGATATTTGTCAATGGCACAAATTGTTAAGCACCCCTAAGGGGATAACACCCCCCGAACTATCGCATTTTGAGAAGAGAATTATCTTCTTTACATGCAAAGATAATAATAGATAATCCTGAAAGTATTTCTAATTTTGTCAAGTACTTTCTTACATCTTTTTTCATTAGTAACTTCTAATAAGTAACTAGAATTAAAAGATGAAATGAAATACAAATCGACATTAATAGCAATAAAGTTATGTTTTCCATAATCAGACAAACATCTCCTTCTAATTAAAACAGAAAACTAATTGATTGTAAAAATGATATTTAAAAAAAAATCTTTTTGGCCATCCGTAAAATATTTTACGAGATCTTTTTTTTTTTTTTTATGAAAGTGACTATTTTGTTTTTCAAACTGGCAATTTTCCTTGGGGACGAGTCGATCTAGTCAATCAACCACAGCAATAATTTTATCTGCTCTCGGGTAATTTTATTTTCCGGATGAAAAATGGTTATGGATAATTTGTTACTATTCTGAGAATATATTACAACAGATCAATGAGTCCATTGCCAGAATCTTCATGAAAATTTTTATTGTATGTTTGATATGTGAGGTAACATTGGGTTAAGTACATTGACAATAAAGAAGCTTATGTTGAAAATCAAATGTAAAAAAATGCGTCCTTCATTATCAGGCTACATGGACGTAGCTGAATCTTCATATATATATATATATATATATATATATAATAAGGATCTGGAAAGGTGAAACCGTGTGATAGATTTCGTCGAACCCATTAGGAACTTGCATTAATATATATATATATATATATATATATATATATATATATATATATATATATATGTCTATGTGTGTGTATGTGTGTGTGTGTGTGTTTACTTGTTTGTTTGGGTTTATGGCATATCAACCTTTGTAGATTATTTAATGCCAAATCCATTTTTATACAAATAGTCGACCTACTACACCGAGGTGTCGGAGAGTGTGCTACTCCTTTCCCTGGGTTGCTCCACTTTACCCCTGATCCAAAGCTGTGTTAAATACCATTTTTTGAGTCTTTGGTATGACTCGACTTGGGATTGAACCCCAGTCTCCCAGACCCTCGGTGAACACTCTACTCTAGTGCTTATTCAAACTATTCAGTTTAGTATAAGTATAGTTTTTACTTACTTACAGTTGAATGTCAAGACAGTTCTATTTCAAGCAATTCAGTTTAGCATAAGTAAAAGATTTAGTTCTATTTGACTCATAGATAGGACCCTATCAGGTGCTTACACTCCAGGCCAGAGTAGACCTGGGAACGATGGTAATGTGTGGTTACTCCGCATTCCCCAAAGCTCAAGGTTGTTTAGTGTCATTACCAGGACACTCGTTGGAGGAGTCTTAGATCTCTGCAGATAAGCAGTCGGTGTATTCTACTGACCGTGCGTGTGTGCGTGTGTGTGTGTGTGTGTGTGTGTTTAGGCAGTCGGTTTTCTTGCCGGTATATTTTATTGAAGATGACCGACGATTGTTCGGACAACTCCAAATCTTTGTCTGCCATATATATATATATATATGTGTGTGTGTATGTGTATGTGTGTGTGTAGGTTATTAAACGCCAAATCCATTTTTATGCAAATAGTCAGTTCTATTTCAAATAATTCAGTTTAGCGTGAGTACACATTTTTCAAAAACATTTCTATTTCAAGCTATTCAGTTAAGTCAAACAATTCAGTTTAGCATATGTATACAGTTAGTTCTATTTAACCCATAGATAGGGCCATATCAGGTGCTACTATTCCAGGCCAGAGTGGACCTGGGAGCAATGGCAAAGAAGGCATGCTCCCCATTCCCCAAAGCTCCAGGATCACGGGGACTTCACCATCAGATTGTTTAGAGTCATATCCAGGAAACTCATTGGGGGTGGTCTTACCCCTCTGCAGAGTTGCAGTCGGTGTATTTTACAGCCACGGCCGACTGGACAATATATATATCATCATCATCATATCGCGCTGGTAGCACGGATATCCCTAACCCTCTCTCGCCACTCCTCCCTATCGTTCATCGCCCTAGGTAGGTCTTCAGGACAGCATCCCGTATCCTCACATAGCTGCTGAATGTATGTTCGTGCTGGTCGTCCTGCTTTTGCACGGCCATGTATGGGGGTCCATAAGAGTACATCTCTTATGAGTTCGTCCCTGCTTCTCCAGCAGTGTCCTGCATGTGTATCGTATGTAATACCGTGTTAGACCCGCGAGCTTTTATTTCGACAGGAATTATTTCTTAAACTTTTGGAATCGTATGCAACCAGAAATTCGTAATCTCAGTTTGTCGCTGTTAAAAACAAGTTTCTTTTTAGCAATTACAAATAAGTTATGAAAATCAAATATTTGGTAAAATAGGATATTTTATACACTATCAAATATGATATTTATAAAACGCTGTTTTAGGTTTTGAAAAAGAAAAAAGAAAAGAAAACGAAAAATTATTAGGATGATGGTGTATTGAATGCAGTCAAGTGACGTCCAGGCTTTTTTCTCCCCAAATTAAAACTCATTGAATGTAAAATACTAAAAAGACAAAAAATTAAAATAAATATCATTGACCAAAATCTGTCTTTTTATCGAGACAGGGTTAGGTTTTAAGATGAATCGTTCAGACGTTTTACATAAGTTAGGATTCTCTCCCTTTACAATAGATTTATTTTTGATTATGAAAATTATTATTATTGCCACCAGATATTTGGCGAAACGTGTCAATCTGATTTTCGAAATGATCTTCATTACATACAATATATATATATATATATATATAGAGAGAGAGAGAGAGACTGAGTGAGAGAGAGACTGAGGGAGAAAGAGAGAGAGACTGAGTGAGAGAGAGAGACTGAGAGAGAGACTGAGAGAGAGAGTAAGTGAGAGAGAGTGGGTTAGAGAGAGAGAGAGAGAGAGAGGAGGGAGATAATCTTACACAATTGTTCAATTAAAGAACTGAATACGTACAAAACTATCTCTTGTCTCATAAGATGGGTCAGATTTTGTCAAGATCAGAGTCTTATGTTTGTAATGGGTTACGGTCATATTAAGGTTTTTCTTCTCATGTGGTTATATGGTGTACCATAGCCAGACACTGATACGCGAAACGTACATAGAATGTTCATATATATATATATATATATATAACATAGAACATAGGAATCTCGAAACACGAAAACACGACTTCTTAATTCAGGTACGAAACTTTTTATCACCTTTGAGTTTAAAGGTTCTTCGACATAAAGAGAGAGAGATACACAATCTTTCTGTTCTGGCTTTTCCATCTGCCCATCCACCCAACACGTGTGGCACCCGCCACAAAGACCACTGGCCTGGCTTCGGCGAGCAAGCGAAAGTCAACCTTCTTCTCCCGAGGCAGGACTCACCTCAACTAACTGACTTTTTCAAAATCCCCAAAATCCTCCGCGCGCGCGTGCGCGCTTCCGATGCATGACGTCATTCACATCCACTGGTCAACCTTTCTATCGGATTTTTATTTTGTCATCTATGAACGACACATCCTCCCCGCACGCGCGTTAACACCTGCACTCAAGTTTGCACCAAACTAACCCATGCACTGAGCCGAAAGGTTATCAGCCTAACTAAACCCAAAGGCATAAAACAAAATCCCTCGGCCATTATATTACAATGGTAGGTTCGGCCATTATAATTATTATCATTATTATTATTATTACCTTACTCCCTGCGAGTTTTTCCCAACAGCGTTAGCTGGTAGGCTTTCACTGGAATTTGATCTACAACTCGTCAGGTATGCGGGACTCTTCCGAATATTCTGGCTGATCTCAACTACGTTGTTGTTTGGGGAGCGTTCCAAGTGCTCTAATTACAACTGGTATTACTGTCACCCACATATTCAACATTTTTTGTTTTTTTTATCTACTTATTGATTTTTTGTTTTTTTATCTACTTTTTTTATCTTTTATCTACTTATTTATTTTTTGTTTTTTTATCTACTTTTTAATTTTTTTCAGTTGTTTACCAAGATCCAAGTGGTCTTTATTGATGTCTTTACCGGCCATTGGCAAAATGAGTAGAGTGTTCGCCAATGGTCCAGGAAACCAGGGTTTAATCCCAGGTCATGTTATACCAAGGACTCAAAAAATGGTACTTGATGCCGTCTTGCTTAACGCTCAGCATTATAATGTAAGGATCAAGGGTAAAGTGGAGTAATCCAATGAATGGAGTAGCACCTTCCCCTACATCTCGGTGTGGTAGCTATTGAGAAGGGAGCCTTCGGGTCACCCTCGACTAAGGTTGCCAACTTTAATTTATTGATGCCTGGCTGACAGTTACTCTTTTCAGCTCCCTTGAACACTTTCGAGTATTCTTGCCACCATTCCTGCGATCTGGGTGATATCAGTACTTCTGCGACTAGTTCTCTTTGGGTGTTTTCCAGGTTCTCTGCGGTTATTATTTTACTTCTATAGATTTTTTTCACACTTATTCTATCTGATAGTTTTACCATGAAGTCTGATCTTCAGGTATCCAGGACTCTTCTCAGTATTCTGGACGATCTTAACAATGCTTTAGTTTGGATCATTTCTTTTCGTCTTCCGATTTCCAACTCTGCCAGCTTCTTTTATAATCCTTTGAGGAAATGTTTTGAGCTCACCAAATACAATTGGTATTACTGTCACACTCTAGTTCCATAGGTTTTTAATTCTTTAGCAAGGTTCAAGTACTTGTCTTTCTTTTCACTTTCTTAGATTTTAAATCTATGGTCCTTGCGAGTTTTTTACACCAGCGTTAGCTGATGGTCTTTCACTGGAGTCTGAGTGACAGCAAGTCTTATCATGTCTCCATGATTCTTCTCAACATTCTGGTAGTGAGTTTTTCATACCAACGTTAGCTGATGGTCTTTCACTGGAGTCTGAGTGACAGCATGTCTCCTAAGGTCTCTCAGACTCTTCTCAGTATGCTAACCCATTTACAGTTCCTCGAGTGGCTTCTCCAGGCTCTTGGGGAGCGTTTTGAGTGCACCATGTTTTTCCTCTATGGCTATATTTCTAACTTCCCTCATTTCAAGTATTTTGCATCAGTCTTAGCTGGTGGTCTTTCACATGAGTATGAGTGACTACAAATCTCTTTAGGTCTCCAGGACTTTTCTAAGTATCGCGGCCGATAGGGCCCGATATGAATTTTTTTTTTATTGTTAATTAAAATAATGTCTGGCTTTCCAATCCGGTTTAGATTATAGGTTTTTATCTCAAAGACCCAGAAAATTTTATGTGTTTCATTTTCAAAGACGGATTATTATTATTATTGTTAATATTATTATGTTTGGGCTAATGGAAGCATGTTTTTATTCTTTTTCGTTAATTCCGTTTAAAAAAAATCATTTTTCATATCTTATCAGCCGACATTTAAATTTACTTTGCCATTTTTGTTATCTATTTAAATGATTGTCTCTTATTTGTCCATCATCTTTTCCAACTTTTCTCTGTTTGTTTACACCGATAATATTTTTTCAGCCCAACAGAAAATGTGTTATTTTTGTTTTGTGACCTTTTTTTTATTTTTTTTATATTTTTCTAATTTCATTTATTTTTTAATTGCTCCATAGAAATATATTTTATAGCCTGTCTTATTTTTATGACGATACCAACAACCCCACTATCACCACCAATGCCACCCCCATCCCCACCACCATCATCATCATCATCATCATCATCATGTTATTATTACTTTAATTGTTCTTGTTAGTCACTTAGCTTTTCTTCGATTAACACACAGGCCTTCCATAGCTTACAGTACATGCTGTTAATAAGTTTTTACTAATCTGATTAAGTAGGTTCGTCATTGCTTAACTTTAATAAACTGGAAACCGGTACTTTCAACTAGACTAGACCCTGAATTATTATTTAGTTGGTCTGGTTTGGTTTGGTTGTGTTTCATGGCATATCAAACCTAGAGGTTTATTTAATACCAAATCGTATATATATATATATATATAGGTGTGTGTGTGGGGGGATTTCAAAGTGATTAGTTTCTAGGTGACATTATTCTTAAACGACCCAAATCTCATTTGTTTGAACTCAGTTAAATTGTTTCAAGTATTGTCATCCAACACAGATAATTCTTTTTAATATTCATCATTTGTTTACAAACAGTTAAATGGTGTCAAGTTTTCTTCTCAAACATTAACAATTCTGTTTGCATACAGATGAGTGGTTTCAAGTATTCTTCTCAAACACAAACAATTCTGTTTGCATACACATCAGTGGTTTCAAGTATTCTTCTTAAACACAAACAATTCTGTTTACACACAGATAAGTGGTTTCAAGTATTCTTCTCAAACACAAACAATTCTGTTTGCACACAGATAAGTGGTTTCAAGTTTAGCTCCCTTAAACTAATAATTTTATTTGATATTCATCAGTTATTTGCACACAGTCAAATGGGGCAAGTTTTGCTATCTTTGTTTGTTTGTTTGTTGTTTTGTTTTGTTTTTGTTTTTTACTGCTGGAGAAGCAAGGACGAACGCATAAACAGCGTTCTTCTATTGTCCCTACGCATAGACTGCCAGTGATATCCGACCAGCAAGGACTTACATCAGCTGTATGGGGACACAGGATGTGGTTTGGAGGATCTGCCTGGAGAGATGGGTGATATGGACTGATGATGAGAGTCGGGGACCTCTGTACAATCAGCACGACTTGATGATGATAAATGATGGAGGTGCATGTGGTGTAATGGTTATCGTCGTAGGAAATGGACACAGCGACACGAGTTCAAATCCTGGACGAGACTGATTGCATTTCACATAGCACTAACACCCTTGGGAAAGGTATGAATCCAATTATTCTCCCTCCAGCTATTGGTAAATAGTAGGACAGACTGGGTTCTTTAGCCTTGATGAGGCAACTAGTTTAAGAGAATGAAAACTCTGAATTTAAACATGTTAAACTCCGCTTTAAAAAATTGACCTTGTGTCATATCCTGCCCGAGCGGAGGGGTTGGTAAATATGATAACATTACTCTAAGTCAGATTGGATGGACCTCGAAGTAATGGTTTGGTTTGGTTTGTATATATATATATATATATATTCATGCACTAACACACATTTACCTTGGGAAAGGTAGGAATTCTCCCTCCAGCTATGGGTAAATAGTAGGGCAGAATGGGTTCTTTAGCCTTGGTGAGGCAACTAGTCTAGGAGAAGGAAAACTCTGAATTTAAACCTGTTAAACTTTGCTTAAAAATTGACCTTGTGTCATATCCTACCCGAGCGGAGTGGTTGGGTAAATATGGATGATGATGATGATGATGATGATAAAGCTGAGCGTTATCAAATACTTATAATTCTTTTTAATATTTAACAATTCCAGATCATTAGCCTAATGAGAAGTGTGCATGCCAATGGTGCGGGAGACCGGGGTTCTATCCCAGGTCGAGTCATACCAAGACTCAAAAAATAGTACGTGATGCCACCTTGCTTAACACTCAGCATTATAAGGTATGGATCAAAGGTGAAGTAGGTTAATCCAAGGAATGGAGTAGCGCCCTCCTTTACAATTCGGTGTGGTAGCAATTGAAAAGGAAGCTTTCGAGTCACCAGCGACTACGGTTGCCAACTTTTTAAAAACTATTTAATATTAATCATTTGGTTGCACACAGTTAAATGGCTTTATTCATTGTAAATGATTGAATAATTGTATTCGATCCATAGAAGGGACCTGAGGTCAGACTGGGCATGGGAGTAATGGTAACGAAAGGATACTCCACATTCCTCAAAGCTCCACGACTAAAGCCTCATTGTCAGATGCAGTTTATTGTCATACCCTGATAACTCGTTGTGGAGGATTTATCCCTCTCCAGAGGTTTTGTTTTGTTTGGTTTGGTTTTATAGCATATCAACTATTGTAGCTTATTCAATGCCAAATCTATTTTTATTTATATAGACATATCTATTTTAAACAATTCAGTTTTGGATAATTTCGCAGTTTAAATGTAAAAACAGTTCAATTTCAAAAAATTCAATTTAGTATAAGTGCACTGTTTATTTCTATTTAACCCTATTCGGTGCTACCACTCTAGGCCAGAGTGGACCTGGAAGCGATGGCAAAGAGGGGGTACTCCGCATTTCCCAAAGCTCCAGCATTACTGGAGCCTCATCATGAGATTATTTAGTGTCATAAGCAGGATACTAGTCGAAGAAATCTTCCCCTTCTGCGGCGTTGCTGTCGGTGTATTGTGCAGCTCCAACCGACTGGGTCAGAAAAACAGTTATATTAAAACAATCCAGTTTTGCATAAGTACATCGTTTAGATCTATTTGATTAATAGATGGGATCCTATCAGGTCCTACTACTCTAGGCCAGAGTCGACCAGGGAGTGATGGCAATAAAAGCGTAATCCGCATTACCCCAAACACCAGCATTACTGGAGCCTCACCATCAGATTGTTTAGTGTCATATAGAGGACACTCGGGGGTGCCCGTGGTGTAATGGTTATCGTCGTAGGAAATGGACACGGCGACACGAGTTCAAATCCTCGACGAGACTGATTGCATTTCACATAGCACTAAGTGTAGCGAATTTTAAGGAGGCTATTGAGCGAAGTTTGTTTATATTCTATGATTGTTTTTCCTTGTTTTTGTCGTTTGTGAGTGTGGCCGTGTTTTTCATCTTTATTCAGTTTTATTTTATTTATTTATTCTCTCTCTCTCTCTCTCTCTCTCTCTCTCTCTCTCCGCTTTTCTGTTTTTTGTTTTCTCCGTCAATTTCTAATAAATGATAATTCTCTCTCTCTCTCTCTCTGTTTCCTTTTCGGTTTTTCCTCTAAAGTTATCTCTCGCCACCCTTCTCTCTCTCTCTCTCTCTCTCTCTCTCTCTCTCTCTCTCTCTCTATTTCTTTTTTGTTTACTCAGTCATTTTCTAATAGATCATAATACTATTTCTCTGTCTCTGTCTCAGTGTCTCTGTCTCTGTAGCTGTGTGTGTGCGTGAGCAAGTTGGTGAATTTTCTAAGTTCAAAATACTCTCTCTGGTCCCCAAAGTTTAGATTAGATTGAGTGATTTTAATGTCTTATCAACACTTTTACGGTTATTTTTTTGTCTAGAGGTTAAGGAATTGTACACATTCCCTGTTTGTATTTCCATTTTTTTTTTGTTGGCAAGCCGTCCTATCGAATATGAATCATTTTTAAACAGATTTGTTTGACTAATAAATAAGACCCTAACAAATACTACAACTAATCCAGATCAGAATGGACCGGGTAGTAATGTCAAATAAAAGGAACTCCACACTCCTGAGATATCCAGAACTTGAACCTCACCACTAAATGCAGTTTGATTTTATACTCAAGACACACCTATTTTTGGTGGGGGTCTTATCACTCTGCAGGGGAATACAGTCAACCTATTCGAAGCCTCTTCAAAGGATGTGAACAGACGCTCAAAGGAGTTAAGTATGCTCTTACAGTTCAGTAAGAAAACTTTCACTGCCGAACATGCAAACATTTCAATATTAATAAGTAAAAAGTAAAGCTGGCAACCATAGTCGAGGGTAACCCGAAGGCTCCCTTTTCGATAGCTACTACACCAAGGTGTAGGGGAGGGCGCTACTCCTTTCCCTGGATTGCTCCACTTTACCCTTGACGTACCTTACAATGCTGAGTATTAAGCAAGGAGGCATCAAGTACCATTTTTTGAGTTTTTGGTATGACTCGACCTGGGATTGAACTCGGGTCTCCCGGGCCATTGGCGAACACTCTAACCGTTTGGCCAATAAGCTTCCAAATTACTAATCTAGTATTTGTGTATGTCACACTGACCATTCATGAAACTGGAGGCGCTCATGGTGTAATGGTTATTGTCGTTGGAAATAGACAGGGCGAACCAAGTTCAAATACTGACTGTGACTCTTTGCATTTCACTTATTGCTAATACCCTTGGAAAAATTATGAATCTAATCATTCTCCCTCCAGATATGTGCAAATAGTAAATCATACTGGGCTCTTTATTCTTAGAATGGTAACCGATCTAGGAGAAGGAAAACTCAGAATTCGACCCTGTTAAACTCCACTTGAAAAAATTAACCTCGTGTCAAATCCTGCTTGTGGTTGATAAATATGTGTAATATAATGACCGAGGGATTTCGTTTTATGCCTTTGGGTTTAATTAGGCTGAGAAACTTTGGGATCAGTGCATGGGTTAGCTAAATACAACATGAACGCAGGTGTTCACGCGCGCGTGCGCGGAGGATGTATCGTTCACAGATGTCAAAATAAAAATCCCTTAGGGATGTGAATGAAATCATACACCGGAAGCGCGCGCGGAGGATTTGGGGAGATTTGAAAAAGTCGTTAGTTGAGAACTAGACACCGAACGAGAAGGGTCGACTTTCGGGGCTCGCAGAGGCCAGACGAATTTGCGCGCTACGGGCGCCGCACGAGATGCGGCAGATGGAAAAGCCAGAATAGAAAGAATATGTATCTCTCTCCTTATGTCGAAGAACCTTTAAAATCAAAGGTAATAAAAAGTTTCGTACCTGAACTAAGAAGTCGTAAGTGTTTTTCGTGTTTGGGATTCCTATGTTCTATGTATACATGTTATGAACATACTATGTACGTTTCACGTATCCGTATCATGTGAATGGTACATATTTACATGAAGCTGCATTTATGGATTTTGGATTGATTTGGTTTTATGCCATATCAACCCTTATTGATTATTTAATGCCAAATCCTGTTTTTACATTTAATATATATATTTAATACATATATTTAATATGTATGATTTGGTTTGGTTTTATCATCGTCATCATCATGTCGTGCCGCCAGCACGGATATCCCTGACCCTCTCTTGCCACTTCTCCCTATCGTTCATCGCCTCTGGTAGGTCTTCAGGGCTACATCCTGTATACCCACATAGCTGCTGTATGTATGTTCGAGCTGGTCGTCCTGTTTTTGCGCGACCATATGCGGGGGTCCATAGGAGTACATCACTTATGAGCTCGTCCCTGCTTCTCCAGCAGTGTCCTGCATGTCTGGTTCGTCTAACTTGGATAGTTTTCGTGATAGGAGGCAGGTGGCCGTATAGTTGGTGCTTTATGGGGTGTTGCCTCATGGACTTGTTCAATATTGCTCGCAGCTTTCTTGTGTAATTGCCGTCTAGCTTTTTCTCCAGCCGTTTTGTTAGCATCTAAGTAGTGCATGGATTTGGTTTGGTTTTATGTTATATCAACCCTTGTTGGTGATTTAATGCCAAATCCTGTTTTTACATAAATATTGAATATATGATTTGTAAATAAATTTTGTTGATACATACAGTTAACAAATCAAACAGTTCTATTTCTAACAATTCTATTTAGCATAAATCAACAAACTTAAATGGTTCCAAGTATTGCTATATATAACGAATAATTTAATTAAACATCAGCCATTTGTTAAAACACAGTTAAATGTCAAACAGTTCTATTTCTAACAATTCAATTCACCATAAGTCATTTTTTGCACTCAGTTTAAATGTCAACAGTTCTATTTGACCCATAGATAGGACAGTTTCAGGCGCTACCTCCTCAAGCCAGAATGGACCAGGGAGAAATAGCATTGAAGGGGTGCTCTGCATTCTCCTCACCATGAGATTTGTAAATGTCTTAACCAAGGTCATTTTTCGGGGAGTCATACCCTCTGCAGGGATGCAGTCAGTGTATTCTACAGTCCCCCGTCCAGCCTAGTCGGTTATCATTTGTGGAATTAACCGCTTTAACAACTTCTCAGTGGGTAGAAGAGAAAGAGAGAGATGTCCTGAAGATGTCGGATTTGAGAAAACGTGAAAGAGAAGAGAGGTTTGGTTTCTTTGTTTAATGGCATATCAACCTTTGTAGGTTATTTAAGGCCAGAGCGATTCTCCTAGGAGACCAGTAGTGGTACTATTTAACCCATAGCTTGATTTCCATATGATCATTTATAAATAGTCATAGCTTTAAGTAACAATTCTTAATATTAACAATTTGCAAAAAGTTATATGGTTTCATGCCTGGTGTTAATTTTTAACAAACAGATTCATTTGACAGAAAGATGAGATCCTACCTGGTACTACCATTTTGTATTCACTGCTGGAAGAGCAAGGATGAAGTCATAAGCAACGCTCTCCTATGGACCACTTCACACATAAAATGCAAGTGTAGGACGACAAGCTAGAAATTATCTACAACTACCCTGTATGGACACAAGATGTCGCCTGGAAGATCTACCGGAAGTGATAGATGATAGAGACGGATGCTAGGAGCACGAGATGATAATGATGATAATGATATAGAAAGTAAATTATTGAAATAACCCCGACAGTATGAGGAAAGATAGAAAAACAAAGTACTGCAAATGTAATGAATCTATTATGATGTTAAAACGTTTCGGTTTTATTAAACTTTCATCAGGAATTTATGATTGAGAAAAAACAGACTGAACAGATATGATTCTTTCTCTTCTCCCTTTCTTTTGATAAACCATCCATCGTTGTTCATGTAATAATTTTTCTCCATCATAAAGTCCTGATGAAGCTTTAATAAACCGAAACGTTTCAACGTTGACTTATCCATCATAAACAAATTCATCATATCTGGAATACTTACTTTTTGTATTTTCTTCATATATATATATATATATATATATATATATTAACTTTGTAATGAAGCAGAATTTATACACTTAGGCATGTAAACCGTTTTAATGATTGATTCATTGATTCTAACGACATTTCCTCTTTGTAAAGTCTATTTTATGCCTAGAGGTTAGGGAATCGCGTTAATTGTACATGCATAATTATTTTTTTTTGTTTTTGTTGCTTTTTAGGAGCTTTATTTTTTGCATAAGGTTCTATCAAATATGAATAATTTTTAACCCATAAATGTAACCCTAACAGGTAGTACCACTCCGGGCCAGTGTGGACCCGCAAGTAATAGCAACGCAGGAGTACTCCATGTGGCCCAGACCTTCAAAACTGGAACCTTGTCATCAGATGTAGTTCACTGTCATCTCCATGACACCTGTTTTGGGATGGTTTTACCCCTCTTCAGAGGACACAGTCAACCCATCGATTTGATATTTCTTTTAATAAAGTAATCCCTGGCAATTGTTACGAGTTTAAATCCTGGACGAGACTGATTGCATTTCATATAGCACTAATACCCTTGGGAAAGGTATGAATCCAATTATTCTCTCTCCAGCTATGGGTAAATAGTAGGGCAGACTAGGTTCTTCAGCCTTGGTGAGGCAACTAGTCTCGGAGTAGGAAAACTCTGAATTCAAACCTGTTAAAATCCGCTTAAAAATTGACCTTGTGTCATATCCTGCCCAAGCGGAGGGGTTGGTAAATAGAGTAAAGTAAGTTGGCGACCGTAGTCGAGTGCTACCAGAAGGCTCCCTTTTCAATAGCTACTACACAAGGAGTGGAGAGGGCGCAAGTAGGAGAGGGCGCTACTCCTTTCCCTGGATTGCTTCACTTTACTCTTGATACGTACCTTATATTGCTAAGTGTTAAACAAAGAAGTATCAAGTACCATTTTGAAAATCTTTGGTATGATGCGACCTGGGATTGAACCCAGGTCTCCCGGACCATTGGCGAACTCTCTACCCACTAGACAATGAGCCGATGTACTCTGTTTTAATTCCATTCACATAGAGACCAGTGTGTTTCCATCTAGTGGGCAAGCCATTGTTTTAGTGTTTTTGTAAGTCATCATTATGGCAGAAACAATTTCTTTGGGAAGACAAAAAGTTAGTAGTTTTTTCGCCATCTTTGATTTGTGTATAGAATCGAATGCTTTGAGAAATCTACGAATAGTTGTGTTGCCTCGAGATTCCTTATCGTTTTGTTTCGATGATTCGACGGAGTGTCAGAATTTTTGAGGTACTTGAGCGATTACTCCAGAAGCCTTTCCTTAGAATTTTCTTGGTTTCGGAAGCATTGAAATTTTAGAAAATATAGATTTGTGTTGTCACATTGCCTCTATGTATTATACAGGGTGGAACGATAAAATTGTTGCCCTAGAAAAGACGACATGATTCCATTTCCGTTTAATGAAAACCGGTTTTCGTTTTTTGTTGCAAACCATCTTCTAGCTGGCCAGTTGTGTACAAATCCCAAGAGCGATAGGAGCCTTCTCTACGGTTTGTTTGGAATCGGATAATTGGAAAAGCGGGACATTTTAGTATGAAGTTTTCTATAAGACCCCTTCTCCCACCCAGATATACTCGGTGATTCAAGTGAAATTGGTTTCGAGTCGATTTGTTTTGCCGGGTTCTTTTACATATCCCGACTTCAAAATGTTTCTATACAAAAAGAGAAAATACAAATAAGAAAAGTGTATTTTACAGGGTTTTTTTTAAATTTCCTCTTAAGTTATCTTCTTCGTATTTCACTCATTGCATGGGAAAACATTTATATTTCTTATAAAGATATGTCCTCAGGAGATTTAAAACGTCAAAAAGATTTTGAAAAGCACCACTCCTTATTGCTAAAAAAACTTCCCTAAATCGTAAAATGAAAAAATGAATTAAAACTAAAACATTTTTTTTATTTGTAAAGATTTACGCTGTTTATCTTATAATAACCGGCCGATTGGACTGGTGGGTAGAATGTTCGCCAATGTCCCGGGTTTCAATCCCAGGTTGAATCATACCAAAGACTCAAAAAATGGTACTCGATGCCTCCTTGCTTAATACTCAGCATTATAAGGTAGGGGTTAACACTAAGTAGAGCAATCCAGAGAAAGGAGTATAACTCTCCGCAACACCATGGTGTTATAGCTAATGAAAAAGGAGCCTTCAGTTCGCTCTCGACTACGGTAGCTAACTTTACTTATAAAAAAAAGTTTGTAGAAGTAGTTTTTCATTTAATTAATTGTTTGTTTTGTTTTTTGTAATTTTCTATTAAAAAATAACAAAAACCAAATTCTCAACAGTTGTTTATGATGCTATTCTCCCCACCTGGCCAACGCTGGATAGCCGTTTTAGTTGTATATATAAACAGATCGTTGTCTTTCGTTATTTTCTTTGCTAGACTTGTTGCACATCATATTATTTTATTATTATTATTATTATAATTATTATTATTAAAGCTGATGATATTTGCATTGGAACGAATACAATTATGATAAAATTAACTTAATTAATATTCATAATTATTAATTTTATTTATATAATCTTGATCTGCTAAAATTCATATTAATGTTTCCCTTGATTTTTAAATTGTATTCTTTTTCATCTGTTTTGCTTTGTTTTTATGGTTGTTTTCTTTTATTTTGTTGCTTTTTTTTTTGTTTTTTTGTTTGTTTATTTGTTTGTTTAGTTTTTCCTTTTCTTAATGTTATTCTTCCTTTTCTTCTTTTACTTTTTGATGCGACCCTTGATTTCTTTTTCTTTGTCGTTTTCTCTCTCTTTCTCTCTCTGCTTATCAATGCTTGTTACTTGAAAAGAAAGAAAGAAAGAAAGAAAGAAAGAAAGATAAATAATAAGAAAGAAAGAAAGAAAGAAAAAAGAAAGAAAGAAATATTGAAGGACGAAAAAAAGAAAGCGGACAAAAGAAAGAAATTTTGTTGTTTCGGTCTCTCTTTTCTCTCTGTCTTTCTTTATTTTTTCTTATATCAGCAAATCTCTTTCTTTATATTTTTTCTTTCTTTCTTTTTTTTTTTTATATCTTTCAATTTTTTCCCTTATCTCTTTTCTTCATTATTTCATTATTTATTTACGTTATTCAATCCTTTCTTTCTATCTTTCTTTCTTTCTTTCTTCTTTTGTTATTTATTTACCTCGTTCAATTTTTTCTTCCCTCTTTCTTTCTTTCTTTCTTTCTTTTCCTTATTTCATTTTTTCTTTATCTCTTTTCATGCTTTCATTCTGGATTCCGATGCATCTTCCAATATTTCTTTTCTCATAAACTTCAGTCTTTCTTCCATTACAACGTTCTTTCTTTCTTTCTTTCTTTCTTTCTTTCTTGTTTCAGTTTCTAATTTCTTTTCACTTGTCTATTTTCTTCTTTTATTTCGTTTACCGCTTCCTTTTCTTTCTTTTTTCTTTCCTTCTTTAAGTTTACATCTGTAAATCATTCTTTTTCTTTATTTCATTAAATTTTTCTTTATTTATTTATTTTCTTCTATCGACTTTATTCTTTTATTTCGTTGTTTTTTTTTTCAGTTTCTTTCCTTCCTTCCTTTCACACTTCTTTCTTTCTTTCTTTCTTTCTTTCTAGGCTTTTCATTCTTTTTTTTCTTCCTCTCTTTTCAATCTTTCTTTCTTTCTTTTCATGCTTGCCTTTCCTTTTTTCTTCATCCCTTTTCAGTCTTTCTTTCTTGGATCATTTTATTTTGTTTTTCTTGGCTTATATCCCTTTTCTTTCTTTCTTTCTTTCTTTCTTTCTTTTTCGGCTCTTCATTCCTTTTTTCTTTATCCCTTTCAAGTCTTTCTTTCTTGATTCCTTTTATTTTCTTCAGTTTTTCTTGACTTATGTCCTTCTTTCTGTGTATATTTCTTTCTTCCTTTCTTTCTTTCATTCATTCATTCTTTCTTTCTTTCTTTTTCGGCTCTTCATTCCTTTTTTCTTTATCCCTTTCAAATCTTTCTTTCTTGATTCCTTTTATCTTCTTCAATTTTTCTTTGCTTATGTCCTTCTTTCTGTGTATCTTTCTTTTTTTCTTTCTTTCATTTATTTATTATTTCTTTCTTTCTTTTTTCTTTCTTTTTACGCTTTTCTTTCCTTTTTTTTTTCTTTTTTTTTTTTTTTCTTGCAAGAAGTGTCGATCTCGTTATCAGCTTTATTGTAGTATTCTGAACGAATAAAAATGTTTGTATAATTTATTTATGTCATTCTCTCATGTCTTCCCTCATCTATTTGACACCCCGCCCAACCCAATGACGACTGTTGACATGAATTTTTAAACAAGAAATCGGTTCGTATCCCCGCTGAGGTGACCTAAATTTCTCTAATGAAACGCTAAGCTTCATCGCTGATATCTCAGAATTAACAGTTCTTTCATTCTATTAGTTTTATTGTTCAGCATTTTATAACTGTCACTTTTTTCTTCTCTTCATGACTACTACTACAACTACTACTACTACTACTACTACTAATACTAATAATAATAATAATAATAATAATAATGATAATAATAATAGCTGTCGTTCCTATGTATCATATCACACGGGGAGATTGGGGAATAATATTTCTATATCTACAGAAAGAAAGAAAGAAAGAAAGAAAGAACACTAACTTCTGTCTTTCAATCTTCCCCACCTGATTCACCACCCTTTGTGAGACTTTCCACACCCCTCTCTTTTGCAACACGAAATATTAATTTCGGAAAAAAAGAACCTTCCTTTCACTGTAACTGAGTGAAGTATTTTCACTCAATAACAGTGGAAGGGAGGTTTAATGACAGCTTATGAGCTATGGACTTTTGCAAAAAGTATTGTGTATCATAAAGATATAAATGAAGAAAATATTCTTTGCAATCGTTATTAACTCGCCCCACCAGCTTAAATAACTAAAAAGATTAATTAGAACCGTTGGAATAATAATAAAGTCAACATTAAAAGAATTAGTATTCATAAGTAAGTTAAGTAAGTTAGTTAGCGACTGTAGTCAAGGGCGACCCGAAGGCTCCCTTTTACACAGCTACTACACCAATGAGTAGGGGAGGGCGCCACTCCTTTCCCAGGATTGCTCCATTTTACCCATGATACGTACCTTATAATGCTGAGTGTTAAGCAAGAAGGTATCAAGTACCATTTTTTAAGTCTTTGGTATGACTCGACCTGGGATTGAACTCAGGGTCTCCCGGATCATTGGCGAACACTCCACCCACTAGGCCAATGAGATATCAAATACTAATAATTTGTACTCAATTATATGGTTTTACCAGGGAAAGGAGTAGCGCCCTCCCTTACACCTCGGTGTAGTAGCTATTGAAAAGGGAGCCTTCGGATCACCCTCGACTAAGGTCGATAAATCTACTTACTATATGACTTTACGTATTTCCAATAATTCTATAGTTTCAAGTAACAAATAATAATCCTTTGTAAACAATCATAGCTTCAAGTAAATATTGTTAATCCAGAGAATTCTAAGAATATTATATGGTTTCAAGTATTACAATCTAATACAAATAATAAAAAAAAGTAAAGTTGGCAACCTTAGTCGAGGGTGACCCGAAGGCTCCCTTTTCAATAGCTACCACACCGTGATGTAGTGGAGGGCGCCACTCCATTCCCTGGATTGCTCCACTTTACCTTTGATCCTTACATTATCTAATTACCAACCCCTCCGCTTTGGCAGGATATGAGCGGAGTTTAACAGGTTTGAATTCAGAGTTTTCCTTCTCCTAGACTAGTTGCCTTTGGTGGCTGAAGAACCCAGTCTGTCCTACTATTTACCCATAGCTGGAGAGAGAATAATTGGATTCATACCTTTCACAAGGGTATTAGTGCAATGTGAAATCCTCGTCCAGGATTTGAACTCGTATCGCCGTGTCCATTTCCTACGACGATAACCATTACACCACGGGCACCTCCTACCTTATCTTATAAAACTAGGTGTAAAGCAAGGCAGAATCAAGTGACATTTTTTGAGTCTTTGATATGACTCGATCTAGGATTGAACCCCGGTCTCCCGGCCAGAAAAATACTCAAACAGATCCTTTTGACTCATAGATGATATCCCAACATGTACTACCACTCAAAGTGGATCAGGGTGTAATGACAATAAAGGGGTACTCCACACTCACGAGAATTCGAGATTGTTTTATGTCATATCCAAGACACTCGTTGTTGCTCTTCCCCTTCTGCAGAGTTGCTGATTGCGTATTCTACAGTCCCAGCCGACTGATGCAGTTTATTGTAATTTTCAGGATACTCCTTTTTTGAAGAAAGAGGGGTCTTAGCTCTCTGGAGAGTGTACTCTGAATTCAAGGTCAATTTTTACGCGGAGTTTAACAGGCTTGAATTCAGAGTTTTCCTTCTCCTAGGCTAGTTGTCTCACCAAGGCCGAAGAATCTAGTCTTCCTTACTATTTACCCATAGCTAGAGAGAGAATAATTAGATTCATACCTTTCCCAAGGGTATTAGTGCTATGTGAAATGCAGTCAGTCTCGTTCAGGATTTTAACTCGTGTCACCGTGTCCATTTGCTACGACGATAACCATTACACCACGGGCATCCTCTGTGGCAATGTAGTTAGCAAGTTCAAACTCCAGTCGCAAGTGACAGCAAGTTGGTATTTAAATGACATCTCACCAAATCAGAATATGACACAAGGCCATTTTATTGTGGAGGACTCACACAGGTCGAAACCCATGCAAAGCAGGGACAAAAAATCTTGACCCTGTTGGCATTCTCCTAATGGAACACCCTCGGCGCCAAGCAATGAACTTAGTCCTCAAGTTAAGAAAAGAGAACCTTTTTTATTAAATAAGCTGAGGCCAAGAGATTGTCGATGTTAGCCACTCGGTACGAATGCCATTCGGTCTCCATAGGGCTTATGTATCCAGTCACTGTAAAAAGGTACCGGAAGTCTCTCTCAGATCTCCCAAACTCTTCTAATTATTCTAGCTGATTTTAACCATCAGGATGATCTTAATCCTTCCTTTGATCTCCCATTGCCCTAATCACTTTTCCACGCCTTTGGGGATGAATCTCCAGTTAATCGACCCTCTTTACCAGGTACTTGGAAACTGTTCCGAGGGCCCTCAACAACAATTACTATCATAATCACCTTCATTTTCAACAGCTTTTTCAGCTCTCTGGCAAGATCTAGGTATTCGATTATCTTTGGCTTTGTTTTATCTTTGCTCTATAGTCTGCTGGCAAAGTAAAATCGAATCAATGACTAGTCTTTTTTTTTTCTTATTAATCAACATAAGGTCTAGACTTCTTTTAAAATTCTTATTACGATATCTGGTCTACTGATTTCTCTAGTACGGTCAGCGTGAATCCCAAAGCACAATGATAAATTCGCTTTCTAGTATTGATTTTAAGGTCATTTTATGAGTAAAATAGCATTTATGTTCTTTTAATAAAATTAATTAATTAAAATTAATAGGTCTAGTCTTCTAGCCACGATTTGGTGATAGGTTTGTATCTGCGTCTCCTTTTCCAAGACGAATTTTGATTTGTGCATATATCATTTATCAGCCAAATTTTAATATCTACCACAATTGTTATTCTACTCTGAACTATTAAGTTTTGTTTTGCCGTAATTAATTCTTATGGCATTATTTTGTGCTGTTTTTAAAAGAGAATCTTGCACAGTCGGCTGAGGCTGTAGAATACATCGACTGCACCTCTGCTGAGGGGTAAGACCCCCTCCTCCAATGAGTGTCAAGGATATGACACTAAACAATCTGATGTTGTTGTTCCAGTAATGCTGGAGCTTTGGAGAATGCGGAGTACCCTTTCATTGCCATTGCTCCCAGGTCCACTCTGGCCCGGAGTGGTAGCACCTGATAGGGTTCTATCAATGGGTTAAATAGAGCTAACGGCATACTTATGCTAAACTGAATTGTTTGAGTAAACTGAATAGCTTGAAATAGAAATGTTTTTGATAATTAAACCGTACTTACATTTAAACTGCCTGCTTGTGATAAACTGAATTATTTGAAATGGAACTGTTTTTGACATTGAAACTGTACTTACACTAAACTGATTTGTTTAATATAGAACTGTTTTGACATTTAACTGTGAGTAAACAAAATTTGTACTTATACTAAATTAGATGAATTAGAACTGTTTGACTAAACTGAATAGCTTGAAATAGAAATGTTTTTGACAATTAAACTGCGTACTCATGCTAAACTGAATTGTTTGAAATAGAACTGATTATATACATAGAAATGGATTTGGCGTTAAATGACCTACAAACGTTGATATGCCATAAAATCCAACCAACCAACCAACCAACCAACTAAAAGAGATTCTGTTTCTCTTATCAGATTTCCTTTTTTAATTATATTCTGGACATCTCATGTTCAATGTCCCCACTTTGTCGCTCGAAGTATACATACAGTTGTTTTTCTTCACATTTTTTTCATTCTGTAGATTTTTATGACAGATTTTTTCTTTTTAACCTTAAATTATTTTTATTGATATTGCTGTTCCCGGTAGCTTTTATTATTCTTATTCCTTGCGAGTTTTTCATACTAGGGTTAGTTGATGGTCTTTCACTGGCTTATGAGTAACAGCAAGTCTCCTCAAGTCTCCAGGACTCGTCTTCTTATTAAAGGTTGAAATTTAGATGGTCTCGGCTCGTCCTTCGATTTCCAACTCTTCCAGCCCCCGCCCTTACGAAGCCTTCGGGGATCGTTCCAAGTGCGCCAATTATAACTGGTATCACCGACACTTTCATATTCCTTAACATTTTTAGTTCTCTAGCTAGGTCTAAGTACTTGTCTCTCTTTTCGTTTTCCTTGGTTTTCATTCCTTGATCCACCAGGATGGTAAAGTACACAATTCGGCAGGTTTTTCTTTCTTTTTTTTTATTTCATTAATTTTTTTCATTAATTTTTTTCATTAATTTTCACTTGATCTGGTCTTCTGGTCCAGATTAGTTGATCGTTTGTATCTGAAAATCTCAGAAAATTTTGTGCGTCTCCTTCTCCCGGGTTCCGGTTAATGTATATACCATATGATAGTATGGCCAAATGTCAATTTCTTACATAATTCCCAGTGGATCATCTTGCCCTCCCAGTCGTGTCTAGTCTTATACTCTTTTTGCACTTGTTTGCTGTATTTGCTTATTATGTGGTTAATCGCCACATAATCTATACTTGCTATTTTGTTGCGTCTGATCTATTTCCACTTTCACATCGTTGGTCCTTTTGACATTGTTTTGTGCAATTATTATTATTACTATTGTTGTTATTATCATTATCTGTATTTGCGGTTTGATACTACCCTTCAACAAGTCTTTCATCCGAAATTTGAGGTAAAAAA
>OY757939.1:47559351-47599351 GCA_963585895.1 Sepioteuthis lessoniana
TCACAGACTATTTGACCAAGATGGGCATCAAGACAGTTCCTCAGCCTCCCTATAGTCCAGACCTTGCTCCTTCTGACTTTTGGTTATTCCCTAAGCTCAGAGGCTGTCGTTATGAGACAACTGAGGAGATGAAAGAGGCTATGACGAAGGGCATTGACATGCTCACAGCAGAGGACTTCCATGGGGCCTTGCAGAAGTTGTTGGAACGGTACAATAAGTGCATTGCAGCCGGAGATTACTTTGAAGGGGACTAGAGTTTCATGTGTGAACTATCAATAAAAGTGCCCATACGAAAAAAGTTCGGAAACATATCGTATGCACCTCGAATATAGTTTTTTTTTTTGTTTTGTTTTGTTTTTTTGTTTTTTTGTTATTGGGCTGTTGAAATTTTATCAGCAATGATTTATCTAATGATGTTATTTATAGTTTCAAATTATGCAATTATTATGCATGTATATCGCGGAATTTCCACGGGTTTAGGTAATATATATTTACATAGAGAGAAAGCGAGAGAGGCAGAGAGAAGAGAAAGAATGATAGGGAGTGAGAGAGAAAGAATGATAGGGAGTGAGAGAGAAAGAATGATAGGGAGTGAGAGAGAAAGAAAAGAGAGATGGATGAGAGAGAGTGTAAACAAATACGCCGACCTAATCCTCGGAAGGGTAAGACGCCTCCTTGCACGGGAACATCCTAGCTATGATACGATCTGGATCCTATTGAAAAACCCTTGTTCTGGAGTTCTGGGGAGCGCAGGGTGTCTCTCTTCTTGACATTATTCCCAGGTCCACTCTGATTCTGACTGACATTTTTTGTTAGGGTCTTAGCTATCAGTGCTTTGTAATAAAAAGGTTTTTGGTTTCGTTTCGTTTCGTTTTAAGGCATATAAAACATTGTATGTTATCTAATACCAAATCCATTTTATACGTATTAGCAGTTCTATTTCAAACAATTCAGTTTAGTTTAAGTATAGTTTTTTTTACACTCAGTTAAATGCCAAAAATTTTCTACTTCAAACAAATCAGTTTAGCATGCAAAAATAGTTCCTTTTCAAACAATTCAATTTAGCATAAATACGCCGTTTAAATATCAAAACTATACCATCTCAAAACAATTCAGTTTAGTGTAAATACACAATTTAATTCTATTTGACCCATAGATAGAACTCTATCAGGGGCTACCGCTCCGAGCCGGAGTGGACTTGGGAGTGATGGCAATAAAAGATCCAGTGCATTCAAATTTGCAGTTTTCGGAGGGTTTTTAGATTTATTTTCGCTTCTGACACTTCTTCGATCCATTTCTCTTTATTTTTCATATTAATCAACGATTCGTGGGCCCAGCTGGGGTTTGCGCCGGGTAGGTGATTTAAAATTAATGGCCTGGACCCAGAGAAACTTTTCCCCAAGCACTACCTGTTTAGGAAGGCTAAGTTTATCACTGGGCGCTTGAGGCACGCCAAAAGGGGGAGATGCCTAGGGTATCAACCATATCTTTGACGGCCATGCATGAGTGTCGATTTGTACTGGCCCTCACACACACCTTGTAAAATTGTTTGTTTGTTTGTTTGTTTTGGTTTTACAGCATATCAACCTTGTTGGTGATTTAATGCTAAATCCATTTTATACAAAAATAGTTCTATTTCAAACAATTCAGTTTAGCATAAGTACACAGTTTAATTGTCAAAAATATTTCTATTTCAAGTTATTCAGTTTAGTCAAACAGTTATAATTCAGACAATTCAGTTTAGTATAAGCATAGTTTTTATTTACACATAGTTAAATGTCAAAACAGTTCTATTTCAAGTAATTCAGTTTTACATAAATACACAGTTTCGTTCTATTTGACTCATAAATAGGACCCTATCAGGTGCTACTATTCCAGGTCTGAGTGGACCTGTGACTGATGGCAATGAAGGTGTACTCCGCATTCCCCAAAGCTTCAGCATTACTGGAACTTCTCCATCAGATTGTTTAGTGTTATATCTTGGACAGTCGTTGGCAGGGTCTTAGCCCTTTGCAGAGAAGCAGTCGGTGTATTCTACAACCTTATAAAATAGCTTCATGTAAGACGTAACTTGTTTGAAAGACGGAAAAATTCTTAAACTTTCTTTTTTTTTTCTTCTTTTATCCCTCCCAACAATATTCCAGAGATGTTTATATTTAATACTTTTTCCGGATACTTATTGGTAAGATCTCATGTTGTTACTTGTTGCTGTTGTTTTGTTTTTTTTGTTTGTTTGTTTTTTGTATGACTATATTCTGTTTTATTTGTATTTTGTATTTTGTATCATTGTATTTTGACACAGAATAAGTAAGTAAAGTTGGCGACCTTAGTCGAGGGTGACCCAAAGGCTCCCTTTCCAATAGCTACTACTCAGAGGTGCAGGGCAGGGCGCTACTCCATTCCCAGGATTGCTCCACTTTACCCTTGATCTTTACCTTATAATGCTTATAATGCTGAGTGTTAAGCAAAGTAGCGTCAAGTACCATTTTTTTGAGTCTTTGGTATGACTCGAACTGTGATTGAACCCTGGTCTCCTGGACCATTGGCGAACACCCAACTCATTAGACCAATGGCCCGGTTGACACAGAACAGAATTTTTAAATTTAGAAATGGTTCTGTCTTCTGTCCTGATTTTTTGTTCTATTGTTTCATTTCATTGCACTTTCATGTACAGAGTGTCTCAAAATAAATGCAACCCATTAATATGATAATGATTTATTTTTGAGACAAGCGCAATGGCGGTCACTTGGAACGTCCAATAAAAATGCATCCTTTGAGCTAGAGACATCAAATTAGTTTTTAAAATTAATTATATCAGCTTCCAGGACATGCAATCATTTCTTTAATATTTTTGTCTCAATAATAAATTATTATCATTTTAATGGATTGCATCTATTTGATACAGTTTTGAATGATTTTGTCTCCATGTAGTGACTCAAAATATTTTTTCCTCTCTGGTCCAAGGCATTGTGATCGAGGATTAATAGTTATAGTATACAGTTTTCAATTCTGAAACAAGAAAGAAAACATTATTATTAGTAGAGTTATTAACAGTCACTTGGGTCCCATGTATATTGAATCACCCTATATAGGAATGTATATTGAGACACACTATATAACTATGTATATTGAGACACCCGATATTACCATGTGTATTGAGACACCCTATATAACCATGTATAGTGAGACACCCTATATTACCATGTATATTGAGACACCCTATATAACTATATATACTGAGACACTCTTATAACCATATATACTGAGACAGCCTATATTACCATGTATATTGAGACACCCTATATAACCATGTATAGTGAGACACCCTATATTAACATGTATATTGAGACACCCTATATAATTATATATACTGAGACACTCTTATAACCATATATACTGAGACACCCTTATAACCATGTATATTGAGACACACTATATAGCCATGTATATTGAGACACCCTATATAACCAAGTATATTGAGACACCCTATATAACCATGTATATTGAGACACCCTATACTTCTGCTTTCATTGTATTTCCACATCTTCTCGTTGCTTTTTCTCTGCTTCCTCCAGTCTCGTTTCCAATCCAGATTTTATTTCTTTGTTCTTTTGGGGAATTCTTGTTGAGGTGCCGAATTTGTCGTTGAACAAATGAAAAGCAGAGAATGTACAATCAAAAGTAGTTGTTAGGTTAGACTTTTCTACGCAGTAATAACGTTACATCGACATTTGCGTCACACTAAACGGGGAAGCGAAAGAAAAAGGGAAAGCGAGACAGATAACGTCCTATTTCGTGCCCTCCTCACCTGATAACCCACTCTCTGTAAGACTTTACTCTCTAGGGGCATAAAGTGCGTTACCGAAAAGAGAACACACACAACACAAATATATATATATATATATATATATATGTAAAGTAAGTAAAGTAAAGTTGGCGACCATAGTCGTGGGTGACCCTAAGGCTCCCTTTTACACAGCTACTACACCGAGGAGTAGGGGAGGGCGCTACTCCATCCCTGGATTGCTCCATTTTACCCTTGATCCGTACCTTATAATGCTGAGTGTTAAGCAAGGAGGCATCAAGTACCATTTTTTGAGTCTTTGGTATGACTCGACCTGGAATTGAGCCCAGGTCTCCCGGGCCATTGGCGAACAACCAACCCCTCCGCTCAGGCAGGATATGACAGAAGGTCAATTTTTAAATTGAGTTTAACAGGTCTGAATTCAGAGTTTTCCTTCTCCTAGACTAGTTGCCTCAGCAAGGCTGAAGAACCCAGTCTGCCTTACTATTTACCCATAGCTGGAGGGAAAATAATTGGATTCATACCTTTCCCAAAGGTATTAGTGCTATGTGAAATGCGATCAGTCTCGTCCAGGATTTGACCTCGTGTCGCCGTGCCCATTTCCTACGACGATAACCATTACACCATCGGCACCCCCCACACACATTTATATATATATATGAAAAAAATGATGCAATTTGAAAATAAAAAATATTACACCAACTGATATCAGTAAAAAAAAATCCATAAACAAGAAAATTCGAAAAATATTCATACTGCTAGAAAATAATCAACCAATAGCATAAAAACTAGTATAAAAAAAAACTCCAACGGAATACATTTAGCTCAAACGTAAGAGTTCTCATTACACTAAATAGAGTTAAATGTAAATACCTACAGAGTCAGAAGTAATCTACCTTGGTTTCACTTAACCGGATCAAGATCATTCTGACCAAAGAAGGGTTGGACCAAACTACATTTAATTGATTAAAAGGCCGTCAGAAAGAATTAAAAAAAGAAGAATAGATAGATAGATAGATAGATATTCCTATTTTCCGTGACATACATCTTACAATATATATATATATACATAAAGAAAGAAAGAGAAAGAAGACAATCTGTCTACCTTTCAATCTTTCCCCACTAAAGTGCTCGAACCCGTTTATATTGTTAAAGAAAATGTTGCATGACCCAAAAGTGAAGAAAGTCAGAGCATTTAATATTGTTTATTTTATATCAATAAGTAAAATATTCTTCATAGTAATTTAGTTTACCTTTTGGAATTATTTGATTGATCAATTAAGTGATTTTATCGACATGTCACCACATATGTTTCTTCTACCAAGAGCTTTGGGAATTGTGTACATTACAAGTTTATTTTAAATTTGTGTATGTATGTGTGTATATGCGTATCTACGTGTGTCTATGTGTGCATGAAAGTATATGCATATGTGTATGTATGCATATATGTGTTTGTGAAGGAGTGTGTAGTTTTTGCAGAAGAGTTTTTTGTAAACGGTCTGATCGAATGCAGTTAATTTTTTATACACCGTCCAATAATTTCTTGCGCACAATCCTATTCAATCGGATCATTTTTTTGCAACCGACCCGATCGAATACGAATTATCTTTTACAAACGGTCCTATCAAATACGAATAATTTTTTGCACACGGTCCTATCAAACACGAATAATTTTTTGCACACGGTCCAATCAAACACGAATATTTTTTTACACACGGTTCTATCAAACACGAATAATTTTTTACACACGGTCCTATCAAACACGAATAATTTTTTACACATGGTCCTATCAAACACGAAAAATTTTTTGCACACGGTCCTATCAAACACGAATAATTTTTTACACATGGTCCTATCAAACACAAATAATTTTTTGCACACGGTCCTATCAAACACGAATAATTTTTTGCACACGGTCCTATTAAACACGAATAATTATTTGCACACGGTCCTATCAAACACGAATAATTTTTTGCACACGGTCCTATCAAACACGAATAATTTTTTGCACATTGTCCTATCAAACACGAATAATTTTTGGCACACGGTCCTATCAAACACGAATAATTTTTTGCACACGGTCCTATCAAACACGAATAATTTTTTACACACCGTCCTATCAAACACGAAAAATTTTTTGCACATGGTCCTATCAAACACGAATAATTTTTTACACACGGTCCTATCAAACACGAATAATCTTTTACACACGGTCCTATCAAACACAAATAATTTTTTACACACGGTCCTATCAAACACGAATAATTTTTTGCACACGGTCCAATCAAACACGAATAATTTTTTGCACACGGTCCTATCAAACACGAATAATTTTTTGCACACGGTCCTATCAAACACGAATAATTTTTTACACACGGTCCTATCAAACACGAATAATTTTTTACCCACGGTCTTATCAAACACGAATAATTTTTTGCACATGGTCCTATCAAACACGTATAATTTTTTGCACACGGTCCTATCGAATATGAAATAGTTTTTACTCACGGTCCTATCTAATACGAATAATTTTTTGCAAATTGAACTATGTAATACAAAAAAGGTTTTGCACACGGTACTATCAAATACAAATATTTTTTGCACATGGTCCTATTAAATACGGATAATTTTTTGCACACGGTCCTATCAAACACGAATAATTTTTTACACATGGTCCTATCAAACACGAATAATTTTTTACACACGGTCCTATCAAACACGAATAATTTTTTGCACACGGTCCTATCAAACACGAATAATTTTTTACACATGGTCCTATCAAACACGAATAATTTTTTGCACACGGTCCTATCAAACACGAATAATTTTTTACACATGGTCCTATCAAACACAAATAATTTTTTGCACACGGTCCTATCAAACACGAATAATTTTTTGCACACGGTCTTATTAAACACGAATAATTATTTGCACACGGTCCTATCAAACACGAATAATTTTTTGCACACGGTCCTATCAAACACGAATAATTTTTTTGCACATTGTCCTATCAAACACGAATAATTTTTGGCACACGGTCCTATCAAACACGAATAATTTTTTGCACACGGTCCTATCAAACACGAATAATTTTTTACACACCGTCCTATCAAACACGAAAAATTTTTTGCACATGGTCCTATCAAACACGAATAATTTTTTACACACGGTCCTATCAAACACGAATAATCTTTTTGCACACGGTCCTATCAAACACGAATAATTATTTGCACATTGTCCTATCAAACACGAATAATTTTTTACACACGGTCCTATCAAACACGAATAATTTTTTGCACATGGTCCTATCAAACACGTATAATTTTTTGCACACGGTCCTATCGAATATGAAATAGTTTTTACTCACGGTCCTATCTAATACGAATAATTTTTTGCACATTGAACTATGTAATACAAAAAAGGTTTTGCACACGGTACTATCAAATACAAATATTTTTTGCACACGGTCCTATTAAATACGGATAATTTTTTGCACACGGTCCAATCGAATACAAACATTTTTCGCACATGGTCCAATCGAATATAAATAATTTTTTGCACACGGTGCTATGAAATACAAATAATTTTTGCACACGGTCCTATTAAATACGGATAATTTTTTGCACTCGGTCCAATCGAATACAAATAATTTTTTGCACACGTTCCTATTAAATACGGATGATTTTTTGCACACGGTCCAATCGAATACAAATAATTTTTTGCACACGGTCCTATTAAATACAATAATTTTTTGCACACGGTCCTATCAAATACAAATATTTTTTACACACGGACCTATAGAATATGAATAATTTTTTCACACGGTCCTATCGTATACGAATTATCTTTGACACACGGTCCTATCAAATGCAAATAATTTTTCAACAGATCTATTTTACCCTAACATGTACAACCATTCCGAGTCCGAGTTGACCCGGGAGTGATGGCGATGAAGGAGTACTCAATACTCAACAGATTTCCAGAATCTGAGCATCACCACTATATGCAGTTTAGTGGCATACCCAGGACAGTATGGAAGAGGTTCTACTTCTCTGCATGATGTACAGTCAATGTATATTTAAAGCTGAGAAGTAAATTATTTGGTTGCATATTATATACGTAAAAAAATATTGAACATTTTATTTGGATAATATTTTGGAATTATTAATAGAGTCCAATTAATCTTTAATAATGGCGGTTGTTTCTAATCATACCATCGAATTACCCCGCGTTTTGCTGGTATTTGTTGATGCACCATGTCTGCAAAAGAGAAGGAAATAAAAAATAAAAACAAGACACGGCAGAATCGAAATGCAGGTTGGAGTAAATAAATAGTGGTGTGGTTTGGCATGAGTAATGGTGACTAAGGGAACAAGTCAGAACGGTTGTCTGTATCAAACAGTTGTCCCAGCTCATAAGGAAAAGACGTAGCTGATGAAATAATTCATTGAATCGTCTTCTAAATTGGACCGTAAAAGGTTTCAATTCGTATCGGATTTTAAACACAAACTGCGTTATCACACCCCCGGGCGAAGGTGGTGGGTAAGAGAAACTGCCAGAGAGATTCTTCACGAAATTCTAAATTGCTTTTAACAAATCTTGAATGCTACTGACACTTACGAGATCAGTACGTATTTCGGCAAAGTGAATTTGTTTCTTTGTTTCTTGGCTTCATAACTTCGTTGCCTACGTTTTTTTTTGTTTTTGTTTTTGATTTTGCTTGTTTTTCAATCTTTACAGGAAACCGTTAACACAATCAAAGCCCAACTTGAAGAATTACGCGCTGTGAGCCTCTTTAGTTCTTGTTGCAAAATTTTAGAGGAATATTTCAGATGATTTGATTGGTAAATCCAATCGTTAGTCACATGGTGAGAGGAACGGTGAGGACGGGTTTGAGTAGGGGGTGAAGCGGGACAGTAAAAGGGTCGGGGGAGGAGGGAAGGAATTAACAGTAATTAAACCATTATTAAAACAGATTAAATAATGGCGCTCGTATGGACACAAGCCTCGCTTTGTCGGTGTTTTTAATTTTTACGCGTTCTCTAATCGGGTGGGCGCGAAATTTTGGTTGTGGTTTAAACGAATAAAAATTAATGCAGCCTGCAGAAAACAAACGCGAAATTAAGTTTCACTTTCTGGGAGGTGAGATTTGGTTCGAGGTTAGGGAATTGGTTGGTGCGTATGTGGAGGTGGGGGTGCTGATGCATACAAAGTTTGTCAAGAACTGAAAAGTTTTCTCGGCTTTCATTCATTTATCTAATGTGAAACACAAAACGAACAAATAGGATATTAGATCAGAGGCAACTGCATCAGACGGATTTTTTGTCGTGAATAATAATAATAATAATAGTAATAATAGTTGTAATAATACAAATGATGACTTGCTGAATTGTGGACTTAGATGTCCCGGATGACCACAAAGTAAAATTGATGGAAAGCAAAAAGAAGGATAAGTACATGGTGGAGGTGCCCGTGGAGGTGCCCGTGGTGTAATGGTTATCGTCGTAGCAAATGGACACGGTGACACGAGTTCAAATCCTGGACCAAGCTAATTGCATTTCACATAGCACTAATACCTGTGGGAAAGGTATGAATCCAATTATTCTCCCTCCAATAGTAGGACAGACAAGATTGTTCAGCCTTGGTGAGGTAACTAGTCTAGGAGAAGGAAAACTCTGAATTCAAACCTGTTAAACTCCGCTTAGAAATTGACCTTGTGTCATATCCTGCCCGAGCGGAGGGGTTGGGTAAATATGGATAAGTACATGGACGTTGTTAGGGAATGGAAAAAACAGTGGAACATGAAAATGACGGTAATTCTAATTGTAATTGGTGTTCTTGGTATAGTCACCAACGGATTGATCCAAGGATAGGAGGACTTGCAAATAACATAATGAATGGAGGCCAGAATACTGAGAAGAGTCCTGAAGACTTGAGGAGATTGGCTGTCACTCAAACACCTGTGAAAAACCATCTGCTAACGCTGGTGTGAGTATTATAATAATAATAATAATAATAATAATAATAATAATGTTAGTTCCGGCAGACCACAGAGTAAAACAGAAAGAAAGCGAAAAGAGAGATAAGTACCTAGACCTTGCTAGAAAACTGAAAAAATTCTGATACATGCAGATGACGGTCATACCAATCAGAATTGGTGCTTTTCGTACAGTCAATAAAGGTTTGACACAAGAACTGAAGGAGTTGGAAATAAGAGGAAGAGTGGAGACCATCAAAACTACTGCATTATTGAGATCGGCCAGAATACTGAGAAGAGTCCTGGAGAATTGAGGAGACTTTCTGGCTCTCAAACTCCAGCAAAAAACCATCAGCTAATGCTCATGTGAAAAACTCTCGTAACATAATAATAATAATAATAATAATAATAATGAAATTATCTGGTATTTTAAGATACTAAAGGATCAGCTAATCCAGGCCAATTAGCAAGAAAAAAAAGCAATCACCATCGTTCTGATGGACCATAGAGTGAAAATAAAAGAAAACGAAAAGATAGACAAATACTGGGACCTTGCCGGAAAACTGAGAAACTGTGGAACATGTTGGTGACAGTGATACCAATTGTAGTTATTGAGCTTGGAACGATCCCCAAAAGCCTGGAGGATTTTTGGAAATCAGAGGAAGAATCGAGACCAACCAGACCACAGCATTAATAAGATCGCCTAGAATACTGAGAAGAGTCCTGGAGACCAGATAAGCCTTCCTGTCACTCAGACTCTAGTAAAAGACGATCAGTTAACACTAGTGGGGAAAAATAAAAGAAGTCAAATAATAATAATTGTAATAATAATGATGATAATGATGACGTAGATACCAATTGTAATTGGTGCGCTTGGTACACTCACCAAATGATTGGAGGGCTTGGAAACGAGTGGAGATCATCCAAACGACAGTATTATTAAGATCGGCCCGAAGGATTGGTACAGGGACTGGAGGACATGGAAATAAGAGGATGCGAGGAAATCGTCCGAGCTACAGCGTTGTAAAGATTGGCTTGAATACTAAGAAGGGTCCTGGAGACTTGAAGAGACTTGCTGTCTCTCAAACTACAGTGAAAACCATCAACTAATGCTCGTATGAAAAACTCTCAAATTGATAAAATAATAATAATAATGATAATAATAATAATAATAATAATAATAATGATAATGATAAACGTCTAATAAACAACATCTCACACCAGAAAACCTGGACCTGGCTAAGAAAAGGAAACCTTAAGAGAGAAACAGAATCCCTCCTAATAGCAGCAAGGGACAACGCCATAAGAACCAATCATATCAAAGCGAGAATAGATAAGACGCAACAAAACAGTAAATGTAGGCTATGCGGTGACAGAGACGAAACGATCAATCACATAATAAGCGAATGCAGCAAATTAGCACAGAAGGAGTATAAGGCGAGACACGACTGGGTCGGCAAGGTGGTCCAGTGGGAAATGTGCAGGAAATTTCAATTCAACCATACAAACAAATGGTATATGCACAAGCCGGCACCTGTCCTAGAAAATGACTCGCATAAACTCCTACGGGACTTGAATATACAAACGGATCCCCTAATCCCGGCCAGAAGACCAGACCTTATAATAATCAACAACAACAACAAAAAAAAAAAAAGAGAATCTGCAAAATTGTCGACTTTGCTGTCCCGGTGGACCACAGAATAAATCTGAAGGAAAGTGAAAAGAAGGATAAGTACCTCGACCTTGCTAGAGAATTGAAAAAACTGTGGAACATGAAAGTAACGATTGTGCCAATTGTGATTGGTGCGTTAGGCACAATAACTAAAGGATTATTATAATGCCTGGAGGACTTGGAAGTTGGCGGACGGGTAGAGACAATTCAAATAGCAGCATTGCTAAGAACAGCCAGAATCCTGAGAGGAGTCCTGGAGACGTGAGGAGACTTGCTGTCACTCAGACTCCGGCGAAAAACCATCAGCTAACACTGATGTGAAAAACTCTAAAGGAGTAAATAATAATGATGATAATAATAATAATAATAATAATAATAATAATAATAATAATAATAATAATAATAATAATAAAAGAGAACCTGCCGAAGAGAGGACTTCACCGTTCCAGCAAACCACAAAGTAAAATTAAAAGAAAGCGAAAAGAGAGATAAATATCTAGACCTTGCTTGAGAACAAATACAAATTCATCCAACATGAAGGTGACGGTGATAACAATTGTAATTGGTGCACTTGGAACAATCTCCAAAGGAATTGTAAAGGGACGGGAAGACTTAGAAATTAGAAGCAAGTTAACACCATACAGACTACAGCAGAATTAAGATCAGAGAGAATACAGAGAAGTGTCCTTCAAACTTGAGGAGACTTGCTGTCACTCAACCTCCAGTGGAAAACCTTCAGCTAACGCTGGTGAGGAAAAACTCTCAAAAGAGTAAAATAAATAATACCAATAAAAAGGGACTGGAGGACTTGGAAAGAAGAGAACAAGTAGAGACTATCCAGACAACAGCATTATTAAGACCGGACAGAATACTGAGAAGAGTCCTGGAGACTTGAGGAGACTTGCTGTCAATGAGACTCCATTGAGAAACCACCAGCTAACGCTGGTGTGAAAAACTCGGAAAAGAGTAACAATGATAATAATAATTATAATGACTGGTTATTTAATGGACAGGAAAATATCAAGTGAAGGCTAAATGGTTATAAAGATGAAACAATTGATCCCATAATAAGAGAATGCTGCGAAACTAACACAAAAAGAATACTAGATCAGACACAATTGAGTGGGTTCGGCACTTCTCGAGAAACAGTGCAAGAAACTGAAATTTTATCAAATTATTAAATGAACAAATAAGTATCGATCCAAGAAAATGAAACTCATTAAATTCGCAGAGATTTTGAGATAATAATGGATCACCCAGAAGATCATATCTCGTTTTAATTTACAAGAATAAAAGAACCTGTCATCTATTGGATTTTGCTCGAACAGCAGACCCCGTATTGAAAGCGGAAGCAAACAAAAAGCTTGTTAAATACCTTAACCTTGACGGAGAGTCGAAGAAGCTGTCGAACAAGTGACAGCGATAAAAATCGTAATGGGGTCCCTGGGAAAAGTTCCCAAGAACCTGAAAAAGTTTGATGACCTTGAGATTATCAGAAGAAATGAAGCCATCTAGATCGCAGCACTACTAAAATCGATTAGGTTGCCTTGAAGAATACTAAAGAACTGCGAAGACTGAAAATCCATAAGTTTAAACTGGTGGGAAAAATTCACGAAGGGTGAAAATATAAACAGTGGGAGTTTGTTCTCTTAATTTATTTTCTGCCGTTGTGCCATTTGCGTGACTTCATTTGGAATGAGAATGTGATAAATATGTGTCCTACCAAAGATCAATTGCACAGTTGGCTGGGGCTGTGGAATACACCGACTGTACCTCTGCAGAGGGGTAAGCCCCCTCCCCCAATGAGTGTCCTAGATAGGACACTAAACAATCTGATGGTGAGGTTCCAGTGATGTTGGAGCTTTGGAATGCGGAGCACCCCTTCATTGCCATTGCTCCCAGGTCCACTCTGGCCCGGAATGGTAGCACCTGATAGGGTTTAATAGAACTAACTACATATTTATGCTAAACTGAATTGTTTGAATTAAAACTGTTTTACTAAACTGAATTGTTCGAAAGAGAAATATTTTTGGCAAATAAACTGTACTTAGATGTAAACTGCGTGCTTATGCTAAACTGAATTGTTTGAATTAGAACTGTTTGACTAAACTGAATTGTTCGAAAGAGAAATATTTTTGGCAAATAAACTGTACTTAGATGTAAACTGCGTGCTTATGCTAAACTGAATTGTTTGAATTAGAACTGTTTGACTAAACTGAATTGTTCGAAAGAGAAATATTTTTGGCAAATAAACTGTACTTAGATGTAAACTGCGTGCTTATGCTAAACTGAATTGTTTGAATTAGAACTGTTTGACTAAACTGAATAGCTTTAAATAGAAATGTTTTTCACAATTAAACTGTACTGACATTTAAACTTCGTGCTTATGCTAAACTGAATTGTTAAAAATGAAATTGTTTTTGACATTGAAAGTGTACTTACACAAAACTGAATTGTTTAATGTAGAACTATTTTGACATTTAACTGTGTGTAAAGAAAGTCTGTAGCTCTGTTTGAATAAACTGAATAGCTTGAAACATAAGTGTTTTTGACAATTAAACAGTTCACTCATGCTAAACTGAATTGTCTGAAATAGAACTCTTGGGATAAAAATAGATTTGGCGTTAAATAACCTACAAAGGTTGATATGCCATAAAAAAAACAACCAACCAACCACAAAGATCAAAATCTCTCTCCACGGTACTTGTCTCGGATAGTCCAGATGAGATTAAAGTATAGTATATGTTTCTTTACAAAAGCAATAATCTCTATTTTGGTGAGGTTTGGCAAAAGGTACTGATCTCTCAAATGTCGTTAGCATTCAATAATTAACAGCAATATAGTATTTCATGAAGAATTTCTGTATCAATAAAAGATTTTCTTTACTGGTATTATGGGTAAACCTCGTATTTGATTTTCAAAAATAGGATAATAGACTTGTTTCAATGTAAATATTGTCATCAGTCGATAGACTGTTTCGTTGTATTACAACTGTTCAGTGTGGCTAGACATGATAGATTTTTGAAGCTGAGATCGAAACTTTGTTAACTCAATCGCCAATCCAAGATTCTACCACACAGCCGCGAGGAAACCAGCGTAAGCGAAGGAATTTTAAACGATTATGTATCACATTTGTTTTGTTTATGGAAAAAGTGGATAAACCAAACACTGATAATGGATTTAGCAATGATATTTCGTTCTGAGGAAGACTTTGAAAAAAAAAGACGAAATATCATTGTTAAATACGTTGGCAGTGTTTTGCTTTATCTCCTGATTCCACTTATTTTTCTCACGTTGTCAGATTTACCAAAATCTACAATTTCTCCATATATATATATATATATATATATATATTGTTAGTCCAACGAGAGAAAAGTAAATATTTTTTTGAAATAGATAGGCCCACAAATGAATTGGAATGTGGTACTTTAGGGTTTTTTTTATTTCATATAATTATGCTCTATACGTGTTTGAAGCTCTATGGTCTTCTTCAGGATGCCAATAATGCTTACGACAGTCATTTTCCCTGGCCTTTATAGAGAAGATTGTTTTGGTTAGTTGGGTTTTATGGCATATCAACCTTTATAGGCTATTTAATGCCAAATCCATTTAAAACAAATAAAGAGTTCATTTTCAAACAATTCAATTAAGCATAAGTACACAGTTCAATAGGTGGTGTCCTCATGGTGTAATGGTTAAAGTGATGGACTACGGAATCGTAGTAAGCGAGTTCGTTCTCCAGTCGCGCTGTTACGTTCACTTTCTTGGGAAGTGTATAAATCCCCTTATCCTCCCAGCTATGGGTTAAATAGTACCACTACTGTTCTTCTATGAGAATAGCTTTGGCGTTAAATAACCTACAAAGGTTGATATGCCATTAAACAAAGAAACCAAACAGTTCAATAGTCAAAAACATTTCTATTTCAAGCTATTTAGTTTAGTCAAACAGATCTTATTCAAGAAATTCAGTTTAATATAAGTATTGTTTACGTTCACTTTTTAAAAAAAAATTCGAACAATTCACTTTAGCGTAAGTACAGTTTCAGGGTAAAAAACAGTTCTATTTCAAACAATTCAGTTTAGCATAAGTACACAGTTTAAACGTCAAAACAGTTCAATTTCAAGTAATTCAGTCTAGCATGAATATGCTGTTTAGTTCTATTTAACCTATAGATAGGACTCTATCAGGTGTTACCACACCAGGCCAGATGGGACCTGGGAGCGATAGCAATGCAGGGATACTTCGCATTCCCCAAAGATCCCGCATTGCTGGAACCTCACCATCAGATTGCTTGTCATATCTTGGACACTCGTTGTTGTTGGTGGTGGTAGGGTCTTAGTCTTATGCAGAGATGCATTCTGCAGCCCCAGCCGACTGGGCCAAGGTTGTTTAGTGTCATAACCAAGACAATCTTTGGGGGATGGAGGTCTTACCTTTCTGCAGAGAACCAGTTGGCGTATTCTACAGCCCCAGTCGTCTGGGCGAAAAGATTGTTTTGATAGGGGTGCGATTTTTTTCAAGCATTTTTGAATGTCCCGTTGGAGTTAATTGACCGTGAAAAACTTTGGCCTCTGTAGATGTTTTTTACACGCTCACATACATACACGCACACATATTATATATATATATATATATATATGGAAGAAAATAATGGATTGTAATCCAACACTTTGTAAAGAAAAACAGATAAAAAATATATTTAAAAAAAACAGACTTACTGGATTTGAACTTCGTCGTAAACAAGAAATGATTCGAAATCTTTCTCGATGAACAAACGGAACGTGGATTCTGCACAATGTTTTTAATAGGTCAGGTGACGTAGTTTAAAGCCACAAACGCTGATTCATTGATCACACGGCCAATTTTTCTTGTCATAAATAGCCAAATCTTTCATGTTATACAACTTTCCCAAAGTTTTTATTTATTTTTACACTTTTTATACATCCATCGTTAACTTAACATCACTAATATAACCCCACATAGGCCTGATGATGGTTCAGCAAAACGGAAACGCTACTACTTGGATTACCTTGTTATTAATACTCCTATAAACCCCCACCCCACATATGGCCGGGCAAAAGCAGGACGACCAGCTCGAACATACATCCAGCAATTATGTGAGGATACGGTATACAGCCCTGAAGACCTGCCAAAAGCGATGAACGATAGGGAGAAGTGGCGAGAGAAGGTCAAGGATATCCGTGCCTGTGGCACGACATGATGATGATGATGATGATGTACATATATATATATATATATATATATACAGGGTGGAACGATAAAATTGTCGCCCTAGAAAAGACGACACGATTCCATTTCCGTTTAATAAAAGCCTGTTTTTTTTGTTTTTTTTTTGTTGCAGACCATCTACTTGTTGGCCAGTTGTGTACAAATCCCATGAGCGATAGAAGCGTTCTATCATGTCTGAAAGTGACACAATGTTCAACGAGCGTGTGGGGAGATGCGCCGCTGTACAAGTCATGCTCTCTACCGATCCAAGTTAATACAACATGACCATTGCCAGCACCCTCAAAATGCAAATCCGGACAGTTCAACGCTTGAGGGCACAGCTCAACACATCAGACGACCCTTTGGTGGTGGTGGAGCGGAAGGACACCGCCAGGAAGACTCGGACCAAGGAGTTCATCGAAAAGGTCCAGGCAATCATTGATGAAACTCCCCAGCGGCCTATTCGGCAGATTGCCAGAGATTTAGGCATCTCACACACAACTGTGAATGCATGTGTGAAGGAGTACTTGAAGTGTAGGTCCTACAGGCTCCAGACAAGCCAGATCTTGACTGAGAAGACAAAGAACCTCAGGCTAATGAATTACGTCAGGCCCCCTCCTCCCCCGACCTGAACCGGCTGGACTACTTCGTTTAGTCATACGTCGAGAACATCACCAACATGACCTCCCACAACACCAAAGCCAGCCTGAGCGCCGCCATCCGCCGAGTATTCGCCGAGCTCCCGCCGGCGCTTGTAGAAAAGGCATGCTCCCAGTTCCAGATCCGTATCGAGGCGGTGATTGAGGCTGAAAGCGGCTACATTGAATAGATGTCAGCTCTACTACATGTTAACTGAATTGATTTTTTCAATAAATTTTTAAAATGAAACTGTAGTGTTGTTTTCTTTAGAACGACAATTTTATCGTTTCACCCTGTTTATATCGGTCAGTGGCAACTCTAGGTCATAAATGTTACTCCGGCATATATTTAGCATAGCTTATTATATAATTCAGAATATAAAAAGTATTTTAGCATTCAACTACATTTCTTTTCTAAATACAATACATCGATGTTTTAGTAGTAAATTTTCCTTATATTATATAATGATAAACAGTAAAAATATCATTTGCAGTCAAAATTAAGCTGTTAATTTGAAACAAACATTTATTCATTGAAAAACGAGAAGCAAAATCCATTTAAGAGTTTTCAAGATTATTCTTATTATTTCAGCCAGAAATTCATTCGTCTGAGTCAGGTGGTTAGAAGGATTTGGTTTGTTTTTAGAGCTAATTTTCATTGACCGAAAATAACTAACATTAATAACTTGTTCTATTTTTTTTTTTTTGATTCGGGTAACATTGTTTTGAGAGCAAAATTTGTCTAAATCAACATTTGTATGCATGAAAATAAAACAAAACTATGAAAGTTAGCGACTTAAAATGACTATTCATAACCGTTTGAGAAAAGTCAATGAGTCCAACCACAAAGTCATAGAAATAAACAGACTAAAAACAATCGTACTTCGGACTGTACCCCAAAAGCTACAACATATATATATATATATATATATATAACAGATTTTTAGAAAGATTTGTTTAGATATATATATATATATATATATATATATATATATATATATATATCATCATCTCGTGCCACAGGCACGGATATCCCAGACCCTTTCTCGCCATCTCTCCCTATCATTCATCGCTTCTGGCAGGTCCTCAGGGCTCCACCCCGTATCCTCACAGAGCAGCTGTATATAGGTTCGAGCTGGTCACCCTGCTTTCGCTGGCCTCGTGAAAGGGTCCACAGGAGTACATCATTTATGAGCTCGTCCTTATTTCTCCAGCAGTGTCCTGCATGTCTGGTTCGTCTAATTTTTGATAGTTTTCGTGATGGGTGGTGGTGGCTGTATAGCTGCTGCTTTGTGGGGTGTTGCATCCAGGACCTGTTCAATATTGCTCGCAGCATTCTTGTATATATATATATATAACAGATTTTTAGAAAGATTTATATATATATATATATATATATATATATAACAAATCGTTCTAAAAATGTTCTTTCAGTTGTCTAAATGTCTGAGACGATGCTTGATGATTTTTATCATTTAGGTTTTTCGGAATGTTGTCTTCATCTTTACTGTTATTTCCACGATGTTTCGGCCGATATGTTCCCCGGCCTCCTTCAGGTGTTTGTCGAGCTCAGGAACCTTCACGGAACTTCGAACTACGTCCTTTATTGAAACCATGGGGTCGTCTGTTCTGATTCCGTTAGCCATAACCTGATACAAGTGTTAAGTATTCCTGTATTGTTACTCGCTTGCAGTCAGGATTGAACGTGCAACCTCCAGATGATTGTCTCCTTAGAAGCTTAGGGAACCAACGCCTATAACTGTTACGCTATGTGTCATACTGGACGCATAGCGTTTCTTTCAGTTATCAGAAAACTGCTCAAATACTGATCATCAGAGCAAGGTAAATGCTAAAATGAATAAATGTTTCCTCAACTCTTCATGACGATCTTACTGCCGTTAGTTTTATGTAATTTTACAAAAAGTGCAATCATCCTATCACACACATACACACACACACACACACACACACTCATACAAATATATATATTGGCCTTGTGAGTAGGGTGTTCGCCAATGAGTCAGGAGACTGGGATTCAATCCCAAGTCGAGTCATGCCAATGACTTGATGCCTCCTTGCTTATCACTCAGCATTATAAGGTACGGATCAAGGGTAAAAGTGGAGCAATCCAAGGAAAGGAGTAACGCCCTCCCCTACACGTCGGTGTATTAGCTATTGAAAAGGATGCCTTTGAGTCGCCCTCGACTACGGTCACCAACTTCATATATATATATATATGTATATATATATATATAATCCAATTGGATAGCCACAAACATTAAACCTGGAGTCAACTAGAATCGACCAAAATAATTTATGACCCTTCTTCTATAATAATTATATACATATACGGAATAATAATGATAAAAAAAATTAAGTACAAAATTTGAAATCACTTGGTTAACTTTTCATTTTAAAAGTTATCCTTCTAGAAGAACAGTAGTGGTACTATTTAATCCATAACAGGGGGAATAAGGGAGCTTATACTGTAACATATTGGCCCTCGACCCGGCCGTCAATCAAGAAACAGGTGTATCCGGTCGAAGATATCAGGGTATCACCTTGACCTGTGGACGGGTTGAATTCTGTGCAATTGCGACGCCCACAGGAACAGGTGGTCGTCAAACAATTATATAACTGGGTGCCACAGACGGCTTGAGTAAGTTGGAGTCAGTTGCAGTCGGAGTTCGAGTTGCAATTCGAGGCTGTGAGAACCAGCTCGAGACAACTTGCGGCCTTCAGTGACCCCCGGCTGAGCAGCCCAGCAGAATGAGAAAGAAGTGCTGCTATAGTCAGAGGAACTTGGAGTCAATATGCTGCAGTCTCTTCCCGTCTCCAACTCACCTCTCACACGCAACACTTTCGCAACCCTTTCGAGAATAAAGTGTAAGAAGTATATTTTTTTAAAGAAGTGTGTTCGTTCGTCATTATTGTTGATTATGTTTCCGCATATATATGTATACGTATAATTGTATCATGGTTATACAACAATCCTTTTTACAAGAGTTACTAGTTCGAAATTGAACACAACTGCGCGAGCTGAAGTTCGAACTCATATACAGGCCAGTACTATAGCCATTACACCACATATACTTCCCAAAAGTTTGTATATATATATATATATATCATGTCATGCTGCTTGCATGGATTTCCCTGACTCTCTCTTTCTCTCTCTCTCTCTCTCTCTCTCTCTCTCTCTCACCATCCGTCTCCATCATCCATTGCATCCTGCAAGTCTTCTAGACCCCATCCTGTGTCCTTTCAGAGCTGTTGGAGATAAGTTCTAGCTAGTTGTCCTACGCTTGCGCGTCCGTGTGAAGGGATCCATTGGAGAATGTCACTTATGAGTTCGTCTTTGCTACTTCGGCAGTGTCCCGCGTGTCTTGTTCGTCTAATTAGATGGTCTTTGAGATGGGTGTTAGGTGGTCGTACAACTGTTGCTTTGAGGAATGTTGCTTCCAGGCTTGTGCAATTGCCGTCAAGTTTTTTCTCTATACGCTTAGTCAGCCTTCAAGTGCATCCTACAGTATATGTTTGTGTATATATATATATATACACATATATGTGTGTGTGTGTGTGTGTGTGTGTGTGTGTTAGTGTGTGTGTGTGTGTGTGTGTTCAAAGATTAATTATATTACATTATTAAAGCATGAATAAGTATTAACTTTCTACATGTTAAAACTCCATCTTAGTCCTATTCACTTTTAAAGTTCGGATAAAAAATGTGTTTATTGAATAACTTACCAATCATACCTATATGTCTTCAAAGGTTAAATCAGATTATATTATGGTATCTATTTATAAATATTATATTATATTATATTATATTATACATTAGACCGGCTCATTGGTCTAGTGGGTAGAGTGTTCGCAAATCGTCCGGGAGACCTGGGTTTAATCCCAGTTCGGGTCATACCAAAGACTTTGAAAATGGTACTTGATACCTCCTCGATTAACACTCAGCATTATAAGGTACATATCAAGGGTAAAGTGGAGCAATCCAGGGAAAGGAGTAGCGCCCTCCCCTACACCTTGGTGTAGTAGCTATGGAAAAGGGAGCTTTCGGGTCGCCCTCCACTACGGTCGCCAACTTTACTTTACTTTATATTATACATGAAATCATTGACTTTCGTCTTTTTAGAAGTTTATCTTAGCACTACTAATTTTAAAGAATTACAATGCTATAAAAAGTTAATTACATATTATCATCATCATCATCATCATCATGTCGTGCTGGTAGCACGGATATCCTTGACCCTCTCTCGCCACTTTTCCCTATCGTTCATCGCCTCTGGCAGGTCTTCTGGACTACATCCCGTATCCTCACATAGTTGCTGAATGTATGTTCGTGCTGGTCGTCCTGCTTTTGCTCGGCCATATGGACATTATATCATAGTATCTATCAATTATATTATATTATATTATATTATATTATATTATATTATAAATGAAATCATTGATTTCCGTCTTTTTAGCAGCTTATCTTAGCACTGCTTATTTTAAAGAATTACAATGCTATAAAAGGTTAATTATATTATATTATATTATATTATATTATATTATATTATATTATATTATATATAAGTATTATATTATATTATATTATATTATACATGACATCATTGATTTTCATCTTATTACAAATTTATCTTAGCCCTGAATATCTTTCAAAATAACTTACCTATTAAGCCTAAATGTCTTCAAAGGGTATATCATATTATAGTGTATGATATATTATATTATATTATATATGGACTCATTGATTTTCTTCTTATTAGAAGATAATCTTAGACCAGATTACCTTAAATGTAACACCCAGTAGTTACAAGTGGTGAAATTAGAAACGAGTATTCAGGTTCTTAAACCAATACTTTAATCTTCACAACGAATAAACAGGAATTTACATTTCTGTTTTATATATGGCAATAATATTCAAAATCAACCTAATATAACGAAATCAAATTCCACTGAAAAAAATATGATTTATAATGATTTATACAATAAAATGCAAATGCAAATTCACCAAAATTAAAATAATTTAGAAAATACAAAACACGAAACTCTGAAATGAAATTAATACAAATTATAAATTAAATCTAAAATGGAATAAAAATAAAATTCATTAAAAAAAACAGTTTGAAAATCATTTTAAGAGGAAAAACAACACAGAACGAGATCAGTAAAATGTATAATATGAAATAAAATTTTGATTTAAAAAATAGGATTTGAATTAAATTTAACAAAATTTAACATTAAAAACATTTTGGTCGATCCAAGTGTAAATCGAAATATGGATGAAGCAAAGATCTGTTATTTTTGAAATTTCAATAAAAAGAACTGCACATCCTCAAAATTAATTTAAAATTCTCATGCAAACTCAATTAAAACGTCTTGATTAATGATAAATCTTAGGATTTATGACCTGTACAATAAACCATACTTTTTGTTAAGTTGATTGTTTACAAATTGAAAATGTTTGGGTTAGTACATTGAATTGTGAGTATGTTTATTGTATTTGATGGATATAAGACTCACGGCCGTATAGGACCCTGTTTCAGTAACAAATATTCAGAAAATGATTGCAAGGTGATTTGGAGGTTTGATTGGTGTCATGATTAGCGTAGGGGGGAGATAAACTCAGGGAGCCACGTTCAAATCTTAAGAAGGTCTGTTTACGTTTCCCTTCGCGCTAATGACTTGGACTATCGGTAAACTAGAAAAGAAAACTAGAATTAAAAAAAGAGAAGCTAGAGGAGTCCTTATAGAAATCCTTTAGCTCCGTTTAGGCAATTCTTGCTAGGATATAGAACAACATTGCTGTCATGAGGGGTGGGGGAAACCTGCTGCATTGATAACAGGTGGTCTTTCAAACAACCTTGCTTATGGCTAATCCGGGATCCAAGCGTAGATTTAGGGAGTCACTGGACATTGGCATAATGGTTAGAGTGTTCGCTAATGCCCCGGGAGACCTGGGTTCAATTCCAGGACGAGTCATACCAAAGACTCAAAAAATGGTACTTGATGCTACCTTGCTTAACACTCAGCATTATAAGGTAAGGATCAAGGATAAAGTGGAGCAATCTAGGGAAAGTAGTAGCGCCCTCCTCTATACCTTGGTGTAGTAGCTATCGAAAAGGGAGCCTTCGGGTCACCTTCGACTAAGGTCGCCAACTTCACTTTACTTACATTGAATGTTACTGGAATTTTATCCATCAAAAGAAGCGCGTATGTGTATATGAAAGAGAATGGATATATTCTACAAATATGCTAGGTCCTCGGGTACCTCACATGATTTAATAGATTAGCAAGTTACACCAGCAAACCATAACAAACGATTTCGAATCTCGCTGGGTCCCCCTTGTGCCATAAGTAACCAAAGCTTAATAAATAACAATATTCCTATATACGAGGTGCATTCCAGACTTTTTTCGTATGGGCATTTAAAGCTGTCGTACACTCTTGAGAATTCAGTATGTTATTGCTATACATCTTATGAGATGACTGACCAATTTTTATTATATCAACTTCAAATGAACAGCTACAGAAGGGATTGGAATACACCCTACTAAAGCCTAATTCTCACTGCTGGTGAATTTCAAAAATGCAATCTGAAACTTTAGAAGAACGATATCCAATAAAATTGTTTTTTAAACTTGGAAAAAATGCCACAGAAACGTATGGAATGCTTCAGACTGCTTTTCGAGCATCTTGCATGAATCGAGCATCAGTTTTTGAGAGGAATAAGATATTCAAGGAAGCCAGGGAGTCTGTGAGGGATGATGAAAGGTGTGAGAGGATTAAGAAAGTCAATACACCAGAGTTGATTGGCCAAAGAGTTAGGGTTTGGGTTACTATATTGAGGTTTTAAGGGAGTTCAGGAAGAGATTCCGTCGGAAGAGGCCAGCACTCTTCCAATCGGGTCAGTGACATTTCCACCAGGACAATGCACCAGTCCACAATCCTTGTCACAGACTACTTAACCAAAATGGGCATCAAGAGAGTTCCTCAGCCTCCCCATAGTCCAGACCTTGCTCCCCGTGACTTTCGGTTATTTCCTAAGCTCAGGGGTTGTCTTTATGAGACAATTGTGGAGATTAAAGAGGCTGTGACGAAGGTCATTGACACGCTCACCCAAGAAGACTTCCATGGGGCCTTGCTGAAGTTGTTGGAATGGTACAACAAATGCATTGCAGCCAGAGGAGATTACTTTGAAGGGGACAAGCGTTTCAAGTGTGTACTGTCAATAAAAGTGCCCATACTAAAAAAGTTTGGAAATTTATCGTATGCCCCTCGGAGGTATTTTAAAAGGTTAAAAAAAACAACAAAGAAATTCTCAAAAAGGACATTAATGCATGTCTAGTTCGTTTAAAAAATGTTTGTCTTTTTTATGCATAAAACTTGTTTTTTATCTTTCTATAAGACCTCTGGAGGCACGAGTGAAATGGAATAATTCTGAATTAAAATGCAACTCCTCTTGGGAAATGTATAAATTTCTATCTTCTCCCTAACTCCGGTACCTCGTAGGATAGACTACCCTCGTTAAGAACAACCTTTCTAGAAGAAAAATAGAAAGTAAAGTTGGTGACCTTAATCGAGAGCGACTCGAAAGCTCCCTTTTACACAGCTACTACACCGAGGTGTAAGGGAGGGCACTACTCCTTTCCCTGGATTGCTCCATTTCACCCATGATCCGTAACTTATAACGCTGAGTGTTAAGCAAGCAGGAATCAAGTACCATTTTTGAGTCTTTGGTATGACTTGACATGGGATTGAACCTAGGTCTCCCGGGCCATTGGCGAACACTCTAACCGCCATGGCAAAATCCGGTAGAGGAAAAATAGGGTAGAACAATAACGGCGAAATGGTTAAAGCAGGAGCTGGACTCCCGAAAGCAGTTTGATTTTGTGTTCAGTGATTCCTGCGGTGACACTAATCCCAAGTTGAGTAGCACCTTGCCCTTCTTTTAGACCATATCAATGGCGAGAAGCAGGAGAAACCTGCAGCATGGACAACTATCGGTCTTCCATAGAAACTTGCTCAGGCTTCTGCTGGGATCCAGGCAGAGATCTAAAGTCTAATGAGACTGAAGATCTCATACAAACAAGATACCCTCGTCAATATTCATTTTAGGTATCATCTATTTCAATTAACTGGGGAGGATTCTCAGCTTTTTTTCATAAGATATTGAAATATCTTGTAATACATACATATATATATATATATATATATATATATATATATATATATATATATATATATTGTATTGTAACTGTTTGTTGTCACTATCTCACTTCGTGGGTTTGTGGCGAGCCAAATGCGATGTAATTTGGAGAGTGCTCAATATCTGTGATAGAGTTATATAATAATAATAATAATAATAATAATAATAATAATAATAATAATAATAAGTAAATATATATTAGTTTTTATATATATTTGATAGCAAGTCTGCGACAAGATTTTCTTCCGTTATCTGCCTGATGATTGTCGTTTATAAAACATCATGAAACCAGAGGTCGCAGACAAGCTTCCATGCTATTAAATATATATAAAAACTAATATATATTATTTATATATATATATATATACACACACACACACACACACACACACACAACCTGGTCTGCTTGGTGGCCGAGAGGGCTGAGATTTAGTCTACCGTAAAGTTGGACGAGTTTCAATCCCGGCTTCGAGCGTCCAGCGTGTCTAACCACACTGAAGAGTTCTGATAGAACGAAACAGTCTGTCTGTGGATGACAATATATATATATATATATATATATATATATATATATATATATATATATATATATAAGGACAGAGTTGGCGTTAAATAATCCAAGAAGGTTGGTATGCCAAGATTTATGGAGTTCTATCACATCAGGTTCATGGGTCATACGTTATTTATATATATATAAATATATAATTAGGTTTATATATATATATATATATATATATATATAGAGAGAGAGAGAGAGAGAGATCGCTATTTATTCTATTTTATGTAAACCTAGTTTTTAGTTAATTTTTTTTTTATTCAAAGTATTACCGTTAAAATTTTGCCTCATTTTCAATTAGGCTTCATCAATTTTATTTTATATTATAATTTATCTGATGGTCTATATTGATTTTAATAACTCTTTATTTCTGTTAACTTTGCCTTAATTCTGTGTTTATTCTGGGCGATATATCTTTTATTTTACACATAATTTTATGCATTTTTAAAATTTATCTATATTGTTTTAATTTGAATAGAAATTTTCCTCGTTGCATTATTTTAATTATACATTTCTTTTTTAATTTCATGCTAATTTATCTTATTTTATTACATATTCTTTTCTACTTTTTTAAACAGCACTCGCGAAATATCGACAAAGATTTCACTCTTTTTTTTTTTTTTTCACCGCTGCAAACACTTCCCGATAAATTATCGAATTCAATTTCGGAGGAAAAACATCTTTTCAAATTAAATACAATACGATTTTATATTTATTTATTTTTTAAATTTATTTATTTTTAATTTTTTTTATTTCCTACACCTCATTTCGGGGTTTTGGCGCGCTTTTTTACTCAATAATTTTGTGTTGATTTAACCACGAGTCAATATTTATCTTAATCTGGGATTGTCACCACAAAATTATTTTATACCTGTTCTCTTTCCTTCTTACATTAACGTCTCAGCACTTTCACTGCCTCTCTATGCCTCATAGTTGTTTTTTTTTCTTCTTCTTCTTCTTCCTCTTTTTTGTCTTTACACTCCTTCATACTGTCTTTTTTTTCTCTTTCTCTTTCTTTTATTCCTCTTGATTTTTTTCTCTCTTTTATCAGTCACTTCCTTACCAGTCATTTCTCTTTTCTCTCTCTTATCACTCTCTTTTCTGTTTATTTCTCTCTCTCTCTCTCTCTCTCTCTCTCTCTCGCCTCTTGTCAATCTCTCTTCTTTTATTCTTCTCTTTTTTCTCTCTATCTTTTTATGACTCTTTTTGTCTTCATTTCTTTCTCTTTTCATCACTCTCTTTTCTTCTCAATCTCTTTTTTCTTGTTCCCTTTTCATTAGTCTCTTTCTCTCTTCCTCTCTCTCTCTCTCTCTCTCTCTCTCTCTCTCTCTCTCTCTTGCTCTCTCTCTTATACTCTGACGTTTATTTTTAATCCCTCTCTCTCTTTTGCCTTTACTTCCGTCCCTTTTTTTTTTTCGTCTTTTTTTAGCGTCTTTTCTTATCTGTAATTTTTAATGAATCTCTTTTTATCTTTTTCATTTCTTATTAGTCTCTTTCCCTCCTCCTTCTCCTCTCTCTCTCTCTCTCTCTCTCTCTCTCTCTCTCTTCATCTCTGGCGTTTATTTTTCTCTTTTCATCTCTGACGTTTATTTTTTTCTCTCTTTCCTTCTTTTTCCCCGTCTCTCTTATCTTCTCTCTTTCTCTATCTTTCTCTCTCTTTTTCTCTCTTTACCCACATCTTATTGTTTATGATTATTATCTCTCTACTGTGTCTCTCTTTCTCTGTGTCTCTCAATCTCTCTTTTCTGTCTGTCTATCAGTCTGTCTGTCTCTTTATTTCTCTCTCTCTCTCTCTCTCTCTCTCTCTCTCTCTCTCTCTCGCTATATATATATATATATATATAATGTAATTAGAAGAAAACCCAAACCTGGTTAAATTGTCATTATAAATTTATTTCGCCGAAGAATATCATTCTACTCTTCGTCTCATCAGATGACTTCACACGTTTAATTTGACGTTGAAAAACAGCAAATATGGATTACAGTCTATATTTATGTATGTAAAAAGAAAGCCTGATATAAATTTAAATAATTGCCATACATCGAGCACTCAACATATATATATATATATATATATATATATATATATATATATATATATATATATATATATATATTTGTGATTAATGTTCGGCAGCTCTTGGTCAATCTGTCTTTCCTTCTCACCATCATTTTTTTCTTGCTTGTTTTGATATCCTCTCATAAAAGAGTTGATTCTTTCTGTTTCTCCACATTTTTTATCGTTTTGTTTTTATTTTTCCAACACTTCTTTTTCTAGTTACCTTGCAGTTTCTCATTGATTTCTTTTAAAAAAAATACCTCCTCCTCGATTTCCTTTTTTTCCAGTAATCAACAAATCCTCTATGCAATCTATCCTCCCTACTCTGTCTCTCTGTCTGTCTCTCTGTCTGTCTCTCTCTCTCTTTCACACACACACACACACACACACACACACTCTCTCTCTCTCTCTCTCTCTCTCTCTCTCTTTCTCTTTCACACACTCACACACATACTCTCTCTCTTTCGCACACTCACACGCTCTCTCTCTCACGCACATACACACACAAACTCTCTCTCTCTTTCACACACATGCACACAAACGCACACACACACACATTCTCTATCTCTATCTATCTCTTTTTCTCTCTTTCTCTTTCACACACATGTATACATACACATGCATACACACAAACACTCTCTCTCTCTCTTTCACACACACGCGTACTCTCTATATATGGGTCTCTCTTTCATACACATGCACACACACACGCACACACACAAACACTCTCTCTATCAATCTCTTTCTCTCTCTCTCTCTCTCTCTCTCTCTCTCTCTCTCTCTCTTTACACACACAAACGCTCTCACAAACGCACACACACACGCATGTACTCTCTTTTACACATATGCACACACAGAGACTCTCTCTCTCCCTCTTTCTTTCTTTTACACATATGCACACACACGCTCTCTCTTTCACACACACACACACAGACACGCCTCTCTCTCTCTCTCTCTCTCTCTCTCTTTCTCTCTCTCTCTCTTCAGTTATCCTCACTTTGTTCCTTTCCTTCCTTCGTCGAACCTTTTGTGCTCTTCAGTTTTTGTATTCTTTCCTCATTTATCTTATTTACCCAACCCCTCCGCTCGGGCAGGATATGACACAAGGTTAATTTTTAAGCGGAGTTTAACAGGTTTGAATTCAGAGTTTTCCTTCTCCTAGACTAGTTGCCTGGGCTGAATAACCTAGTCTGCCCTACTATTTACCCATAGCTGGAGGGAATATAATTGGATTCATACCTTTCCCAAGGTTATTAGTGCTATGATGAAATGCAATCAGTCTCGTCCAAGATTTGAACTTGTGTCGTCGTGTCCATTTCCTACAACGATAAACATTACACCACGGGCATCTCATTTATACTGATTTTTATAATTAAAAAAATATTTTTCGCCAAATAGCACGGTAGACTCGGGTTCAATCCCAGGTCGAGTCATACCCAAGACTCAAAAAATGTTACTTGATGCCGCCTTGCTTTATAAGGTACGGATCAAAGGTAAAGTGGGGCAATCCAGAGAAAGGAGTAGCGTCCTCTCCCACACCTCGGAAAAGGGTCACCCTTGACTATGGTCGCCAACGTTTGTGTATATATATACAGCCATGGCCAAAATTATGGAGCACTTATAAGAAATTGAGATAATAGTTTAAACCTATGTATTTAAAGGTTAAGAATCGTACAGTGAACAATTGAGAGCAAATGTAAAATATTTAACAGTAAATTGTAGTATTTTTTTGCTTTAAAGCCTCTCTCAAGAGTTTTAGCTGAGTTTCGTACTAAATTCATTCCAATATTCAAAATGATTTATTGTCATACTAAAGGTTGTTTCGTAATTTTCGGGTAATATTTGATTCCTAGTAAGTAAAGTAGGCGACCATAGTCGAGGGTGACCCGAAGGCTCCCTTTTCGATAGCTTACTACACCAAGGTGTAGGGGAGGGCGCTACTCCTTTCCCTGGATTGCTCCACTTTACCCTTGATCCGTACCTTATAATGCTGAGTGTTAAGCAAGGAGGCATCAAGTACCATTTTTTGAGTCTTTGGTATGACTCGACCTGGGATTGAACCCAGGTCTCCCGGGCGATTGGCGAACACTCTATTCCTACCTGTGCTATAATAGTATATTTAATTGAAAATGCCTCCAAAGAAGCAGCTTTCCGAGATTAAAAGGGCACAAATTGTTGCTTTATCTGGTGAAGGATATTCTCAGGTAGAAATTGTCAGGAAGATGGAATTTTCAAGTAAGGGGGTTCAAACAACGATTAAAAGGTACAATGAAACTAAGTCTTTCAAAAACAGAAAAGGACAAGGCCCAAAAAGTCTACAACTGCCAGGGAAGACAGATCTTTGAAAAGAGCATCCCTTGCAGATAGGAGGAAAAGTTCTTCAGAGCTTGCTACTGAACTTAGAGAGGGCGCAAACAAAAAACATATCAGCTCGAACGGTGAGAAGAAGGTTATTAGAAGTGGGATTAAAAGGATGCAAAGCCAGGAAAAAGCCGTATTTGTCTCAGGCCAACAAGAAAAAACGACTGGAATTTGCAAAAAAACATGAAAATTGGACGCCTAATGATTGGAGCAAAATTGTTTGGTCTGACGAAAATAACTTTGAGGTAAGTTAACAGCTTCTACTTCCTAAACTTTGGATGTAATAACCGAATTTTTTATGTGATAACACATCCATAACTTTTATTCAAAAACTGTGACAAATTCTTTTGTTTTTCATCAGATTTTGGCACCCTTGGAGCGGTTTATGTTCGCCGTAGGGAAGGAAAGGCATTTCATCCTGATTGTGTGGTTCCAACTGAAAAATTTGGAGGAGGAAACGTAATGGTTTGGGGCTGCATGGCTTCTTCAGTCACTGGAATGTTGTACACATGTGAGGGTAGAATGAACTCCACAATTTATTCTAACATACTGGACCAGGTTTACCGATCCTCTTTGACTAAAATATTTAATAATAACATTCCAAGTGATGTAAACTTCCAACAAGACAATGCTCCATGCCATACGTCCAAAGTTTCAATTGGTTGGTTTGAGAAAAAAGGGATTACAGTGATGACGTGGTCCCCTCAATCCCCAGACCTAAATCCCATTGAAACTCTGTGGTCCCATTTAGGGAAAAGAGTGAGAATGCACAAATGTTCATCAAAAAAAGAATTAGAGACTAAACTTCATGAAGAGTGGCAAAAGATAGATCCTACCACCTGCAACAACTTAGTCAATAATATGCAAAAATGAATAAAAGCTGTTATTAAGGCAAAAGAACGACATACCAAATATTGATTGTTGTTATTAATGTTTACTCCACTATTCTTAATCTTTAAATATATAAGTTTGAATCATAATTTCGATTTTTCATTGGTGCTCCATAATTTTGGCCTAGGCTGTATATATATATATATATATATATATATTCGAAGTGCATACGATAAGTTTCCAGACTTTTTTCGTATGGGCACTTTTATTGATAGTACACACATGAAACTCTAGTCCCCTTCGAAGTAATCTCCTCCGGCTGGAATGCACTTGTTGTACCGTTCCAACATTCAAAAACTGATGCTTGATTCATGCAAGATGGTCTAAAAGCAGGCTGAAGCATTCCATACGTTTCTGTGGCATTTTTTCCAAATTTAAAACACAATTTTATTGGATATCGTTCTTCTAAAGTATCCTCACGTCCAGATTGCATTTTTGAAATTCACCAGCTGTGACAATCAGGCTTTAGTAGGGTGTATTCCAATTGCTGCTGTAGTTGTTCATTTGAAGTTGATATCATAAAACTTGGTCAGTCATCTCATAAGATGTATAGCAATAGCATAGTGAATTTTCAAGTGTCTACGACAATTTTAAATGCCCATACGAAAAAAGTCTGGAAACATATCGTATGCACCACGTATATATATATATATATATATATATGTGTGTGTGTGTGTGTGTGTGTGTGTGTGTGTGTGTGTGTGTGTGTGTGTGTGTAATGGGGGTGTTTATGGACCAATTTTGTAGCTTAATTATAAAAATACTCATTTTAAACTAACTTTAAAGAATTTTCTTCTTTGACTATGGACTTAATTAATTTCAGAGATTAGAATAGATAAATAAATATCCAGTGAAATCGCCAAATCAAAAGTTATCTACTTGTCAGGTTCTGGGTAAATCTATGTACTTTGTCTGTCTATCTGTCTGTCTCCTTCTCTCTCTCTCTCTCTCTCTCTCTCTCTCTCTCTCTCTCTCTCTCTCTCTCTGCACACACACATGCATATATATATATATATATATATATATATCATCCAGTCGGCTAGTGCTGTAGAATACACAGACAACATCTTTGTAAAGGAGTAAGACCCCACCCACCAATAATTGCTTGAAATAGGACTGTTTTGACATTTAAAGTAAGTACTGATGCTAAACTGAATTGTTTGAAATAGAACTATTTTGATATTTAATTATTTATAAACAAATACTATACTTATATTAAACTGAGTTGTTTTAAATTTAATTCCACGTTAAAAGAGCCGTATTGAGTTGATAAGCCGTAAAACAATGTAACCAAACCAAACTTATATATATATATGTGTGTGTGTGTGTGTGTGTGTGTGTGTGTGTGAGAGAGAGAGAGAGAGAGAGAGAGAGAGAGAGAGTTTGTTTGTTTGTTTGGTTGGTTGGTTTGGTTTCGTTGGGTTTCGTTTTGTTTCATAGCATATCGAGCACTGTAACCCATTTAATGCCAAATCTTTTTTACATAACAATCAAATATATGATTTCTAAACATATTTTGAAGATAACATTTTTATACAAGCCTGACCTCGTTTTTTTTTCTGCTTTTGTTTTTGTTTTTGTTTTGTTTTATTTTATTTTTTTCACACAGTTGAATGGTTTCATTTAATTTTAAACAATTCTGTTTGGCATAAGTACAGTCTTTTATTTACACAGTCAATCATTGGTTTAAATACAATTCAGTTTAACATAATTGCACAGTTTAGTTCTATTTAACCCATAGATAGGATCCTATCAAGTGCTACCTCACCTGGCCAGAGTGGACCTGGGAGCAATGGCAATGAAGGGGTACGCCACATCCCTCAAAGCTCCAGAATTACTGAATCCATCAGATTATTTAGTGTCATATCCAAGACACTCGTTGGGGCGGGGGTCTTACCCCTCAGCAGAGATGCAGTCGGTGTATTCTGCAGCCACTGCCGACTTGGCCAATATATATTTGTGAGTGAGCGTGTGTGCGTGTGTGTGTGTGTGTGTGAGAGAGAGAGAGAGAGAAGGAGAAAGAGAGAGAGGAGTGATACGAGTTAGTAATTATCACCTCTGTCCTATTTTTGTAATATTGAGTGAAATATATATATATGGAAGAAAAATAAGGTAGGAAAAACTGATTGATGGAGTGTTCATTTATTTATTATGATGTTTCACTGTATGGCCTTCATCAGATAATCATTTTTTTTTAAATTTAAATCTGGGAAAATTCTGGAGAACCTTAAAAGTCAAAGAAGAAAAAAAATCAAAATTGAAAATCAAATTAGATTTGAATTCAAATTGCATGAGAGCCACATCGATGAAAAAAGATGAACAAGTTATTATCGGCGAAACGGAAAAAATCCTCAGAGCTAACAAAAATTAATAAAAATGACACTTATAAAACATGGTCATCATTTATTAAATAACACCCACGGATACCAAAGATATATGGACTACCAAAAACTCATAAACCAGATATCCAACAGAAGGTAACGCCCCTAACGAGAGCCATATGTGAAATACTAGTCCTGTCCTTACAAAAAGAACCCTGTCAACTAGGACTCAAGAATACACCGACTGTATTTCTGCAAAGGGATAAGACACCCACTCCCCATCGAGTGTCCTGCATATGACACTAAACAATCAAAAGTTGAAGCTCCAGTCCTGGACCTTCAGGGATGGTGGAGAGCCCCTTCATTGGTATTGCTCCTTGGTCAACACTGACCTCGTGTGGTGGCACCTGATAGGGTCCTATCCATAAGTTAAATAGAACTGTTGTGCATTTAAACTGTGTGTAAACAAATGCATTATGTGAAATTGAACTGTTAGAAATAGAACACTTGACAATTTACCTGTGTATAAACGAATGACTGAAAGTGATAAATAGCAATACTTGAAACCATTTGACTGTGTGCAAATAGTTGAGTAATATAGAATAGAATTATTAGTGTTAAATAGCATTACTTGAAACTCTTAAAACGTCTACCTACATGGAATTATTGGTGTTACATAACAATACTTGAAACCATTTGACTGTGTGCAAATAAGTGAGTAATATAGAATAGAATTATTAGTGTTAAATAGCATTACTTGAAACTCTTGAAACGTCTACCTACATGGAATTATTGGTGTTACATAGCAATACTTGAAACCATTTGACTGTGTGCAAATAAGTGAGTAATATAGAATAGAATTATTAGTGTTAAATAGCATTACTTGAAACTCTTGAAACGTCTACCTACATGGAATTATTGGTGTTACATAACAATACTTGAAACCATTTGACTGTGTGCAAATGAATTGTGTTTAATTAAATAATTAGTGTAACCACTTCACTGTGTGCAAATAAATAAATAATATTTTAACATTCAACTGTGTGTGTACAAATATCATACTTATACTAAACTGAATTGTTTGAATTAGAACTCTTTGATTAAACTGAATAGATTGAAATAGAAGTGTTTTTACAATTAAACTGTGTATTGATGCTAAACTGAATTGTTTAAAATAGAACTGGTTATATGTATAAAAACTGATTTGGCGTTAAATAACCAACAAAGGTTGATATGTCATAAAATCCAAATAACCAACCAATAACTAGGCTAGCCGAGAAAGCTCTAAAGACAATCTTGAGTAAATAAAATCTCTAATATCTAACTTTTACCCTTATGCACAAAGAGTGATGATATACAACGACTCTAATGACGTCCACAAAAACTAAAAAATTAATAATTTTGACAATTCTAATGTGAATCGAATATGATTTATTCATCCAAAAATTAATATTCAGTGATATATTTAATAAGAAATTTTTAACAAGGTTTTAGCGAATAGATCTACTTGGAGATTTATGTTTTGGCTTTTTTAAAATTCTATTTTATTCTTTTTTTTTTTTTTTTCGAGACATTATTTTAAAAGATTGTTCTTTCTTTCAATCTATTTACTCTTCAATTTTCTTGTCGTATTTGGTAAAGAACATTTTTTAATTTCCCAGAGACGGGCGATCAGTTGTTAATCTGTCATTTATCAGAACAAAAATGTCTGCATTCATTTGCCATACGGAATGGCAGTTATATTTATCTTAATGAGATCAATATCGCCCAGTATCGTTATTTATAAGATTGGAGCCAGGGCGCTCAAAGCGCTACGGGTACAATGTTGCCCAGTATAACCTGTTTCACTGTCGGGTCATCTGTGATTAATCCGGTACCCAAAGTTTTAAATTCTCATCTGGGAGTTGGGAGTTCTTGTGATATAGGGACTAACGTACTGGATTGCGGGATTGTCTTATAAACACCTTATTCTTTTTCTTTTACTTATATATCTGGCTGGATCTGTGGTTTTCTATCTAGGACTTCTTCGGGTGATCTTGGGTTTATTCTGGTCTCTGCGTCCATAACTGATCTCCGTAAATGCAATCAAAGACTTTGATTTTCGACGTCTTTATTCACCTAAATTTCCAATCAAATGGCTTTTTGGGCCTCCGTTCGTTACGGCGCCCTGGACAACTCTCATTAACTCTCCCTAACTGATCCGTTCTCACGACTGAAGCAAGCAAATGTTAGCCATGGGTCAAGTCTTATCCATCGTATCACAAGTTATTTTCTATGACTCTTCTTCTAACGAATTACTCATTATCTTTTGAATTCATATATTTTGAATTCGATACTCACTTTACAAAATTGATAGACAACCTATAACAATCGTAGTAAAAGTTTTCAAATCCCGGATCCATTATTGAGTCCACTTTCAAGTTAATACCCTTTAGAAAGGAATAAAACCTCTTATCCCTTCAGCTTTGTGTTAAATAGTACCACAAATGTTCTTCTATAAGGATAGCGTTGCCCAGTCGGCTGGGGCTGTAGAATACATCGACTGCTTCTCTGCAGAGGGGTGAGACCCCCCCCCCCAATGAGTGTCCTGCATATGACACTAAACAATCTGATAGTGAGGCTCCAGTAATACTGGAGCTTTGTGGAATACGGAGTACGCCCTTTATTGCCATCGCTCCTAGGTTCACTCTGGGCCGGAGTGGTATCACCTGATAACGTCCTATCTATGGGTCAAATAGAACAAAACTGTGTATTTATTCTCAACTGAATTGCTTGAAATAGAACTATTGTGACATTTAAACTTCGTACCAATGCTGAACTGAATTATTTGAAATAGAACTGTTTATATGTAAACAAAAAACGGTACTTATGCTGAACTGAATTGTTTGATGGTAATCTTTCGATGGCTTTTTTATAGAAATCTATAGAAATAACCCTTATAGATGAGCAGAAGTAGTTCCCCGATCGAACTATTTGATCCTAGCCGTTTAGCTGTAGGATTCATACGCTCAGGACCTGCTTAGGCATTGCCTTGAGCCGTCAGATGGTTTATCAACTTACCTTTACATCCACCATGCTGCTTCTCATAGTTTTCAAAAAAATTTTCCTTTTTGTTATTATTAAGTTCTAATTTAGTTAAGTCTATAATTATTATTTTTCAATTTCATTTCAGTACTTATTTATGCTTTATAGCATCCTAATATGCATTCTATTTTACGTTAACTTAGGTTTTTAGGTTCTAATAAAGTCCAATAGTAGAATTACCGTAAAAGTTTCTTTGCATTTAAGATATAGGACTTTACACTCCTATAAATTAGTTTGGGCGGTATGCCACTTGTTGCCACAAAGATGGCGGACGCTCAATGTTCAGTCTCGGGAAACCATTGGCCAGGAGGACCACGTGATATGCTTACAACTACGTCGGCGCGCGTAAATTCAAGTCCTGCGTCTTGAGCCACTTACAAGACGCGTATTTTCTATAAATACGTCGTCTTCAAGCACCTTCTTTCTCTTTGACTAAATTTCTTCGTAGCGGCAACAGCTTCTCTTTGACCAATTTTCTTCGCAGCGGCAACACTCTCTCTTTGACCAAAATTCTCCGCAGACGAGCTCACACATATACACACACTATTATTATGTTAGTAGAGTTAGCAATATTTTTATGTATTAATGTAAGTTTTGTTATTATAGTATATAAATTTGTTTTGTTCGTTCGCCTTGTTTTAAATGTTCATTTTGTCCGCGCCGTTTCACAACCATTATTTGTTTCATATTTTTTACTCATTTGTTGCATATCTTCACTCATTTATTTCGGTGGCCTTATTCATTCATTTGTTGTACCCATGTGCCTATAATATGTGCTTGTATTCTACCTTAATTCTAAACTAAAGCATTAAACCTGTGGGGAATATTCAACCTTTTTTCTAAAACACCAAACTTATATAAAACATGTGCCATATTCAACCTTATTCAATATACATAAACTCAACATAAAATTGTCGGGTACCATATAAATGCCCGTGGTGTAATTGTTATCGTCGTAGGAAATGAACACGGCGACCCGAGTTCAAATCCTGGACTTGACTGATTGCATTTCACATAGCACTAATACCCTTGGGAAAGGTATGAATCCAATTATTCTCCCTCCAGCTATGGGTAAATAGTAGGACAGACTAGGTTCTTCAGCCTTGGGTAGGCAACTAGTCTAGGAGAAGGAAAACTCTGAATTCAAACCTGTTAAACTCCGCTTAAAAATTGACCTTGTGTCATATCCTGCCCGAGCGGAGGGGTTGGGTAAATAGAATATAAATACCAAACACAGGTCCATTCCACCTACAAAGACAAAAATAGTATACAGCAGTGATTTTACAAAGAAACAATAATTAAAATCATTCATGCATTTCTAAATGACAATATAGTAAAAGGATAATATATTACTAACCAGTTTTTGAACTCTTGTCTTGGAGCGGATACAGCTGCTCTGTGCCGATACCGGATGTAGTCCTGAAGACTTCCGGAAGCAATCGACGATAGAGAAGGGTGGTACGAGAGAGGTCGGGATATCCGTGCTGATGACATGATGAACTGTTTAAAAAGCATAAAAATAGATTTGGTTTTAAATAACTTACAATAGTTGATATAACATAGATTCGAACGTAACCAAACCAAACATCGATTTTGTCTAGTGAGAAGGGTGGCTAGGCACCCTGCGGGATGAAAAACAAAACCTGTCAAAGGGCAGAGGAAGCCCTTTGCTCAACGACCATCTAATACGTTATTCACGGGAATATTAGACCTCTTATTTTTTGTCGAATTATCCAACTAGGAGAAGGAAAGTAAGTATAAGTAAAGTTGGCGAGAGTGACCCGAAGGCTCCTTTTTCGATAGCTACTACACCAAGGTGTAGGGGAGGGTGCTACTCCTTTCACTGGATTGCTCCACTTTACCCTCGATCCTTACCTTATAATGCTAAGTATTAAGCAAGGAGGCATCAAGTACAATTTTTTGAGTCCTTGGTATAACTCAACCTAGGATTGAACCCAGGTTTCCCGGGCCACTGGCAAACAATCTAACCATCATGCCAATAGGAAAGCTCTGAAAAAATACCTGTGATGGACGTAATTACTTGCTATCTTGCCTCAGCTTGTCACTGGATAATAATCAAGAAAACTTTGACAAGCGTTGTCCACGATAACACCATATTGTACAAATGTTCCCTTACAATGTTTTCACCTTCCAACTTTTCTCGCGAAAAATACCATGACGATGGGGATGTGACAACGTATGCACACTTGAATCACTTGAAAACATGCAGTTACATAACTATACATGGGTGGTAGGAGTCTTATCCTAACGTCATTGTTGTGCCCTCTTCTGACAAGGACTGATCTAAGTGGAAGATACTTGGGTCTAAGCAGCCCTACAGTGTGGAACGATAAAATCGTCGTCCTAAAGAAAACAACACTACAGCTTTAATTTAAAACTTTTATTGAAAAAATCAATTCAGGTAACTTGATTATGTAGTAGAGCTGACATATATTCAATATACCCGCCTTCAGCCTCAATCGCCGCCTCGATACGGATCCGGAACTGGGAGCATGCCTTTTCCAAAAGCGCCGGCAAGTGCTCGGCGAATACTCGGCGGATGGCGGAAATCAGGCTGGCTTTAGCATTGTATGAGGTCCTGTTGGTGGTGTTCTCGACGTCTGACCAAACGAAGTAGTCCAGCGGGTTCAGGTCGGGGAGGACAGGGGTAGTGAGAGGAGGGTACAAAGTCGTAGCACTCCTTCTGAAGCCAAGCCTGGGTCTCTTTGGACTTGTGGGCCGGCGCCGAGTCCTGCTGCCACACCCAGGGTCTGCCACCGGCCACCTGATTGCACCAGGGATCACCACACTCTTCAGCACATCCAAGTACACTTTGGTGTTGACTTTCAAGCCGACTTCGAAGATGTGAGGTGGCGTGATGTGGCCCTCACTTGAAACCACATCAAAGATTATAACCGTAGCCGGAAACTTTGTTTTCATCACCCTGGGCACGTGCCTGTTATTCGTGGCAATCTAGATTTGCATTTTGAGGGTGCTGGCAATGGTACTGTTGTCATAACTTGGATCGATAGAGAGCATGAATTGTACAGCAGCGCATCTCCAATTTCGCTCGTTGAACATTGTGTCACTTTCAGACATGATAGAAGACCCCTATCGCTCTGGGGATTTGTACACAACTGGCCAACAAGTAGATGGTCTGCAACAAAAAAAAAAAAGAAAACCGG
>OY757939.1:47604351-47684351 GCA_963585895.1 Sepioteuthis lessoniana
TCTAAGTTGAACGATGAGGTCGAATTTATCACTGGAACACTTTGTAATAATTACTTCCCTAAAGACATTTTTCGATCTGTCATCAGGAATAAAATTTCTGACCTCAGTAAAATTAAACCTGTTTCAGTCCAGAGGTGCCCTGCATATCTCAGGTAGTCTTGGCTCGGTGATATTACTGATAAATTTGCCAACCAGATCTCTGCTTGTGCACGTGTTATTTTTCTTCCAGCCTGCGTGTGGTTTTCCGCACGCGGACTGTTTTGACATCTTGTCGAAAAGACATTCTGTTTTATAGCCACATAATACATATGCAGATGCATGCAGAAACATATTCAACACAATAAAGACGAGCGACACAGTTCTTTAGAAAAATATACTTCTCACTTTATTTGAAAGGGTTCGAAAGGGTTACGAAAGGTATCATCTGTGAGAGGTGAGTTGGAGACTGAAAAGAACTGCAACATATTGACCCCCCAACTCTTATGGCGACAGCAGCATTTCTTTGCCGTTCTCCTGGGCTGCTCAACCGGGGGCCTAGGGGACCAGCCTCTGCTGGGACATGTTTCTCATTCCAGCATCTTCTCTCCAACTGATCTGAACTTCCCGTCGCTGGGGTTATATAATAATTTGACGTGCACCTACTTCTTGTACTCAATTCAACCCGTCCACACTCAAGGTTATCCCCTGATCCCCTGATATCTTCGACCGGATGCACCTGTTATTTACACAGGTGCATTTCTCATCTGACACCCCGGCCGGGTTGGTGGTCAGTATGTTACAGTTTTTCCCTCCACCCACCAATATAGTAGTTCTTTGATTTATTCCTTTAGATGTGTTTGCAGTTTGCAATACATCGGGAGAACTAATCAACATTTGGATTCAAGAATTAAGCAACATGTACCCACAAAAATACGGCAAGGGAACTACTTTGCTGACTGAATAAACAACACATACGGGTCTTCAATTGCAGAACATCTCATCATCATCATCATCATCACGTCGTGCCACTAGCACGGATATCCCTCATCCTCACTTGCCACTTCTCCCTATCGTTCATCGCCTCCGGCAGGTCTTCAGAACTACATCCCATATCCTCACATAGCTGCTGTATGTATGTTCGAGCCTGGCGTCCTGCTTTTGCTCGGCCATGTGTGGGGGTCCATTGGAGTACATCACTTATGAGCTCGTCCCTGCTTCTCCAGCAGTGTCCTGCGTGCCTGGCTCGTCTAACTTGGATAGTTTTCGTGATGGGAGGCAGGTGGCCGTATCGTTGGTGATTTGTGGATTGTTACCGCCAGGACTTGTTTAATATTGCTCGCAACATTCTTGTGTAAGAAGAACATTGGGAGGATGCATCCCTTCATCCATCGGTCTATCGAATTTTGATTATAGACTGCGTTGCAGTGTCGGAGCAGTATGTCGTCGAATTGTCTGGTCTTCCATACTTCTGGGGGAATCTCGTCAAGCCCTGCAGCTTTCCTATTTTTAATTTTTCTAAGAACCGGGTCGAGTTCTTCTTGATTGAACGGTCCAAGTTTAATGTCCAATAGCTTACTAATAATTCTAGTGATTGGTTCATGCGTAACTTTCTGTGGGTTTCCTAGTAGATTTTCGAAATGCTGTTTCCACAGTTTTATTCTTTCCTTTTGGTTTGCAGCTTTCAATTTTGCTTTGGTTGTGCTCTTCCTTCTACTCACTTCGTTTATTGTTTGCCAGGCTATCCTAGATTGTCTATCTTCCACTTATCTATCTGATTTTGAATGTATTCTGTCTGTTCCTTTATATATACGCCTGCTAATTGATATTGTGCTGTTTTTACTTTTAAGGCATTTGTGTTTGTTGGGTTTTTTCGATAGTTTTTGGAGGCTGTTTTCACTAGTGCACGTTTTTCTCTCACCGCTAAAGTTTTCCAGGGGTTTATAGTAGAGTAAGCGTGTCTTTACATTTAAAACGCATAGTTTAAGCATTATTTTACAAACAAAAATACAGCATAACATTTTGTAAAATTCAGCATTTTAAATTAATAGGACTTAAAGACATACTGACCAATATTGATACATTTCTTCTTCTGGTGGCTCATGTGTTCAAATGTTTCTTCTTCCTTTTAACGTTTATTTACTATTGAATTTTAGGTAGTTCTGAGACGGTCTACTGTTCTATTCTGGGGGGGGGTATTGATTTCATCATTTTTTTTCTTCTTTTTCCTTTCTCTTTTTTTTTGGGGGGGGGCTGTGGTAGCATTAGGTGTTTTAATCTCTAATAGTATCCATCTGATTTTGAATGTATTTTGTCTGTTCTTTTAGATGTATGTCTGCTAATTGATATTATGTCTTTTTTAGTTTTCAGGGATTTGTGTGGTAATTGTGCCTCGTCCTACTGTGTGGACTTGTTTACTATTTTAAGCAAGTCCCACTCGGACTATCACCTGAAGGTGCATGAGACCATTCATATTCTCACCCATAAACCGTACCCCAGAAAACAGGGGGAATGTTTTATGGGTTTGAATTTGATTACTATTTAATTTATCAATCCTTTTCTTGTCAACTTTCATCTTTCATCCACCTCATTACACAGTCCCAGCCCCTTTTCCTTTTTAATCGTTGTCCTCGTTTTAACTGTTATCAGGGTGGACCGAAACCGGTAAGCTGATTTTATTTTTTGAAAACTGATTTGAATTGGTCTATTTGTGAGTGTGATAAAATTTTGTACCCCCCATAAGATATATATATATATATATATATATATATATTAAATAATAGCCCTTATGGTAAGAAAAAACCCGGCAAGTGATTTGAAGTTGAAAATATACAACGAATCACTGTCAAGGAGAAAAAATTTATATATATTGGAAAAAAAAGAAAAGGCCAACCTTGTCATAGCAGTTTATACGCTCCCCCATGGGGGTTGAGCACTCTGGCGAAGGAATTGTCGGCCGCCCCTTGCGTAATGCAAAGCTCTTCGTAAGAATTGAGCACTCTGGTAGCCGATAGGGTATAAAAAACATGTAAACAAACGGCTGCTGCTGCTATTGCTAAAATAAATACCTTAAAAATTCCCTTAGCCAACGTAGTCCGCTTGGTGGCCGACAGGTCTGAAGCTTAGTCTAACGTAAAGTTGGACGGGTTTCGATCCCGGCTTCGAGCGCCCTGCGTGTCTAGCCACACTGAAGAGTTCTGATAGAACGAAACAGTCTGTCTGTGGATGACAATATATATATATATATATATATATATATAAGGGGCACACCCTCATGTATATATATACATATATTTGAGGATATGGCCTTTGTACATATATATATATATATATATATATATATATATATATATATATATGAAGGGATAGATAGATAGATAGATAGATAGATAGATAGGATATACTGGACGAACCTGCAGATAAGAATAAATCGTGAATATCCGTCTAACATTCTCTTACTTGTCTACATAGACATCATTGCAACATCTAATAATGATAAGGTAAAAAAGATACTTAATCCACTATTAAGTATCTCCTCCACCCACAGTTAAAAAAAGAAAATGACACAATAAACCGTTTGCATCCAATTCGTAAGTATCTGTTAGAAAATTTGTGAAGATTGGAGAGAAATGTGAGCCGTAATAGCTTAAAGGCAGCCATAATTAAAACTTGCGCGATGCGAAATGACGGCAATCGTGTTGGCGCGAAAATACGTTCTTGCTTTTAAGCAATACGCTCAGGTCGGTCAGAAGAGTTTTCTTTTTCTTTTTCTTTTTTAGATTTGTCAATTGATTTCCTTTTTACGTTTTTATGTAAGACATAGATAGATAGATAGACAGTACTGTGAGTATATATTTATACGTATATATATATATTTATATATGGGGGTATGAAGATAGATACCAATAAAAGGACATAGATAGATATAAGCAATTTGAGATAGATAGTCCAATGAGTACACAAATATATATATATATATATATATATAGGGGGAGGGAGTATGAAAATATATGATGGACTCTTTACGACGCATGGGGATCCAATGTTCCAATTATACAATTATAAATTGGTATGTACATGTCGTAAATAAGATTTCCCATCTGCTAGTGTTCTGTAAACCATTCTGCTGACCGTTTGTGGGGAGACTCCTGTTATTCACGAGTCCCCAACAGTTAACTTACGTACGAGATTCTTGTTTGTTTGCTTTTTTTTTTTTTTTTTTTTCGAACATCTAATTTTCTCACACAAAGAATGTACGTGGTGTAATGGTTATCCTCGCAGGAAATGGACACGGCAACACGAGTTCAAATCCTGGACGAGACTGATTGGATTTCACATCGCACTAATACCCTTGGGAAAGGTATGAATTCAATTATTCTCCCTCCAGCTATGGGTAAATAGTAGGACAGACTAGGTTCTTCAGCCTTGGGGAGGCAACTAGTCTAGGAGAAGGAAAACTCTGGATTCAAACCTACTAAACTCCGCTTAAAAAATTGACCTTGTGTCATATCCTGCGGAGTGTTTGGTAAATATGATATGATAAAGTATAAACAATAGAAATATCTAAACCTAAGAATTATTTTTGAAAAATTATCTCGATTCCCAACGTTTTACTGCAGTAATTTCATTATCGTTTTGGGAAATCAATTAACTTGTATTCTGTTAATCTCATTTTCCAAACTGCCTGATTCTTTTCATACATATATATATATATATATATATAGAATTGAGAATTACCACATACGCGTAAATGCATTGCATGTTCTCATGAATCGAGCACTCCGGTAGCCGATAAGCGAATTTGTAAATAAAGAATATACGTAAAAAAAATACCTTCGCTTACGCTGAGAGGGATGACATCTTTTGGGTAAGATATCTGACTGACGTAAAGTCAGCCGAGTTTCGATCCCAAGTTGAAGCATCTAGCGTGTCTCGTTGATCTGAAGAGTTATACAACGAAACACTCTGTGGATGACAACTTGTATATATATACACATATATATATATATATGTATATATATATATATATATATATTCATCGACAGACAGACTGTTTCGTTGTATCACAATTCTTCAGAGTGGCTAGACACGCGAGATTCTCGAAGCTGAAATCTAACGCACGGCTATGAGGAAAGTAACATCAGCGAAGTTATTTTAAAAGCTGATATATCACTTTTGTTTTCTGCTTATATATATATATATATATATATATATATATATATATATGTGTGTGTGTGTGTGTGTGTGTGTGTGTGTGTGTGTGTGTATAATTTACTGCTAAAAGCACTTAGAATCAGTAAAATACAACGTTATATACAAAAAAAGCTGAACAATCACAGAATATTTCAACTACAAAATAAAATAAAACAAGATGAAGAACTACGGCTGAGTTTGACATGGTTGATCATCGGATGATCCAGTCTTGGCAGATCCGCGGCTGGATCAATCGCGCAGAAGAATTAATACTGGATCATTTGTGACCTCTCACTTACGAAACCAGAAAAGCCTAATAATAAAAACTCAACAAATCCAAGTTAGTCATCATTAATAAAAGATGCCAACAAGAATATATATATATATATATATATATATATATATATATATATATATATATATATATATATATCATTAAATAAGGACGAAGCATTTTATCTCTGCAATTTTATTTGGATCCTTTCAAGTTTCGTGACAAGTGGTCGAACGAATTCAAAAACAGAACACTATCAACGGAAATAGAATATTATCAAGAAAAATATAAAAAATTTTCTAAATCTTTCAATGTCTTCGGCATTTCAGTTTAATCCAACTATAGGTTTACGTTATTTTTGCGATGTTATAAGAACCTAAAAATTTAAAAAAACAAACAATCTTTACATCTGCAAATAACCCTTGATAGTGGCCTATGAAAGATCCGAAAGCGCTCGGGACAGTTTTGGTAAATTCATCGACCAACTCCAATCTAAAACCAAAACACCTGTCAGGAAATTTGAAAGGATCCTAATAAAATTATATAAACAAAATGTGTCTTTATTTTTAATCAAACATGCTTAAAAGAAATACTGCTGCCAAACCACACACACACACACACACACACACACACATATATATATATATATATATATATACATATATATAATTGCAGATGCATTTATATTCAACTAGATGTGCTGATTTCTTTGTTATTGGGACAACAGTTCCAATTTCTTTGTAATTGGGACAAGAGGGACAAGAGTTCCAATTTCTTTGTAATTGGGACAAGAGTTCCAATGGAAATTAAGAACTTCTAATAAATATATTGGAAACCAGACTTCTTTCTCAAGCTAAACGCTTAAGACATACACAACTGGCAAAAGGGATTTCAGCGAGGTGAAATGGTTAACGAGCTGGACTGTGACATCGTCGTAAGCAAACTCGAACTTCAGTCACCCAACTGCGTTCTCTTTCAGGCTAATACACTTGGGAGAGGTATGAACCCCCATCTTCAAAGATGGATTAGGCGTTAAATAACCCACGAAGGTTGATATGGCATTAAAAAAAAATGAAACACACAATTGTCAAAAGCTTAACTTCAGTTGACTATGAACACGAACACAATTGCTGATTGATAGATATTGTTTGTTGTCCCGTCGACTGGGGTTGTAGAATATACCGACTGCATCTCTGCAGATGGGTAAAACTGTCCTGGATATGACATTAAACAACCTGATAGTGAGACTCCAGTAATGCGGGAGCTTTGGGGAATGCGGAGCAATCCTTCATTGCCATTGCTCCCTGGTTCACTCTAGTCCAGAATAGTAGCACCTGATAGGGTCCTATCTATGGGTCAAATACAACTAAACAGCTTACTTATGCTAAACTGAATATGTAATATTACGGACGGGCGCCGTCATTGAATTGCGGCGGTCTCAAGGTTGGAGAACGTTCGAGCACATCAGCTGTCAAGAGTCATTGGGTACAAAGGTCTGACGATCAAAAATGTTATGAACCTCGCTCGTGCCGGCAGAGTGGCCTGTAGAGTTCAAGCGTGATTTTAATATGATCACGCGTGAAATTTCACGTGTTACACTACTGTTTCACAGGTGATCATCGAACCTTCGGGAACCTTCGAATTGATCCATCAAATCGCTATATAAGGAAATCAAGTAGCGATATTTTGGCAGTTCAAGGCAGGTTTCCAAACAGGTTTCGACAGAGGTGCTCGACGCCCCGACCCATGTCATACCCCAGCCTGTCATAGCAAGCTGACTGATGTGATAAGTATCAACAGGCCGACGATAACAACGCCGCCATCATCGCCAAGAAGAGGAAGGTGAACCTTTCCTACGAACGCTAGCTGAAGTGCACGGAGGGAAAGAGTGATACAGAAAGAAGACGTTTGATAGCGACAAAAAAAAGAGAAGGCGAGGAAGAACGCTATTGAACGAACTTTTTAACAACAGTCCGCTGTAATCCCCAAGAATAAAAGCGACTACTATTTTCTTCCTTGAGATTCAAGTTTTGGGTGTTTCTTTTCTGCGAATTCATTTCTTTTAGACACAACGTTTTAATAATTTTTTTGGTCCTATGCTACAAATAACTTGAAATAGAACTGTTTCGACATTTAAACTGCGTACTTGTGCTAAACAGAATTGTTTGAAATGGAAAGGTTTTTGTATACTAAACTGAATTGTTTAAAATACACTGTTTTTGACATTGAAACTGTACTTATACAAAACTGAATTGTTTCAGATAGAACTGTTTGGCTAAACTGAATAGCTTGGAATAGAGATGTTTTTGTCAAACTGTATTTCTGCTAAACTGAATTGTTTGAAATTGAACAATTTATTTGTATAAAAATTGATTTGTCATTGATTAACCTACAAAAGTTGATATAACATAGAATCCAAATAAACAAACATACAAACAAACAAATATTGTTTGCCACTGTCTAAAAAAGTTTTAAACCAGAAAAATAATGAAATTGATATAAAAAGGAAGTAAACATACTTTCTCTCTTTTTTTTTTCCTTTTTTTTTTTCCAACATCAATACTCAATACAACACATTTAATCAAATTACTATTTACGATTTAATCCATGAAGAACGTTTTAATACACGAAGAATGCTTCTAGATTACTTCTGGTCCAAATGGGAGGACCATTTTCAGTTTCAGCAACGGATGAAAAAAATGTCAACTTGTAGAGGAATATCCAACGGTCTGATGGTGCAGAATCGAAACCAGAAAGAAGAGATACAACAAGTATGAATTTCATGATTCTCACCATTCGTTGGCTCTTTTCACAGTCTGATGGTGCAAAATCGAAACCAGAAAGAAGAGATACAAGTATGAATTTCATGATTCTCACCATTCGTTAGCCCTTCTCATTTTGCTTCTAATGATCTTTTTATCACGTCAAACCCACTAGTAAACCATTTCTCAAATAAATTTTATATTTGTGAATTTTGATTAACATACAACCCTCTTATACCAAACTTTTAATCACTGATCGTTATTTTCGCGTGAAATACTCATGACAAAAGAGTATTATTTCTTAATGTATAAATTATTGACTAAATGTATGATCATTAATTATTTACCAATGTCTTCGCACTGCGAACTGATCCTAAGCACATTTGAACAAGTCTTATAAAAGGTGATATATAAAAGTAATAGGCTGGCTGGTTGATTTGTTTTACAGTATTTTAACCTTATTTGATCATTTAATGTCGAAGTCAATCATTTTACGACGAATTTGAGATTTCAAGTAAATATTCCAATCTAATGATAATAATTTGCAAAATTGTATTGCCTCATATAACTATTCTTGATATAAATAATTTACGTTGCTATATGATGCGAAGCAACCCTATAGGATACAATTTTCTTACGAGTCATTATTGGCTTCTAGTTATTATTCCTATTTGATAAAAATGATGGAGTGTGTAAACGAAACAATTTAGGGACACAAAAAATAAACAACAAAGATCAAAGAAAGACTCAAAGCAGTAACAATATCAACAGAAATTATAAAAGGTTTGGTTTGGTTTTATAACATATCAACCATTGTTGGTTATTTAATGCCAGATACTCTTTTTACATATATATTATATATATGAGATTTGGTTTGGTTTGTTTTTATTGCATATCAACCATTGCAGTTTTTTTTTTCTTTATACGTATATATGAAATATATAAAATTTGGTTTGTTTGGGTTTAATGGCATATCAACAATTGTAGGTTATTTAATGTCAAATCCTCTTTATACATATATATTAAATATTTATGATTTGGCTTGGTTTGGTTTTATGGCATATCAACCATCTTAAGTTATCTAATGCCAAATCCTTTTCATAGATATATACTAAATATATACGATGCGTTTTTGTTTTTTAAGGCATATTAACCAGTGTAGGTTATTTAATGCCAAATCTTCTTTCTACATATATATTAAATATATACGATTTGGTTTGGATGGGTTTTATAGCATATCAACCATTGTAGGTTTTTTAATGCCAAATTTTCTTTATACATATATATATTAAATATATACGATTTGGTTTGGTTTGGTTTTATAGCATATCAACCATTGCAGGTTATTTAATGCCAAATCTTCTTTATACATATATATCAGATATATATGATTTGTAAACATAAATCAACAAAGTTAAATGGTTCCAAGTATTGCTATGCATCGATAACAATTTAATTAAACATCAGATATTTGTCGTTTGCCTATCAAACGGGCGAGTGTGACACAAGGTTTTTAAAGGAGGTTCCGGGCGCAGAACAGTAGCTCAGACACCCCCGGCATTCCCAAAAATGTCTTGAGCTACGTCGGCACTCCCCTAAAAAGGGGTTGTTAAGCCGCCAGGTGATAAACCTAGACACGTCGATGAGTGTTAGAGCCTGGAGTGACGGCCCTGTGAGACTCGAGGAATGCCGTTCTTAGCGCACCTTACATGAATGCTGGCTTCTCTGAATCCATGTCAGACGGCATTTAACCGACAGCTACCGGAACCAAAACACCCGACCCGATCTGTATACCTGTAAACACGGCTGGCTGAAGTGTGTCTCAGCTAAACGGCTAGGAAATACTATATCTCACAATGCTACATTTCCCATAAAAACATTCAAACATCAGTCATTTGTTAAATGATCAAACAGTTCTTTTTTAAGCTATTCAATTTAGCATATCGTTTATTTGCACTCAATTTAAACGTCAGACAGTTCTATAGGGCCCTATCAGGTGCTCTCGCCCCGAGCCAGAGAGGACCTGGGTGCGATGGCAATAAAGGAATGCTCCGCATTCCCTAAAGCTCCAGCATTACAGGAGCCTCACCATCGGATTGATTAGTGTTATATCCAGGTCACTCATTGGTGGGATTTTACTCCTCTTCAGAGATGCAGTCGGTGTATCCCACAGAAAATAATTTAAAAACAGACAAAAAAAAAAACAATAATAAAAAATTTACAAAATAAAATTAAAATAATTCGAGCAGCAAGATAAGGAAATTGCACACGAAATAATAAGGAGACCCTTTGGAGGCACTCGTGCTTACCGTCGGAGGAAATTGACACAGCGACAGGAGTTCAAATCCTGGACGAGACTATTTGCATTTTACATAGCACTAATAACCTTAGGAAAAGTATGAATCCATCTCTCCTCGATCGAGTTCTGGATAAATAGTAGGGCAAACTTGGTATGGCAACAAGCTTAGGAGAAGGAAAACTCTTAATTCAAACATGTTAAACTCCACTTAAACAATGATCTTATGTCACATCTTGCACTTGCACGGGAGAAGGTAAATACGTACAAGGAGATATTTGAAAGAGAAACTGAATCTATTTATAACAACACAGGATTACGCCATAAGAAGTAATTATGTCAAAGCAAACATAATAAGATGGAGAGTATCAAGTGTAACTTATGAGAAGTTAAGCACGTAAGTGAATGTTGCAAACTCGCACAAAAGGAATAAAAGATCAGATGGAGGAAGATGAACCATTGTACAAGAGACTAAAATTTGGCTTTACTGACAAATTTTATATGTACAAATTATAATTCGTCAAAGAAAATAAAACGCATAAAATTCTCTAGAACTTTAAAATGCAAACGTATCATCCGAAAACGGGACCACAAGTTAATTAAAAGGAAGAAAAGAACTTGTCGTCATGTAAATTGAGGTTCATATAAGTGAAAGTGAAAGTGAAAGTAAAGAATTAAAGAAAGCATAAAGATAAACTAATTCTTGAACATTGATGGATAACTACAAAGGTTGTAGAACAGGAAAGTGACGGATATACCAATAGTAATTGGAGCCCTTGGAACGGTCCCCAAGAAATCAAAGAAAGAATGGAAACCATCCATACTACAGCACTGTTAAACTAAAATACTTGAAACAACTTATACTCTGTATAATGAGCTGTTCCATCTGCCATATATGGCAGTATCGGAGATCAGTCTGGGAAGAATAAGCCCACTCGTTTTTTGGTTTGTGTTTATTCCGACGACTTCAGAAAAGTAAGTTATTATTGAAAATTGTTATTTGTTACCTGTAAATTTTATATCATTGTTATTGCTTTGTGACCCCCCTCAAACAATTGTTACTGTTGTTTGTTTGTGAGGAGGGTCAAACCTCGACTTGAATTGTTGTTTTAATTCTTTTTAAAAAAAAACGACCACCATTTCTCATACCGGATTTTTCATTGTTTTTCATCGTTCTTGATCTTAACCACATCATTCGGATTCATCTCCTCCTAGCTGTGTTTCACTGCTATGGAGGAGGCTAACTCACCCGAGGACATATTTACAACGAGACCCTCCCCAATGCCGGAAGAAGCACCTTTTGACTTGTCATCATCCGCAAGTACTATTCCACCGGCCCAAAAACCAAAAGAAAGAACAGTCTCTTGGTCGTCACACTGTGTGAACCAAAAAAAACCCAGTGACTACGCAAGAGATAGGGCAGAAAAATATGCCAACTATTTTAAGGAAGGCGAAATCCTTCCTATACCGGAACTTGTGAAAGAAGTGGAACCAAAGACCCTGTCCTTCGTAGTCACTGATCTTAAGACCAAGAGACTAGCAGGACTGAAGAAAGAGACTTTTGAAGACCTCCTAAAAAGTGCAAACATCCCAGGTAAGTATTTCTGTCGCAGAAGCTTTGCTACCTGGGATGTTCTACTTCCTTCAGAGGAAGTAGCCAAGAAACTGGCCGGTGGTAACATAACAACACGCTTCTTCCGGCTGCAACCTGAATATCGAGGCAAGCGAAGAATAAAGGTCACCGTATGCAATGTCTCAATGCAATTGAGTGGGGACGTTCTTGCCGCCTACTTAAGCATATATGGCGGCGTTGAACAAGTTTTTCAAATAAGATCAACACGAGGAACTGCATACGGTGATTATGTCTTCATCATGTGCCTCGATAGGGGAGGGTTCAATAACGTACCCCATAAAATCAAATATCGAGATCAAACGATGACGGTGGTCGTTGAGGGCAGGAAACCCTTATGTTGGGCCTGTAACAAAATCGGACACTTTTCAAAAAACTGCCCTCAAAAAACAACGACCACCGCAACAACGACTACTACCACTACCACCACTTCAGAGATCATAACAACCAAGACACCCACCAAAAACATCGAAAATCACCAAGAAAACCCCAACAAAAAAGATGAGGAGGGGTGGACTCAAGGAACCAAAAAAAAGGGGGGGGGAAACTCCCATAAAAAAGTCAATAGTACCTACAGAAAACCAAACAACTACTACAAAAGACTCAACAACTGCAATCATTGCTACTCCTAATGATACTACTACTAAAACACAATCATCAACATCGACCACTGCAACAAAACAATCATCAACATCATCACCAGAGACCACATCAATGGAACCCATGGACATGAGCATCAATTTAAAAAGAAGAAGGAATAGCGAAGACTCGCCAACAAAAGAGGGGGAAAAAAGAAATCCCCAAAAAACCAACACAACAACAAACACCCTCCCTACCTCAACCTAAGGGGGAGGGGAAAAAGAAAATAGCAAGATCACCAGCCACAAATGAGCGACCAGCTCAAATAATTCCTCCCCTCCCACAAAAACAAAAAAACACTCCAGTAAACCCAATTGAAATCCCACTACCCCCCTCACTTTCCCCAATCACAACTCCGAAAATTTTCACACGATCACAGTCAGTGACACGACTCTCACCTGATCCACAAACAGCATCAACATCATCAACAGGTCAAAAAACAAGAGCACGCTCGGCTTCAACAGAAGCCCAGCATGCAATGACCGCGTTTCTCTTTTGCGAAGACGTTTTAGAAAACCCCAATCACGACCACATTTTAAAGAACTAATTAAAGCCATTGCGCTCATTAAAAAAAATAGACAACAAAGACATCACAAATCCCTACATATTCAAGGACGCACCAATGTTGACCACATTCGTCTGTTTGGCTGGCAATCGGACTAAAGAACTATGGAACTTTATTGACGAGGCCAGACGGGCGGACGTAATGCTGGCCAACACCAAAAATACAATGCCGTTCCTGGACGATTCGAAGCGGCTAGTCTTAATGGGTGATTGGAATGCGATCCTTGATCCCAAGATAGATAAGGTCAGGCGGGGAGCTAGCAGATTGGGAAGGTGTGAAAGCAGCCTTGTCGGCTTCGTGACTCGTCACGGCCTCGTCGACAGGTTTCGTCTTGATCACCCAGGGCGGGAGATGTGGACGTGGCTAGATAGCTCGCCCTCTGCCAAAGTAGGCTCCTACTTGGACAGAGTGTTAGTGAGAAGAGCTGACATTGATTTTGTTAGTTGTCCCACTTTCCACTTGATAGCGTGGACTGACCATAAACTCATTAGAATCAGTCTGCGGTTAGTTAATAGACCTAGTCTAGCTGGCTACTGGAAGTTCAATACCTCCTTACTGGAGATACGGGACTTCCGGGACCGGCTGGAATCCCTAATTCAGCGGGCGTTAGTGGGGGCGGTTACCGGGAATAGGTGGTGGGCTTCTCTTAAGCATAGGATTAGAGATTTGGCCACCAAGTACGGTCGACAGCTCAATCTAGATAGGATGAGTGATAGAGTAATCTCTATCACTCATCCTATGTTCTTATTACTAACAGTCTCTCTCTTGTAAATACTCATTTCCTGTAAATATAACTATTTTCCTCACATATCGAGGTTTGTCTTATTATTACTACTACTTGTGTTCACTAACCAGAACACAACAGACTCTAATGAAAAATTACCAATTAGAGAAAAATAATAATGGTTATTATCAATTTTAAACATACAAATCAATAATACGAGGACCATTAAATTTCCAGACTTTTTTCGTATGGGCACTTTTATTGATAGTACACACATGAAGTTCTAGTCCCCTTCGAAGTAATCTCCTCCGGCTGTAATGCACTTGCTGTACCGTTCCAACATCTGCAAGGCCCCATGGAAGTCCTCTTGTGTGTGCGTGTCAATGGCTTTCGTCACACCCTGCCTTTTTCATCTCCTTAATTGTCTCAAAACGACAGCCTCTGAGCTTAGGGAATAACCAAAAGTCACAGTCAGCAAGGTCTGGACAATGGGGAAGGTGAGGAACTTTCTTGATGCCCATCTGGGTCAAATAGTCTGTGACAAAGATGGAGTTGTAGACTGGTGTATTATCCTGGTGGAAATGCCACTGACCCGATTTGAAGAGTGCTGGCCTCTTCCGACGGAATCTTTTCCTGAACTCCCTTAAAACCTTAACATAGTAACCCTAACCCTATCCCTAACCCTAACCCTTTGGCCAATCAACTCTGGTCTATTGACTTCCTTACTCCTCCAACACGTCTCATCATCCCTCACAGACTCTCTGCCTTCCTTGAATCTCTTATGCCACTCAAAAACTGATGCTCGATTCATGCAAGATACCCCAAAAGCAGTCTGAAGCATTCCATACGTCTCTGTGGCATTTTTACCAAGTTTAAAACAGAATTTTATTGCATATCGTTCTTCTAAAGTGTCCTGAAGTCCAGATGGCATTTTTGAAATTCACCAGCTGCGACAATCAGGGTTTAGTAGGGTTTGTTCCAATTGCTGCTGTAGCTGTTCATTTGAACTGAAATCATAAGAATTGGTCAGTTATCTCATAGGATGTATAGCAATAACATAGCAAATTTTCAAGAGTCTACAACAATTTTAAATGCCAGGACAAAAAAGTCTGGAAACTTATGGAATGGACCACGTATATGCAGACTATAATATGTCCTACTGGACATTACCATGATAGTTAGAGTGTTCGCTAATGGTCCGGGAGACCTGGGTTCAATCCAAGGTTGAGTCATACCAAAGACTCAAGAAATGGTACTTGATGCTTCCTTGTTTAACACTGCAATATAAGGTTGGGATCAAGGGTAAAGTGGAGCAATCCAGGGAAAGGAGTAGCGCCCTCCCCTACACATCGGTGTTGTAGTTATCGAAGAGGGAACCTTCGGGTCACTCTCCACTTAGGTCGCCAACTTTACAATAATACGTCCTTGAAAACTAAACACATTCTCAGATTCTGAGACAAAAATAATAATCCAATCTAAATCAGATCAGACATTATTATAGTTAACAAGAAGGGAAGAACTTCGCCATCCCAGCAAACCACAAAGTGATGACAATGAAGGGGTTACTCCACATTTCCTAAATGCTCCAGCATTACTGGATCCTCCCCATCAAATTGTTTAGGACACTTGTTGGAGACGAGGGAGGTCTTACCCTTCTACAGAGAAGCAGTCGGCTATTCTACAGCTCCAACCGACTGGGCTATAGGATTAAGATCTTGATAGAGAACTGGAAAAGTTATGACACATATATGTGACAGCGATAGCAATAACAGACAAAGCCCGTAAAACAAACACCACAACTACAAAAAAAACGAGGAAAGACACAGGGGAAATTGGAAATCTAAATAATAATTGAGGTCGTCCCAACTACAGAGATCGTCAAAACTTCTTAGAGTATTTGTGAGCTGAGGAAACACAGTACTGTTAGAATCGGCTAGAATACTCAGAAAATTCCTGGAGATATAAAGAAACTTGTCATTTAAACTTCAGAGAAAAACCACCAGGTCTACTTTGGTATGAAAAACCGACAAGGAGTAAAATAATGTTTTATATTTCATCAAATCATTTAATCGATATTTCTAATCAGATGTGTGATTGATACATGAAGATTGGGACAAAGTAACAAAATAATAAAGAATTGAGATTGAGGGATGCTGATAATTATTGCATGTAGGCATTGTAGATTTTACAAGAATACGCAGTGTTAAATTAGAAACAATCAGTATTCAAAATCCTGAGATCAATCAGTAAGTAGGGGCATTGAAGAGAAGTATATGCAACTATCTTAATTACTAAGCATGTTTCTTGATACAGACTGAGATAGATAGATAGATAGATAGATAGATAGATAGATAACAACATACTAAGATAGATAGATAGATAGATAGATAGATAGATAGATAATAATAGACTAAGATAGATAGATAGATAGATAGATAGATAACAATAGACTAAGATAGATAGATAGATAGATAACAATAGACTAAGATAGATAGATAGATAGATAACAATAGACTAAAATAGATAGATAGATAGATAGATAGTAACCTTGGTAGGTTTATTGATAAATATAAATGGATCAATATTGACAGACAGACGGGCAGACAGACAGACAGACAGACAGACAGAGCTATACAGTCTGCCACATAAATTAAAAGTAAATAACAAAGAAAATACAAATATTAAGAGTGGGGAAAAATAAAAAGAGAAAAATATCAATCTGAATGTAATAGGAAAGAAATTGTAACTTGACTGAGAGAAAAAGTTGAATGAACAGATGGAAAAATGAAGAAAGATATAAAAGAAAGAATAGATTGAAGTCAGAGAAAATACAGGGGGAAAAAAAGACGAGAAATAATCGTGAACAGATCATATTTCTTTGTTCTATGAATTTTTACCAATTTTTTTTATGTGTGTGCGTGTGTGTGTGTGTGTGTGTGTGTGTGTGTGTGTGTGTGTGTGTGTGTGTGTTCGTTTTTTTTATTCCTTTCCGCATTGTTACTCGATTTTTCATCTTATATTTACTAATTCTTGAAATCTTTAATACGTTCTCGCATTCCTATTCTTATTCTGATTCTTGTTTTTCACTCTAATCATTCCTTCATTATTTCCTTTTATTTTTTTTTCCCTCTTTCTTCTTTTAATATATTTATTTTAACTATTCCGCTATCCTTTAGCACTTACGTCAGATTTATTCAGTCATTTTATTTATTTTCGCTTCATTTCCGCTCCTCCTTTAGTTTCGTCATTTTTTTTTTTTTTTTGAACATATTTAATTCATTTTGTTTTGTTTTATTCTGTTCCGATTTTTCATGTATATGAATGTTTCTGTTTTTCTGGAAGTTATTTTTCTACATAGATTTCTTTTTTTCTTATTTCACAATCATCACCAAAATGTTCCTGTTTCTTCAGTCACTTTCACGAATGATTCTGTTGATTTTTTTTTTTTTTTTTGCCTTTTTTATTATACTATTTCTTGATTTTTATTTTTTTACTTTCCGTCTTTCTTCCTAACTTCTAAGCCCTCGTTTCATTTTCTCTATCTTTTATTAAATTTTCTTTCGTCATTTATTTATTCATTGTATATATAGAAGCGATTTTTTTTTTTTTTTGCTTTTTTTTTGCATTTTCCGTTAAATTTTATTCTCTTTCCGTTTTTTTTTTGTTTGTTTTTTTCAATTTTCTTATTTTCTATTATCTAAAATTTCACCCTGCCGTTTTTTGATATTTTCTTTGTTTTCTGATGATATGTTTTTCTTTTCTTTTCTCTAATTTTTGTCTTAATTTCTTCTTCTTCTTCTTCTTCTTCTTCTTCTTCTTCTTCTTCTTCTTCTTCTTCTTCTTCTTCTTGTCCCGCAATTTTTTGTTTATCATTCTTATTAACGTCATTACGATCAGATGATATCTTCTTCTTCTTCTTCTTCTTCTTCTTCTTCTTCTTCTTCTTCTTCTTCTTCTTCTTGTCCCGCAATTTTTTGTTTATCATTCTTATTAACGTCATTACGATCAGATGATATCTTCTTCTTCTTCTTCTTCTTCTTCTTCTTCTTCTTCTTCTTCTTCTTCTTCTTCTTCTTCTTCTTCTTCTTCTTCTTCTTCTTCTTGTCCCGCAATTTTTTCTTTATCATTCTCATTTACGTCCTTAGAGTCTTCTTCTTCTTCTTCTTCTTCTTCTTCTTCTTCTTCTTCTTCTTCTTCTGTCCCACATTGTTTTCTTTATCATTCTCATTAACGTCCTTACGATCAGATACCATTTTCTTCTTCTTGTCCCACTATTTTTTCTATATAATTCTTATTGACGTCCTTACGGTCTTTCTTCTTCTTCTTCTTCTTCTTCTTCTTCTTCTTCTTGGCCCATTTTTTTCTTTATCATTCTCATTAACGTCCTTACGCTAAGATATTATATCTTCTTCTTCTTCTTCTTCTTCTTCTTCTTCTTCTTCTTCTTCTTCTTCTTCTTCTTCACTGTTTTTTCTTTATCATTCTCCTTAACTCCCTTACGGTCAGATACCATCTTCTTCTTCGTATTCTTGTCACACTTTTTTTTATCATTCTCATTAATATCCTTTGGTTCTTCTTCTTCTTCTTGTCCTTTTCTTCTTCTTCTTCTTCTTCTTCTTCTTCTTCTTCTTCTGTCCCACATTGTTTTCTTTATCATTCTCATTAACGTCCTTACGATCAGATACCATTTTCTTCTTCTTGTCCCACTATTTTTTCTATATAATTTTTATTGACGTCCTTACGGTCTTTCTTCTTCTTCTTCTTCTTCTTCTTCTTCTTCTTCTTCTTCTTCTTCTTCTTGGCCTATTTTTTTCTTTATCATTCTCATTAACGTCCTTACGCTAAGATATTATTTCTTCTTCTTCTTCTTCTTCTTCTTCTTCTTCTTCTTCTTCTTCTTCTTCTTCTTCTTGTCCCGCAATTTTTTGTTTATCATTCTTATTAACGTCATTACGATCAGATGATATCTTCTTCTTCTTCTTCTTCTTCTTCTTCTTCTTCTTCTTCTTCTTCTTCTTCTTCTTGTCCCGCAATTTTTTGTTTATCATTCTTATTAACGTCATTACGATCAGATGATATCTTCTTCTTCTTCTTCTTCTTCTTCTTCTTCTTCTTCTTCTTCTTCTTGTCCCGCAATTTTTTCTTTATCATTCTCATTTACGTCCTTAGAGTCTTCTTCTTCTTCTTCTTCTTCTTCTTCTTCTTCTGTCCCACATTGTTTTCTTTATCATTCTCATTAACGTCCTTACGATCAGATACCATTTTCTTCTTCTTGTCCCACTATTTTTTCTATATAATTTTTATTGACGTCCTTACGGTCTTTCTTCTTCTTCTTCTTCTTCTTCTTCTTGGCCTATTTTTTTCTTTATCATTCTCATTAACGTCCTTACGCTAAGATATTATTTCTTCTTCTTCTTCTTCTTCTTCTTCTTCTTCTTCTTCACTGTTTTTTCTTTATCATTCTCATTAACTCCCTTACGGTCAGATACCATCTTCTTCTTCGTATTCTTGTCACACTTTTTTTTATCATTCTCATTAATATCCTTTGGTTCTTCTTCTTCTTCTTGTCTTTTTCTTCTTCTTCTTCTTCTTCTTTATCATTAAGGACTTTACGGTCAGATGCCATCATCTTCTTTTCTTCTTTTTCTTTTTCTGTCCCACTTTTTTCTTTATCATTCTCATTAACTTCCTTACGGTTTGTTGTCTTCTTCTTCTTCTTCTTCTTCTTCTTCTTCTTCTTCTTCTTCTTCTTCTTCTTTCATATGCCATAAAACCCAAACAACCAATCAACCAATCTTCTTCCCACCATTCACCCTTAGATTTCTGAAAAGTCTCCTCACAAAAATCTTTCTTTCGTTTCTTCTATTTTTCTCTATCTTAGTTTTTCTCTCTCTTATTTTCTCTCTCTCTCTCTTTTTTCTCTCTCTTTTTTTTTCTCTCTCTTTTTTTCTCTCTCTTTTTTTCTCTTTACCTCTCCTTTTGTGCGTTTATTTTTCTCCTTCGTCTTTACTTTCTATTTTTTTATTTTTGTGTTTCTTAATTTCTTTCTCATCAATTTTGACATCTTTTTCTTTTTTTTCTCTCTTCTCCTCTCCCTTCTTTTCCTTTTCTTCCTCTTCTCTTCTTTTCCTCCTCCCACCATCTACCACTTTCCCTCTCTTTGACTTTTATCCTCTTTCCTCCCACTCTTCCTGTTAATCATGTTCTTCTCAGAAAATGTTACCCATCATCTGTTTTTAGTTTATTTTATTTGTTTTACAGCACCGAACGCCCAGTGAGTCCCGAATCTCATCTTCCACACAACAATTAATTTTCTAATGGAACAACCTCCAACGAAGGAGTAAAGCCATTTCATTTTTTTTCTTTCTTTTTCTTTCTTTTTTTTTCTGTTTTAAATCCCGCTTACCCGATTTTGCTTTTAACTGAATTTAATTTAAATAACGTTTTAATGTTATTTCTTCTGTTGTTTCGTTTTTTTAAACGCTTGTTTTATGATACCATTCCTGGTGTTGGTTTTCGGGGAAGTCTTTTTTTTTTAAATTGTTTTTCAAACTATATTTTTATTAACAAACTTCTCCTTCATCCTCATCCACACCTTCCTCATCTTCCTCCTCCTTCTTCCCCTTCTCTTCCTCTTCATCGTTTTATTCTTTTCGTTTTGTGATTTATTCTTTAGCAACCTTATTTTTGGTGTAATGGTTAACAAGCTTGACAAGCAAAACTTCATGAATGAGTTCGAGTCTCAGTGGGTGCCCTACTCATGCGGCCTTCTGCCAGTTCTATGCAAAAAGCTTAGTAAATTACTTACACACACATCTTCCCATTCTTTTTTTATTCTTTCTTTCTTTCTTTCTTTCTTTCTTTCTTTCTTACTTTAGTTATTTCAATTTTCTCTTATTTATTTCCTCATATTTTTCTTCTTTTTCTTCTTGTCTTTTTCTTCTTCCTCTTCTCCTTCTTCTTCTTCTTCTTCTTCTTCTTCTTCTTATTATTATTATTATTATTATTATTATTATTATTATTATTATAATCATTGCTATTATTTATTTATTTATCTATTTATTTTATTTGTCATTTCATCTTTCTCTTCTTCATTTCCTCATATGTTTTTTCTTTTTCTTCTTGTCCTTTTCTTCTTGTCCTTTTCTTCTTCTTCTTCTTCTTCTTCTTCTTCTTCTTCTTCTTCTTCTTCTTCTTCTTCTTTTGTTATTTCAATTTTCTCTTCTTCATTTCCTCATGTTTTTCTTCTTTTTCTTGTTGTCCTTTCTTTTTTTTTTCTTCTTCTTCTTTTTCTTATTCTTGAATGGGTCTTTTCTTTCGGTATTTCTTATTCTAACCCATTTTCTTTCTCACTACAATGATTTTAATAGCAGCAGCAGCAGCAGCAGCAGTGGTTTTCAACTTAAAAAAAAATTTTTTCGAGTTTGTTTAAATCTTTTTTTTTTTTAATCGTTCAGGTCTTCTTCATCGTTGTTGATTTTGTGAGCATGAAAACTTCTCATACTGTCTCTTATGTTTGTAGGTGTTATTATTCGTGTATATATATATATATATATATATATATATATATATATGTGTGTGTGTGTGTGTGTGTGTGTGTGTGTGTGTGTGTTACTTTTTATCATTTTTTGCCAGATGTCTTATCCCTCTTTTTCTTGCGTTGCTATGGCAACCCTTTAATTACATTATCCGTCTTCTCGGGATTTCGTTTTAATTTACAGACGAGAGGTAGCGTATTAGCAATTCCTGGGATAGGTGGTGGAGGAGAAATGGCCAGACGTTGTCTTGTCATACAATCCAACTTCTTTTCTTTTTTTTTTTTTTTTGCAGCATCCTACTCACATCTTTCCCAATACCAACCTTTTCTATCATGCCTGGTATTACCTTCTTTGATAAAGCATTTTATTAGACCCCCCCACACTCTTCAATGCCACTTGTTTAACAAATGATAAAATATTGGAACTAATCATCTAGGATTTGATTAGGATGACCGGTGATGGGACAGGCAATGTGAAAATTTATTTAGTTGATTTTTTCCTGCCGAGCCAGCTGATTCATAAATTCTGTTGATATTGCTATACAATTTTTTATTATTAGTTGAAGCGGGGTCGGTATCCACTGCAGGGGATACGTGATCGAGTAGGGGAACATTAAAAATGTTAAGCAATTGCAGACTTCAACTTGGACATTTGATGCTCCTTCACGGTGACTGTATCTCCTGCAGTGGAATATCCCCCAAAAAAAGGGTGTCCTGGGTATGACACAAAACTGTATCTGATGGTGAGGCGTCAGTTCTTGAGATCTGGATTATGTGGAGTGCCTCTTCATTGCCATTACTCCCAGGTCCACTTTGACTCGTAGTGGTAGTGCCTGTTAGGGTCCAATCTATTGGTCAAGTAGATCCGTTTAAAGAAATTTAAGTTATTCGTTAATGGTAGAACATGTATACAAAAAGGAAGATGTTGGCATTAAATTCCTCACGAAGGGTGATGTGCCATTAAACAAAGGAATCAGTCGTATGTACTTTTACGTAACACTGATAGAAGCGTCAATGGTATCATGTGCAGTAATGCAGGCGTTAGGATTAACCAAACAAAAAGGAAATGAAGACTGTTTTTTGTTAGGTTTGGTTTTATGGTATATCAACCATTGTAGATTATTGCCCAGTCAGCTGGGGCTGCAACTCTGCAGAGGGGTAAGACCCCCCCCCCCAACGAGTGTCCTGGATATGACACTAAACAATCTGATGGTGAGGTTCCAGCAGTGCTGGAGCTTTGGGGAATGCGGAGTACCCCTTCGTTACCATCGCTCCCAAGTCCACTCTGGCCCGGAGTGGTAGCACCTGATAAGGCTCTATCTATGGGTTAAATAGAACTAACTGCATACTTATGCTAAAATGAATTGAGTAAAATGAATAGCTTGAAATAGAAACGTTTTTGACTATTAAACCGTACTTACACTTAAACTGCGTGCTTATGCTTAACTGAATTATTTCAAATAGAACTTTTTTTCGACATTAAAACTGTATTTACACTTAATTGAATTATTACATATAACTGCTTGAATAGTTTGAAATGGAAATGTTTTTGACAATTAAACTGTGTACTTATGCTAAACTGAACTGTTCTCAATAGAACAGATTATTTACATAAAAATAGATTTGGCGTTAAATAACCTACAAAGGTTGATATGCCATAAAACTAAACAAACCAAACCATTGTAGATTATTCAATGCGAAATCCGGTCTTTACATATATATTAGATATTCACCATTGACCCGAGAGACTGTGGTTCAATCCCGAGTCGAGTCGTACCAAATGGTACTTGATGACTTCTTGCTAAAGTCCTCATTATAAAAGTAAGGATCAAAGGTAAAGCGGAGCAATCCAGGGAAAGGAGTAGCGACCTCCCCTACACCTCGGTGTAGTAGCTAATGATAAGAGAGCCTTCGTGTCGCCCTCGACTACGATCGTCAAATTAACATAAATATATATTATTTGTAAACGTAAGTCAACAAAGTTAAATGGTTCCAAGTATTGCTATGCATCACTAACAAGTCAATCAAACATCCGTCACTTGTTTACTCACAGTTAAATGATAAAACAGTTATTTTTCAAGCAATTCAATTTAGCATAAGTCATTGATTGGCACACAGTTTTAATGCCAAAAAGCTCTATTTAACCCATAGATAGGACTCTATCAGGTGCTACCAGTCCGGGACAGAGTCGACCCGGGAGCAATGGCAACGAAGAGGTACTCCGCATTCCCCAAAGCTACAGAATTACAGGAACTTCACCATCAGATCGTTTTGTGTCATATCCGAAACACTCATTGGGGTGTCTTACCCCTCTCCAGGGGTACAATCGACGTATTCTACAGCCCCAGCTGACTAGTCAGCGAGATGAAGAGATGAGAATGGGATGAGGTTATTCATATCAGGAAGGAATAGTCAGACACGTGGTAACAAAAAACACCACCCACTTTGTTGATGATGTATTTGGGTCGGTCTCTTAAACAGGAAGATGTGATTTGATTATTTGTTCAGTCGATAAGGGAAAGATTTATTCTTTCATAAATCGGTTTCTCTGAGCCTCTAAATTTACGTCGTAAAGTTTTACACTTCCGGTAACTAATTGATTCTTCATTTTCAAAATCTCCTAATCGCCACTCGACCATACCTTGAGATTTCTCAAAAGTGCGTTTTTGCTGTCGGGCTCTAATCGGCTACATCCGGTGGTAGAAGGCAGCCTCTACATTGCCAATGGTCACAACGAGCCATGTTCAAATTCTGAACGAGGTTTGCGCTAAGCCATTGGTGTTGTATACTCATATACATGCAGATGTAAGCAGAAACATAATGACGAACTTCAATAAACAAACAAACACACTTCTTTATAAAGATATACCTCTCACACTTTATTCTCGAAAGGGTTGATGTTTCTTGTGTGTGAGAGGTGAGTTGGTGACGGAGACAGACTGCAACATATTGACCCCAAGTTCCTCTGACCATAGCAGCACTCCTTTCGCATTCTGGCTGGTCTGCTCAACAATGGGTCCTGAGGGCCCAAACCCTCTGTCTGGAGCTGGTTCTCATTCCGGCATCTTATCTCCAACAGGAACTGCAATTCGAACACCAACTGACTCGAGCCATCTGTGGCACCTGGTTATATAATTGTTTGTCGTTCACCTGCTTCCTGTGGGCGTACGCATCTGCACTGAATTCAACCACGTCCACAGGTCAAGGTGATATTCTAATATCTTCGACCGGATGCACCTGTTTCCGCTGTTCCTCTGCTTATTTCCACAGGTGCATCTCTTAATTGACAGCTCGGTCAAGGGTCAATATGTTACATTGGTAAAACTGTGTCTTATCTCTTCTCCGCCTATAGGTAAAATAGGTTTGGTTTGTTCTGGTTTCTTTGTTTAATGGCATATCAACCTTTGTAGGTTATTTAATGCCAAAGCTATTCTCCTAGAAGAACAGTAGTGGTACTATTTAACCCATAGCTGGAAAGATAAGGGGGTTCATACCTTTTACAAGGGTATTTGTCCGAAAGTGAACGTAATAGCGCGACTGGAGTACGAACTCGCGTACTACGATTCCGCAGTCCATCGCCTTAACCATTACACCACGAGGACATCCCCGGTAAAATAGGAGGACAGATTAGGCTCTTTAGAATTGGTAGAGTAACTTATCTTTGGGGGGGGGAAATACGCTGAAATTGAAACCCGAAAAGCGTTGTTTAAAAATCTGTGTATGATTTTCTGTTAATAATACATCAAAAAACTGTGATTGGCTCTGGATGAACTTTCACCACTATAAACAAATCACTTGCACAGATATACTCTTATGATGTACTCTTATGGACCCCCACACATGGTCGTGCAAAAGCAGGACGACCAGCACGAACATACATTCAGCAACTATGTGAGGATACAGGATGTTGTCCTGAAGACCTGCCTGAGGCGATGAACGATAGGGAAAAGTGGCGAGAGAGGGTCAGGGATATCCGTGCTACCAGCACGACATGATGATGATGATGATAGGAAACTATTTGGGTTGATAACTTAGGAAAGCAGAAAGAAAGAAAAAATAAAGAAACTGGAAATGAAAGAGAGAAAGAGAGCTAGAGTGAGGGAGAGTGGTTGGGAAGTGTAGTCCGCCTGATTATTAGCCATGAAAAATTACGACTACATTTAAATTTGAAATACGTCGTGTTACAATAACAACAAAAAATCTAATGGCAATATCGTGTGACTAGGATATGAGACGGATAATTTAACATATATATATATATATATATACACTACCAGGGAAAAGTAGTAGGACACCATCAAAACGTTTTTTATTTCTCATATTAAGTGGGTTTTTTTTAATGAAACCAATTAAGCACTGCAATGGTTTTATTTATTATACTAAATATAAGTCTTCCTGACGAAGGTCCCGAAACGGTGCACATTCTCTCCTGATGATCCCAAAACAAGCATGGAGTTAAAACTTCTCGGTGGAAATAAGAATGGCTAAAGGAGCGTTTTCTATCAGCTCACTTTTTGGTGAGTTTCTGTTACTTGGTAAGTAACTTCCTTCATTTATTATACAAAATATAAGTGACATTAAATACAAATTAAAGAAAAAAAACAAAAACTTTTAAAACTTTTGATTCATCAAAATTGACTATCTTTGGCTGCTATCACTGCATCACAGATTCTCGGCATTCTTTCCACCAAAAACTGAAGATAGTTCTGGTCAGCTTTCCTGCAAGAGTTGCCAGAGGTTTTGAGCCTTTTGATATTGTTTTGCTTCCTCAACAGTGGTTTCTTGACAGTAAATCGGCCATATAGGTTAGCTTAACAGAGTCTTCTCCTTACGGTGAATGTAGACATTTTTTCACGACCTTGGTCACGAGTGAGTCGAGTCTCATTGGGTGCCTCTTTCATATGGCCTTGTGCCACATCTAAGCAAAAAGCTTAGTAATTTACCATTTTTTCACGACCTTGGTTCAGCTGTGCAGTGATGTTTGAAGCATTCAGCCTTCGGTCACGCAAGCTGGTGACTGATGAAATAGTCTTCTGCATAGGTAAAACATATAGTATCTAACAAGCAATAATTCAACTCACTATTGAGCACTCTGGCGAAGGAATTGTCGGCCGCCGCTAGCGTAATGCAAAGCTCTTCGAAAGAATTGAGTACTCTGCTAGCCGATAGGGTATAAAAAACATGTAAACAAACGGCTGCTGCTGCTGCTATTGCTAAATAAATACCTTAAAAATTCCCTTAGCCAACGTGGTCCGCTTGGTGGTCGAGAGGTCTGAGACTTAGTCTAACGTAAAGTTGGACGGGTTTCGATCTTGGCTTCGAGCGTCCTGCGTGTCTAGCCACACTGAAGAGTTCTGATAGAACAAAACAGTCTGTCTCTGGATGACTATATATATAAGTTCTCAACTAAATGAGTTGAAAGAGAATCGATGTTTGTGACAGAGTTGTAAAAAATCGGTTGAATATCATCGGACTTAAATAGAAAAAACATGCAAAAAGAAAATGAGATTCATTTTAAGTCATTAATGGCAATTCCATTTTAAATTTTAGATATATAAAAAGATCTATTTTAAACAATTCAGTTTAGTGTAAGTATAATTTTTTCTTTACACACTGTTGAATGTCAAACACTTCTAATTCAAACAATTCAGTTTTGCGTAAGTACAGTTTCGATGTCAAAAACAGTTCTATTAAACCAGCAACCTCCAGATGATTGTCTCCTTAGAAGATTAGGGAACCAACCCCTATAACCGTTACGCTATGTGTCCAGCATAGGCAATCATCTGGAGGTTACAGGTTCAATCCTGACTACAGGCGAGTAACAATACAGGAATACATAACTCTTGTACCCGGTTATGGCAAAAGGAATCAGGACAGGCGACTTCCGTGGATTCAATAAAGGACGTAGTTCAAAGTTCCGTGTAGTTTCCTGAGTTCGACAAACACCTGAAGAAGGTCAGAGGACATATCGGCCGAAACGTTGAGGAAATAACAAGAAATATAAAGACAATAGTCCGAAAACCCTTAATGATAAAAATCATCAAGCTTCGTCTCTGAAATTTAGACAAGAAACACCTGAAGAAGGCCGGAGGACATATCGGCCGAAACGTTGTGGAAATAAGAATAACGATAAAAACAATAGTTCGAAAACCCTTAATGATAAAATTATCAAGCTTCGTCTCAGAAATTTAGACACCTTTCTATTTTAAACAATTCAATTTAGCATTTACCATAAGTCGAAGTTAAACGATTTCAACTATTACAATGTATCACTAACATTTCAATTAAATATCAGTCATTAGTTTACACACAGTTAAAAGATCAAACAATTCAATTTAGCACAATTCATTGGTTTGCTCTGTTTAAATGTCAAACAGTTCTAATTGACTCATAGAGAGGACCCTATCTAGTGCTACCACCCCGGAGTAATGGTAATGAAGGGGTACACCGCATTCCCCAAAGCCCCAGTATTTTTGAAGCCTCCCTCTCAGATTGTTTAGTATCATATCCAAGACGCTCGCTGAGGTCACTAGCTGTAGAAATAGCTATCCGAGTAAGAACCAATAAAGTTATTAAAATTAACGGGTGAAAGAAAATACAAGGCAAATTAATAATGACTGACAATATTTCAGCTAAAAAGATATTTTTAAAATTGTACCACTAAATACGATTAGGCTATTATTATTAAATGGGAATGAAACATGAAAACCAAGTTAATATCAACAATATATTCCAAGAGCATTTTTCGCCGAAACTGCGACATCAGATACGAGGAAATAGTTTTTTAAAAATTATTTATTTGAATTAATTTTTTTAATTTCTAATTTTTAAAAAGTTAAAAATGTTTTTCATCTGAAATTAATTTCAAAAAATTAGTTTTCATTTTAAAGTTAGCCTTTTCCAAAATTTTATTTGAAATTGATTTCCAAAACATGATTTTCATTTTTTTAGACATAATTCTTAACCACATTGCCGGAGATCATTATCCAAATCAGATTTCACTACTAGAATGTAAATTGCCCAGTCGGCTGAGGCAGTAGAACACACCGATTGCATATCTGCAGAGGGCTAAGACAACACCCCCGCAACCAGAGTCCTATTATGACACTAAACAATCTGATGGTGAGGTTCAAGTAATACTGGAGCTTTGGGAAATACGGAGTGCCCCTTCATCGCCATTGCTCGCAGGTCGACTCTGGCTCGGAGTGGTAGCACCAGATAGGATCCTATCTACCTGTGTATGTTGCAAAACTGATTGTTTGAAATAAAACTGATTTTTTGACATTGAAACTGCGTATTTATGCTAAACTGAATTGTTTGAAATAGAACAGTTTTGAGATTTAACTTAACTGTTTTGAAATTTAACTGTTTGTAAAAAAAAATATACTTATACTATACTGTATTATTTAAAATTTAATTCGGCGTCAAATGACCCGAAAAATGTTGATATGCTATAAAACAAAACCAGCGTTTAAAAATGGTTTTAGTAAACGTAGTAATACTGAAATGATCAAGAGACAAAGTAGCGGATTATTTATAGGTTAATTTTAATACCAAACCTCTCTCGTAACTTTGTTGATAAAGCAGCAACTACGGATAAGTAGACATGAGTTCAATCCTCACTTAGTTTATACTTCAAAATTGTTTCTGATAGGCACTATCCCTCGCTGTCATAGATTGATGACAGAAGTGAGTTGAAATAAGAAAACAACGGAAAGAAACCACTAGACTACAATACACCTATAAAACTCTGAGTGAATAGACAACAAAAAGGCCAATGAAACTATTAGTGAACAGACAACAAAAAGACATAAGACCTATGAAACTATGAGTTATAGACAACCAAAAGATCTATGAAACTGAATAGACAACAGAAAGACCAATGAAACTATGAGTTTTTGACAACAAAAAGACCTATGAAACAATGAGATAATAGACAACAAAAAGAACTATGAAACAACGAGTGAATAGACAACAAAAAGACCTATGAAACTGAATAGACAACAAAAAGACCTATGAAATAATAAGAGAATACACAACAAAAAGACCTATGAAACTGAATAGACAACAAAAAGACCTATGAAACTATGAGTTATAGACAACCAAAAGACCTATGAAACTGAATAGACAACAAAAAGACCTATGAAACTGAATAGACAAGAAAAAACCAATGATATTGTCCCGCAAACTTAGAAACCATAATGTCTTGAAATGCTCAAAATATCTGCTAATGTCTTAAACTACATCACGAAAGTCAGGGAAAACAAAAAAGTTCAATTAGCAACAAGTCAACCCAAGAAAAGGTTTACACCCAAAGAGGCATCTTTTAGGAAGACTCACTATCACCACTACTGTTTGATATTGCAATAATGCTGCTCACTTAATTAGTAAACGCACAGGGAGTTACAAATTTTCAAAATCACAGGAAAAAATAAACTACTTTTTGTATATGGATGATATGAAGATATTTCAAAAATTAGAAAAAATACAGGTAACACTTAAACAAACTACACGCATATGCAGTTAGGATATAGGGATGGACTGATTGGTAGGGTTGGTTGGGTTTTTATGGCCAATCAACCATTGTAGGTTATTTAATGCCAAATCCTCTTTATACATATATATTAAAGACATATAAAATGGTTTTGTAGGGTTTTGTGGCATATCAACCATTGCAGGTTATTTAATGCCAAATTCTCTTCATACATATATATCAAATATATATAGTTTGTTTGGGTTGGTTTTTACAGCCTATCAAACATTGAAGATTATTAAACCCAAATCCTCTTTATACATATATATTAAATACATATGATTTGTTTGGGTTGGTTTTATGACATATAAACCATTGTAGGTTATTTAAAGCCAAACCCTTTTAATACTTATATATTAAATACATATGATTTGTTTTGGTTTGGTTTTATGACCTATCAACCATAGTAGGTTATTTAAAGCCAAACCCTCTTTATACATATATATTAAATACATAAGATTTTTTTTATGTTTTATAGCATATCAATCACCGAAGGTTATTTAATGCCAAGTCTCCTTTATAAATATACATTATTATTTATATAAGATTTGTAAACACATTTTGTAGATAACATTATTAAACAAGCCTGAGCTCTTTTTTGCACAGAGTAAAATGGTTTCAAGAGTTGTTATATAACAGTCATAATTTAACATCAATTATTTGTTTATGCTTATCTTCTCTTTGACGCATAAATAAGACCCAATCAGACGCTACCAACTGTTAGAATTGACCTGAGAGCAATGTCAATGAAGTGATACTCCATATTACCCAAATCTCCAAGGCTGGAGCGTCGCCATCAGATGTTTTAATGTCACATCCAGTACACTCGTTGGACTGGGGTCTTACTCCTCTGCAGTCGGTGTATATTTTATAGCCCCAGCCGACTGGGTAATCAGGATGGATTTGGGGATTGAAAAAGGTATCAAGCTAATTGTTGTGGCTTTGTAGTGGTCAGAAAAAAAGACACAAGGAAGAAATTGAGTTCAACAAATATATTAGCAAAGAACAGTAGTACAAACCGATATAAATATGAGGGTTACCTGCGAGCCTGTTCCGTCCGACTGTTAAGGCTGTCTGCGGGAATATTGACTTCAACCTAAGAGCAGTACCTGCTGCCATTTATAGTCGTACGTGGGTAAATTACTATAATTCTAATAATAAAAGGTGGAAAAAGAAAATAACGGAAAAAAGAAGAGAAGAAAAACATGTCGGGTCAGTATGAACACTTGGAGAAAAAGAAAATTAATTGTACTCGAAAATATTAGAAGCAGACACCGTCAAACAGACAGAGACGAAAGAATAAGTATGAAGACCAGAAAAACTTCTCAAAACCAAACTCTGCAGCAAAAATCTCACCAATTTAAAACCTGGGCAGACCGCTTGTAGAATACCAAGGACAATTCTGAAAATAGATAAGAGAAGAATCCTGACAAATGGACAAAGAAACTGATGAAAATGGATAGAGCTTTACAGTTGAGAAACGGCATAAATTCAATGTGTCAAAAAAAGAAGGAAGAAGTGGATGTGGATTCGCCGATGTTGATGATTGTGTAGATGAAACAATTCGAGAACTCGAAGAATACACAAAAACATCAAAGAAAGATTAATTAGAGCAGTCAGTAAAAGCAATGGCAACATAAAGATACAGAGAAAAACAACAAAATCTAGATAGCAAAAGTAGAAATATGAAACCACTGTATGGATATTTCAAGCGACAAATTGGAAAAATTGCACATGATATAACCTGAACATGGCAAAGAAAGGGAAACTTCAAGAGAGAGACCGAATCTCTTTTAATTGTAATAACAAACAACACCATAAAGATCAATCATATTAAATCAAACATTGATAATACGCAACAGAATAGCAAATCGTAGGTTATATGAAGAGAAATGTGAAGCGGTGAATCATATGGGTAAATACAATGAAAACTGGCGTGAAAAATTCGGAAAGAGTGAAATAATAATGATTATAATAATAATAATAATAATAACAAGCGTGACTACAAAAAGGCATATGATATAGTCCCACAAAGCTGGATACTACACTGCCTCAAAATGTATAAAATATCACATGAAGTCATAAACTTCATCGAACAGACCATGAAAACCTGGAGAGTGGAGATGACAGCAGGAGGAAGAAGCATAGCTGAAACAAAGATCCAAAGAGGCATTTTCCAAGGAGATGCACTATCGCCCTTACTATTCATAATAGCCATGATGCCACTGAACCACATACTCAGAAAATGCGCTGCCGGATACAAACTCAGCAGATCGCAAGAGAAGATCAACCACCTAATGTACATGGATGACATTAAATTATTGGCAAAAAATGAAAAAGAACTGGAAACTCTCATACACGCTGTTAGAATATACAGTCAGGACATAGGAATGGAATTTGGCATAGAAAAATGTGCCATGCTCGTCATGAAAAGTGGTGAATGACATATGACTGACGGAATGCAACTACCAAATCACGACAAAATTAGAACGCTCGAAGAAAATGAAACCTACAAATACTTGGGAATCTTGGTGCCTGACACCATCAAACAAGGGCAAATGAAAGACACGATCCGAAAAGAATATCTCAGGAGAACGAGAAAACTACTCGAGACAAAACTCTCCAGCAGAAACCTCATCAAAGGAATAAATATTTGGGCTGCGCCCCTAGTCAGATATTTCGGACCCTTTCTCAAGTGGACCAGAGATGAACTTAAACAAATGGACCAAAGAACAAGAAAACTAATGACCTTGCATAAGGCATTACACCCCAAAGACGACGTTGACAGACTATATGTATCTAGAAAAGAGGGAGGAAGAGGACTTGCCAGCATCGAAGACACCGTTGACGCATCCATACAACGTCTCGAAGACTTCATAGAAAAACACGAACGAGGACTAATTACAGCCATCAGAAACGATGCGGACAACACGATAGACGAAAAAATGACAACAACTAGGAAACAAAAATGGGCAGGAAAACAACTCTATGGGCGGTTTAAACGACTAATAAACAATATCTCACACGACAAAACTTGGACATGGCTGAGAAAAGGAAACTTTAAGAGAGAAACAGAATCTCTCCTAATAGCAGCACAAGACAGCGCCATAAGAACCAATCATTCCAAAGCCAGAATAGATAAGACTCAAAAAATAGCAAATGCAGGTTATGTGGCGACAGAGATGAAACCATCAATCATATAATAAGCGAATGCAGTAAATTAGCACAGCGGGAGTATAAGGCGAGACACGACTGGGTCGACAAGGAGATCCTCTGGGAAATGTGCAAGAATTTAAATTTGACAATACTAACAAATAGTATATGCACAACCTAGCACCTGTCCAAGAAAATGACACGCATAAACTCCTATGGGACTTTAACATACAAACGGATCACCTAATCCCGGCCAGAAGACCAGACCTTATAATAATCAACAAAAAAAAAAAGAGAACTTGCAAAATAGTCGACTTTTCTGTCCCGGCGGACCATAGAATAAATCTGAAGGAAAGTGAAAAGAAAGATAAGTACCTTGACCTTGCTAGAGAATTGAAAAAGCTGTGGAACATGAAAGTAACGATTGTGCCAATTGTGATTGGTGCTTTAGGTACAATAACTAAAGGATTATTAAAAGGCCTGGAGGACTTGGAAATTGGCGGACGAGTAGAGACTATACAAATGACAGTATTACTGAGAACAGCCAGAATCTTGAGACGAGTCCTGGAGACTTGAGGAGACTTGTTGTCACTCCAGTGAAATACCATCAGCTAACGCTGATGAGAAAAACTCTAATGAGTAAAATAATAATAATAATAATAATGACGATGCATAAGGCATTACATCCCAAAGATGATGTAGACAGACTATATGTGTCAAGAAAAGGAGGAAGAGGACTTTCCAGCATTGACGCATCGATACAACAACTCGAAGACTTCATAGAAAAGCGCGTAGGAAGACTGATTACATCCACCAGAAACAATACTAACGACACGAGGACCAACAGAACGGAAATAACCAGTAAACAAAAATGGGAAAAATAATTTCATGGACATTTTAAGCGACTAACAAGTGACGTCTCACACGAGAAATCGTGGACGTGGCTAAGAAAGAGACACCTTAAGAAAGAAACTGAATCTCTTCTAAAATCAGCACAAAACAACGCCATAAGGACCAAGTAGGTGGTTAAACGTCTACTGATAGAATGAAAGACAAAGGTTTCAAGCTGACAAAGGAAAGAAGCAGAAGGTACCCCACACAAATAATTACGGGCGCAGACTACGTTAATGACATAGCGCTTCTGGCAAATACACCCGTCCAAGCCGAATCCAAGCTACATGATCTGGAACGAGCAGCTGGTGGCATAGGCCTCCATGTCAACACAAACAAAACGGAATACATGTGTTTTAATCAAAGAGGCGACATCTCTACACTAAATGGCAGTTCTCTGAAACTAGTGGACAAGTTCACCCACCAAGAAAGCAGTGTCTCATCAACCGAGACAGACATCAACACGCAATAAGTTAAGGCATGGACAGCTACAATAGGCTATTGGCCATATGGAAGTCAGACCTGACCAATAAAATAAAACGTATTTTTTCCAAGCAGCAGTCGTGTCGATACTGCTATATGGATGCACTACATGGACGCTAACAAAACGTATGGAGAAAAAAACTTGACGACAATTACACAAGTAATTACACTGCGATCAATACTGAACAAGTCCTGGAGACAGCACCCCACAAAGCAGCAGCTCTACGACCATTTACCACCAATCACGAAAACTATTCAAGTTAAACGATACTCCTGTCGACTCCTTCACATGAATGAGCAAAGGTAGGACAACAAGTTAGAACCTATATACAACAGCTTTGTGCTGATATAGGATGTAGTCTTGAATACCTACCGGGACCGATGGACGATAGAGATGGGTGGCGGAAGAGGGTCAGGGAGATTTGTGCTGGCGACATGATGATGATGATGATGTTAAAGCATCAATAGATAAAACGCAACAAAATAGCGAATGTAGTTTACGTGGTGATAGAAACATAACGATTGATCATATAATAAGTGAATGCTGCAAATTAGCGCAAAAAGAGGATAAGACTGGACACGACTGGATGGGCAGGGTGATCCACTGTGTAGAAATTGAAATTTGACCCTACGAGTCCTGGAGACCTGAGGAGACTTGCTGTCACTCAAACTCCAGTGTAAAACCATCAGTTAACACTGGTGTGAAAAACTCTAAAGGAGTAAATAATAATAATAATAATAATAATAATAATAATAATAATAATAATGAAGGAATTCATCGTAAACCACAGAGTGAAAATAAGAGAAAACGAGAGAGAGAAAGAGAGAGAGAGAGAGAGAGCTAAAAAGCCTGCGGGCCATGGCGGTGACGGTGATACGATTTGTATACGGTGCACTTGGAACGGTCCTTAGAAGCTTAGAGGAACAGAAAAAGAATCAAGACCATTCAAATCAGTGCACTGTTAAAACCAACTAGAATACTTGGAAGATTCTTAGAATATGAATAACTCGCAAGGGTTGTGAAAAATTCAAAAGGAGAATAATCCGTCCACAAGAATGAGACGCATAAAATTCTCTGGGACTTAGAGATACAAATGGATTAGCTAATCCAGACCAGAAGACTCATCCTAGAGATAGCCAATAGCAGACCACAGAGTAAAAATCAAAAGAAAGTGAAAAGAGGGACAAGTACTAAGACCTAGCCAGAAAACCAAGAAAGCTATGGAACAAGAGGGTCATAATGATACCGATTGCAATTGAGCAGCTTGGAAAGGTCCCCCAAAGACTTGGAAACGGAACTAGAAGAGTTTGACATCGGTTGACGAATCGAAACCAACCAACCTCCAGTTTTGTTTATATGCCATTAAACCAAATAAAATGACCAAACCAAAAAAAAAAAAAAATGCAGGATTTGGAAATTCCTGTTCCGGAGAACAGAGAAAGCATCCCTTCTCTCCATATGTCATTTGATTGTGATTTTAACAGTACCAAAAATATACCATCCGTACAAAGATTTGGATGGGTTTAAAGGTGTGATTTAAACTTCTGCAATACCATCCACACACTGACTGTAGATGGTAATAGAGTTGGTATGGATAGACTGACTTTATTGGGGATGAATTAATAATATATCATTGACGATATTTCATGAAAAAATTACAAGAAATAAAAAGGAAGAAAAAAAAAAGAAAAAGGAAGTGATATTGGTCTGAACTCGTGGACTCCTTTGATGCCTCATCAGTCAAAATAAAGCAAAATATCCTGCAAAAAGAAGATACTTCATTATTATAGGAAAGACAGAAAAAAGAAATGAACGGAAATGAACGAGTACAGTGATATATAAAAGGTATGTATGTAATTATGACGAGCGGTAAAAGGTTGGTGATGTAATTACACCGGGAAGTAGATAATTTAAAAGACAGGTAAAACATAGTGAAGTAAATACACTGGTAGCTAAAAGGAAAGAAATTGGGTAATATTGAGTAGTAGGCAATTACGATTCTGTGCAAGTTGAAAAAGAAATCACTTCGGAAACAATAAAAACGAATATCGCTTTCTAGCATAAATAAACTGATTGAGATAGATAGATAGATAGATAGATAGATAGATACTGAGAAATATGCAAATATATGAAGAGATAGATTGATATCTCGATAGATTGCGAGAAAGAGGCAAATAGATAGATAGATAGATAGATAAACAGACTGAGATAGATAGATAGATAGATAGATAGATAGATAGATGCAGAGAAATTAACAAATATATGAAGATATATATATATATATATATATATATATATATATAGATAGATAGATAGATAGATAGAGACAGACAGACAGACAGATAGATATATGAACATAGATAGATTGATAGATACGGACTAAGAAATAAGCAAATATATGAAAAGATAGATAGATAGATCGATAGATAGATAGACAGACCGGTAGATATATAAGCAGAATGGGATAGATATCTATCGATAGATAGATAAACAGACAGACAGACAGACCGGTAGATATAAAAGCAGAATATGATAGATAGATAGATAGATAGATAGATAGATAGATAGATAGATAAAAAGAACAGACTGTCACAGATAGATACAGACAGACAGATAAAAATATGAACAGACTGTTATATAGAGAGAAAGACAGACTGACAGACAGACTGACAAAAATATGAACAGACTTGCGCAGATAATTGTTATACAGAAAGGCAGACTGAGAGACAGACAGAAGCATAAGCAGACTGAGATAGATAGATAGATAGATAGATAGATAGATAGATAGATAATGAGTAACCTAGGTAAATTTATTGATAAATATGAATGGATCGATATTGAGAGACAGGCAGACAGACAGAGAGACTGAGACTGAGACACAGACACAGACACAGAGAGACAGAGAGAGCTATACAGTCTGCCACACAAATTAAAAGTAAATAATAAAGAAAATACAAATATTAAGAGTGGAGAAAAATAAAGAGAAAAATATCAATCTGAATGTAATAGGAAAGAAATTGTAACTTGACTGAGAGAAAAAGTTGAATGAACAGATGGAAAAATGAAGAAAGATATAAAAGAAAGAATAGATTGAAGTCAGAGAAAATGAGGACAGACAGACAAAAATATAAACAGACTTGCATGGATATATAGAAATATATATATATATAATTACATACAGGCATATGTACATACGTAAGTGTGCCTCATTTTTGTTTCAAGATGTCCATTTCTCAAGGAAGTCAATAATAATTCAACAATACATATGTCACGTGATCGAAGCAGTTCAAGCGGTGAAAGGTACTCGTTTTGGTTGGTAGTATCACGATAGTTGGTGCGCTGACACGATGTGCATTTCTTCAATCCATATGTGATTTAAAGCCACACTGATGAACAAGCAACGTTGTCGTATTCGGAAACTTATGTTTTATGAGTTAGAACTGTGCCATAAATCCGCCGCAGCAATAAAAAAAAATCTGCAAATCTGATGAGTAGTATTCGGAGATTATCAGGCGAGCTCGGCAACTTACACTCAAGAGTCATTTGTTTCGTTTATGACTTCTGCAAAAGCATCCAGAGCCGCTGAATTGTGCCTCACATTACCAAAATATTGCAAAACCTTTGACTCACTAGAGTACATTTTGACGCCACATTCCTGGGTTTGTATTTTATGGCCGATAGGGACCGATGGTGAGAGAGTCAAAGGAATAGGTGATGTCGGCTCGCCTTCATTATTACTATTTTATTCATTTGAGAGTTTTTTTTTTTACACCAGCATTGGCCGATGGTTTTCACTGGAGTTTAAGTGACAGCAAGTCTCTTCAAGTCTTCAGGACTCTTCTCAGTATTCTGGTCGATCTCAACAATGCTGTAGTTTGGATGTCTCCACTCGTCCTCCTGGCCTTTTAATAATCCTTTAGTTATTGTGCCTAAAGCACCAATCACAAGTGGCACAATCGTTACTTTCATGTTCCACAGTTTTTTCAATTCTCTAGCAAGGTCGAGGTACTTATTCTTCTTTTCACTTTCCTTCAGATTTATTCGATGGTCCGCCGGGACAGAAAAGTCGACAATTTTACAAGTTCTCTTTTTTTTTTTTTGTTGATTATTATAAGGTCTGGTCTTCTGACCGGGAATAGGCGATCCGTTTGTATGTTAAAGTCCCATAGGAGTTTATGCGTGTCATGTTCTAGGACAGGTGCTGGGTTGTGTATATGCCATTTGTTAGTATGGTCAAATTAAAATTTCTTGCACATTTCCCAGTGGATCACCTCGCCGACCCAGTCGTGTCTCGCCGTATACTCCTTCTACGCTAATTTGCTGCTTATCATTATTATTATCAATTTTCATTAATATTTTCTTTAATACGTTTAATTTTTGTTGCTTTTTATCAAAAATTACTCAGTTCCTTATTTTTATGATAGCGGAGGAAAAAACGCTTTTGACTGGAACACATGAGGACAAGCGTTAAAGGTCAGGTCATGTTGTACATCGATTCGTAGAGCCGCATAATCTTGATTTTGAAGGACATATTTGAGCTTACGTTGCACTTCAAATGCTGGATTCCCTTTGCGAATGAATTTACAAAATTCAAAATTGTTATTTATTTGGAAATTCCATTCATTGACGTTGGTTTTCAAGATATTCCTGATGACATATATGACCAGCCCATTAGTCTGATGGATAGAGTGTTCACCAATGGCCTGGGAGACCAGGTTTCAATCCTAGGTATAGTGATACTAAAGACTCAAAAATGGTACATGATACCTTCTTGCTTAACACTCAGCATTTTAAGGTACGTACCAAGGGTAAAGTGGAGCAATCCAGGAAAAGGAGTGGCGCTCCCCCCTACACATCGGTATAGTAGCTATTGAAAAGGGAGCCTTCAGGTCGCCCTCAACTACGGTCGCTAACTTTACTCTATATACAAACTCTATGAAGACAAGAAACAAGTTCACCTCCATCGATTCCGGCAGATAGAAAGATAGATAGATAGATAAGAAGGAAGGAAAGAAGAAAGATAGGAAGGAAAGAAGATAGATAGATAGATAGATAGATAGATAGATAGATAGAAACACACTGACATAGATAGATAGATCGATAGATAATATATTAAGATTGATAGATATATAGATAGATAGCAATATATTAAGATAGATAGATAGATAGATAGATAGATAGATAGATAGAAAACAATATATTAAGATAGATAGATAGAAACACACTGACATAGATAGATAGATAGATAGATAGATAGATAGATAGATAGATAGATAGATAGATAGCAATATATTAAGATAGATAGATAGATAGATAGATAGATAACAGTATTAAGATAGATAGATAGATAGATATATAGATAGATAGATAGAAACACACTGACATAGATAGATGAATAGATAGATAGATAATAATATATTAAGATTGATAGATATATAGATAGATAACAATATATTAAGATAGATAGAGAGATAGATAGATAGATAGATAGATAGATAACAATATATTAAGATAGATAGATAGATAGATGGATAAGAATATATTAAGATAGATAGATAGATAGATAGATAGATAGATAGCAATATATTAGATAGATAGATAGATGGATAGATATCTGTCTATCCCAGTATTTTTATATCCCTGTCAGTTGGTCTCCCATATTTTTCAGTTCTTATCAATCTATCTATCGATCTCAATCTCTTCATACGAGTATCAGCTGAAAATTCAATTGGTTGACCAAGAAACTCTCAGGGAAAATGACCAAATGATCGTAACTTTTCAAAATAGCACTCACTTTGCAGTCCACTCACTTTGTCTATCACTGTTGCAGAGCTTGAATCCCGTTAGTAAAAAAAGGTCGTCAACAGCAGATATAACGTCAACCAATGAACTTTTCAGCCCGCCCTTGAATGTTCGTATATTTCTCAGTTCGTATCTATCTATCTATCTACCTCAAAATTCGTTCGGTTTTGTCACTGTAATGGCACACCAACCTTCGTGGGTTATTTAATGCTGAAGTGATAAGGGGGTCATACTTTTCTCCAGATATTAGTCCGAAAGTCTATGTATCAACGCGACAGAAGATCGAATTCGGTTACTGCAATGTCGAAGTCCAGTACGTTAACCACAATGTCGTGTGGACTCCCCTCCACCCCATCAAATGATTGACAAGTGTACTTTTTTATGGGTGATAGTATTAAAATAAAAATTTCAAATGGTCATCCATCTATCTCTCTATCTATCTAAGAATACTTCGTTTGGTTTCTTTTGGTTTGGTTTCATGGCATATCAACCATTGTTGGTTATTTAATGCCAAATCCTCTTTACACATATTTATTAAATATATATGATTTGGTTTGGTTGTCTTTTATGGCATATCAACCATTGTTGGTTATTTAATGCCAAATCCTCTTTATACATATTTATTAAATATATATGATTTGGTTTGGTTGTCTTTTATGGCATATCAACCATTGTTGGTTATCTAATGCCAAATCCTCTTTATACATATATATAAAATATATATGATTTGGTTTGGTTGTCTTTTATGGCATATCAACCATTGTTGGTTATTTAATGCCAAATTCTCTTTATACATATCTATTAAATATATATGATTTGGTTTGGTTGTCTTTTATGGCATATCAACCATTGTTGGTTATTTAATGCTAAATTCTCTTTATACATATTTATTAAATATATATGATTTGGTTTGGTTGTCTTTTATGGCATATCAACCATTGTTGGTTATTTAATGCCAAATTCTCTTCATACATATTTATTAAATATATATGATTTGGTTTGGTTGTCTTTTATGGCATATCAACCATTGTTGGTTATTTAATGCCAATTCCTCTTTATACATATTTATTAAATATATATGATTTGGTTTGGTTGTCTTTTATGGCATATCAACCATTGTTGGTTATCTAATGCCAAATCCTCTTTATACATATATATAAAATATATATGATTTGGTTTGGTTGTCTTTTATGGCATATCAACCATTGTTGGTTATTTAATGCCAATTCCTCTTTATACATATTTATTAAATATATATGATTTGGTTTGTTTGTCTTTTATGGCATATCAACCATTGTTGGTTATTTAATGCCAAATTCTCTTTATACATATTTATTAAATATATATGATTTGGTTTGGTTGTCTTTTATGGCATATCAACCATTGTTGGTTATTTAATGCCAATTCCTCTTTATACATATTTATTAAATATATATGATTTGGTTTGTTTGTCTTTTATGGCATATCAACCATTGTTGGCTATTTAATGCCAAATCCACTTTTATACACATAGTTAGTTAGCGACCATAGTCGAGGGTGACCCGAAGGCTCCCTTTTTTCGATAGCTACTACACCAAGGTGTAGGGGAGGGCGCTACTCCATTCCCAGGATTGCTCCACTTTACCCTTGAACCGTACCTTATAAGCAAGGTGGTATCAAGTTCCATTTTTAAAGTCTTTGGTATGACTCGACCTGGGATTGAACCCAGGTCTCCCGGGCCATTGGCGAACACCCTAACCGCTGGGCCAATGTCCCAGGAACCTATCAGGTGCTACCATTCAGGGACAGAGTGGTCTTGGGAGCAATGGCAATGAAGGAGCACTCTGCATTCCCCAAAGATCCAGCATCACTGGATACTCACCATCAGATTGTTTTGTGTCATATTTAGAACTTTTATTGGTGGGGTTGAAGTCTGGGTAAGACTCCTATTCAGAAAGGAAGTCGGCGTATTCTATAGCTCCAGACGACTGGGCTGCTAAGAATACTGTCATAAAATTGAATTTTTTCTTAAAAACCATATATATATATATATAATGTATTTCTATTTTTGGTTATTCCCTAACTTTAACTCTGGCAGAGTGGAAAAACACCCAAATGATCCAACTTGTAAATAAAAAAATACATAAATCGATAATTGGGAAAAGAATTTCCATTAAAAAAAAAATAAAAACATACGTATTGTCTGAATTTTATGCACATTTTATTTGGTTCAATGGATTTTTTATTCAATAAAATGTAGTTTTCACTACCCTCTTTGGTCGGCTTCATCCTGATGATTCGGAAAGGTAAAACCTTAGTTGATTTCGTCTGACGAATTAAGTTATATATATAAAGTCATCCACAGACAGATCTATTTCGTTCTATCACAACTCATCAGTGTGGCTAGACATACTAGCTTCCCGTTAATTCGAACGCCAATCCAAGCTTCTACCCCTCACCCACGAGAAAATCGTAGCAACGAAGTAAATTTTCAACGGTTATGAATCACAATTACTATTGTTTACATACATCTGCTTAACGGCTACCGAGAGCTCAATTCATATATGAAGAGCCTTGCAACAAACGCTAATGGCAACGCGATTACTTCATTTGCTTAGAGAACTCAACGGGGTAGGGGAGTATATAACAATAGAGTCATCCACAGACAGATCTGTTTCGTTCTATCAGGACTCATCAGTGTGGGTAGACTAATTTTCATATATATATATATATATATATATATATATATATATATGAAAATTAGTACAGTTAATATGACCTTATGACACATCCGGCCACTACGTTGATGAATTGTTGGTAAGTACAGTCGGTGTAAATTGTGATTAGTCAACAAATTATCAGGTACGATACAAGTTTTCAACTCCAGTCATGCGCAGATGGGTACATTAGTCAGTAGATCCTTATCTTTGCTGTGTCTACGAGAGAGAATTATGATGAAAAGTGTTTAGAATAAGGAAAATGAAAGATAAGGTAATAGTAGTCAAAATTATTAAAAGAACTTCAATTAGGAATATTTTTGATGCTCTCTCTCTCTCTCTCTCTCTCTCTCTCTCTCTCTATCTCTATCTATCTATCTATCTCTCTCTATATATATATATATATAATTCTAAATATTTTTTCTACTATATACACATATATATATATATATTCGTTTGCATGTGCGTGGTTGTCTTTATATATTTATTTCATTATCTATGTCATTGTTTTATCTATCTGTCAATCTATCTATCTATCTATCTGAGTCTCTTCATTATCTATCTATCTATCTATCTATCTATTTATCTATCCTAGTCTCTTCCTTATCTATCTATCTATCTAAGTCTCTTCATTATCGATTCATCTATCTATCTGAGTCTCTTTATCTATCTATCTATCTATCTGATTCTCTTCATTATCTATCTATCTATCTATCTATATAAGTCTCTTCATTATCAATCTATCTATCTATCTGAGTCTCTTTAATATCTATATCTATCTATCTATCTATCTGAGTCTCTTCATTATCTATCTATCTATCTATCTAAGTCTCTTCATTATCTATCCATCTATCTATCTGAGTCTCTTCATTATCTATCTATCTATCTATCTATCTATCTATATAAGTCTCTTCGTTATCAATCTATCTATCTGAGTCTCTTTAATATCTATCTATCTATCTATCTATCTGAGTCTCTTCATTATCTATCTATCTATCTATCTATATAAGTCTCTTCATTATCAATCTATCTATCTATCTGAGTCTCTTTAATATCTATCTATCTATCTATCTGAGTCTCTTCATTATCTATCTATCTATCTATCTATCTATCTAAGTCTCTTCATTATCTATCCATCTATCTATCTGAGTCTCTTTATTATCTATCTATCTATCTATCTCAGTCTTTCTATAACAATATATCTGTATATCTATCGCGGTCTGTTCCTGACTATCTCTTTACTGATCTATTTCAGTCTATGTATGTACGTATCTATCGATCTATCTATCTATCTGAGTCTCTTCATTATCTATCTATCTATCTATTTGATTGTTCTTTTTCATTAGTTTATTTATCGGTATATCTATCTATCTTCCTACCTATCATGTATCTCAGTAAGTTCTTCATTTACTTCAGTCTATGCAGATATATGTATGTGCTTCCAACCTCTCAGGTTACATCTCAAGATAATAAAAAAGAAATAACGCACATTCCCTGGATTACTAGAGAAATGTAAAATCAAGCCATGAATCAAAGTGCAAAACAAGATTTTCAAAAGAAAGAATTCTCAAAAAAAAAAAAAAAAAAAGAAAAATCAAGAAAGAAATCAAAAAGTTCTGAGTGCCAAATGAAGAACAAAAATGAAAGACTTTAAAAGCTGAAGAGTCGGGGTAAAAAAAAAAATTACCAAAGAAAATCAGCGATTAATGAAGACTAAGAGACTTGACACAAAACGAAAACTTCATATTTTCTTGGCGGGAAAAATTAACTGCCATCTTTTTTTTCTTCTTCCCTTCACCGGTGACTGAAGCGCCAGCCTAATTTCACGTTTAATCTTTTGTCACGAACAACCATACCGCTTAATGACTTTGAATTGAATCCAAATTTTTCTGTCAATAGTTGTATCCCAACGTTGAAGATTGTGCAAGCTAAAAAAAAAAAAAAAAAGGAAGAAGAAACGACGCTATGCTGTCAACCAGAAAATGAGAGGCACAAAAAACAGTAGATTCGCAAAAGAAAGGGAGAAATTTATCGTTTCATTTCTAAAGAAATGACAGTCGCAACCATTGGACCCAACTTTATTTTGTCTTTTCTCTTTCTTTTTTCACACTTTTAAGTTTTTCTTTTCATTCTTTCTTCACTCATTCACTGCTTCTTCTTCTTCCCATATTTTATTTCTGTACACTCTTGATTGAGTTCATATTGCCTGCTAACTTCCTGATATATATATATATATATATATATATACATATATATATATATATATATATATATATATATATATATATTCTAAAAAGAAGAAAGCGGAAAAAATACATATAAATGGATGAGAAAATTTAATATATAATCCCCACCCTGAAGATGACCTAAAATACCTTCTTCCAGAAATTTCCGTAATAACTTAGAGAATTTTATTCATATTGGTCGAAACGCGTCGGTGGAGCTTTAACTAATATTTACTAATAAATTTTCTCATCCATTCATATGTATTTTTCTTTCTGTTTTCTTCTTTTTATAAGATATTTGTCTGATTAAATTTCATATCTTAATCAAATACTCCCCTACCCCCGTACGGTTGAGTTCTCTGGCAAAGAAGTAATCGTGTTGCCATTAGCGTATATCGCAAGCCTCTTCATATATGAATTGAGGTCTCGGTAGCCATTGAACGGATGTATGTAAACAATATCAATTGTGATTCATAACCGTTTAAAATTTACTACGCAACTAATGGCTTCTCGTGGCTGAATGGTTAGAAGCTTCGCTTGACGTTTGAGACAACCGGGTTTTGGTCCCAGCTATGGGAAGCTAATGTCTAGCCACACTGTTGAGTTCTGATAGAACGAAACAGATCTGTCTGCAGATGACTATATATATTCGTGACGCACCAAAAACGACACATCCTGGTGAGAATTTTATTGAATAGATACACTTGAAATGTTTTTAAAGTATAAAGCAATTACCGGTGAATTTACGACTAAAGGATAATTTATATATCACATTGACGTCGTTTGAAGTCATCCAAATTCTCGATTTAACGGATAGGGTAATTAGAATCCTTTATTCCTTCTTGAAAAGAAGTATTATTGCCATCAGAAACTGTCGCTATTACAGCGTGAAACCAACGGGTTCACGCGTCGTTCTCTGTATGTTTGTACAAATATAAATATAAAGTTAATCAAATCTAAGAAATCTTCTGTAATGAAAAAAGCAAAAAAGGGCTAATATATATATATATATATATATATATATATATATATATATGTATGTGAGTGTGTTCTCCTTTATTCATGTTAAATAAAACAGTAATATTGGCGAACATAGTAAAGGCTGACCAGAAGGCTCCCTTTTCAATAGCTACTACACCGAGGTGTAAAGAAGGGCGCTACTCTATTCCCTGGATTGATCCACTTTACCCTTGATCCTTACCTTATAATACTGAGTGTTAAGCGAGGAGGCATCAAGTATCATTTTTGAGTCTTTCGTATGACTCGACCTGGGATTTAAATCTGGTATCTCAGGACATTGGTGAACACTCTACCCATTAGGTCACGTTTGAGTTCTAAATGGAAGGAATTTAGAAAGGCATCCCATACGAAGACTTGAGCAGATCAAAGATAGAATAGTGTCTGTCCTATCAAATAAGACACACAAACACATGCCCCATATATATATATATATATATATATTGTATCTGTGAGTAAGTTTTTGTGAGGTTGACTGATTGATTTTAATCTGACATACCCACAATGTGACCGAAAAGACAACAAACACATCTGGAGATATCATAAGGAATTGCTCGGGCTTCCTGGATTAATGGTAATGATCCTTTGACCCTTAAACCATATACGAACCAAGGTTCATCGTCTGATGGAGGCTTTGTTCGTAACAGTTTTTTTTTTTTGCATGTGTATTTCATATAATATGTAAGATATATAACTCGTAACTAACAGGAATGTCAACCCGTCTTGGGTTATTTTATAACAAGAGGTAAGGGAATCACATTCATTGAACGCTTATGTTAACATTTTCTGTGTCGTTGTTTCCAAAGATAGATTGATTTTAATGGTCAACCCGTTCAGGGTTATTATAGGGTGGAACGATAAAATTGTCCTCCTAGAAAAGATGACATGATTCCATTTCCGTTTAATGAAAACCGATTTTCTTTTTTTGTTGCAGACCATCTACTAGCTGGTCAGTTGTGTACAAATCCTCAGAGCGATAGGAGCCTTCTATCATGTCTGAAAGTGACACAATGTTCAACGAGCGAGATCGGAGATGCGCCGCTGTACAACTCATGCTCTCTACCGATCCAAGTTATGACGACAGGACCCTCAAAATAGATGTCAGCTCTACTACATAATCAAGTGACCTGAATTGATTTTTTTCTATAAAAGTTTTAAAATAAAGCTGTGGTGTTGTTTTCTTTAGGACGACAATTTTATCGTTCCACCCTCTACATGCCTTGAAATTAAGGAATCGTGTTCATTGTACGTTCATATTTACATATTTCAAAGACGGATAAATTTGGAGTAGATCTGTTTGACCTATAGATGGGACCCCAACAGACATTATCACTCTAAGTCAGAGTGGACCTGGGAGTAATAACAGTGGAGGAGAACACCACACTCCCCAAATTTCCAGAAATAGAATCTCACCTACTGACGCAATCAACTGCCATACACAGGAGGCAATTTCGGTGTGTATATGTGTATGTGTTTCGACTGGGTATTTTAAAAAGGATGTATAGGTTTTGGTTATTGATAAAGAATGCAGATTATTATAATGATAAAGAATGTGCCAAGAGGAAAATTGTAATATTACCAAAATAAAACTTTCTTGTGAATAAAAAAAATCCAATTTGATATCGAAATGCCGCCATGTAAATAAAAACCTCGATTATGTCAAGTACAACTGAACAAGATTTTAGTCACACAACAGGAGAGTTTGATGCTTCATTACGGGTACTGTACCGATTGCCAAATTTCATCAAGACCTTACAAAGTGTTCTCGAATGATTTCAAATGTCACATGTATTTTTCGATCTCCCCACCCCATATATATATATATATATATATATGATAAAAATAAGTGGAAAAGTGGACAAATCAAACACTTAAAACGATTTTAGTCGTAATATTTCGTTCTTTATTCACGGAAAAACCTCTTCAGACTCTTGAATAAAGAACAAGATATTACTACTAAACTCGTCGTAAGTGTATGATTTATCCACTTTTCTACTTATTTTTATAATATATATATATGTATACATAAATAATAAAGATAAGACATTATATATATGTATATATATATATATATATGTATGAAGGAAGAAGAAAAACAACGTAATCCAAATAGGTGAATATATTATGATATAAAGTCGACGTTAACGTTTCGGTTTCAGTAACGATCATCAGGACTTGGATATCAAAATAGTTCACATAGCGATTGATGCTTGCTGAGATGACTGGAGCAAATTAGAAATATCCAACGAAAAGATACACAAACGTACACATAGCGTTCATAATTCAAAAGTCATAACAACGTGTCTGGCACGTGGAAAGTATTTGAAAATGTTGGATTTCCCAAAGAAACGAGACAAAACCTCCCGTTTATAGCGAAATACGTATTTTGTTCTCTATTCAAGGAAGAACTACTGCAGACTAAAAATGTTTTGAGTTTTTCTACATTTTAGCAATTGGGGAAATCGATGAAATATTGGTGAAAATGTAAAAAGATATAAAAGGAAGGGAAAAGGTCTAAAGATAAGAGTGAGACAAAACTAATAACCCCTACCACTATCACTCAAAACTATATCTATTTAACTCGCTTTTCTCTCCTTATCTGTCTCTTGTAAGTGTTTGATTTATCCATTGCCAGATTTAACAAAATCTAATATTTCTACACACACACACGCACACACACACACTCACTCACTCACTCATACTCACACACACACACACACACATATATATATATGTGATAAGAAAAAGTGGAAAAATGGTTAAATCAAACACTTAGAACGGGTTTAGTGGTAATATTTCGTTCTTTATAAATACAATAACTTTATCAGACAATTAATAAAGAACTAAATACGTTGTTTATTCAATAAGTTTCCTGACTTTGTTTTTGTACGGACATTTAAAATTGTCGTAGACTTTTGAAAATTCAGTATGTATTTGCTATACATGTTATACGATGATTGACGAATTTTTATGATTTTAGGTTCAAATGAACAGCTACACCAGGAATTGGAATACACCATACTGAAACCTGATTGTCACAGCTGGTGAATTTCAAAAATGCAATCTGGACATGAGGACACTTTAGACATCCACCAACGAGTGTCCTGGATATGTCAATAAACAGTCTAATGGTGAGTTTGCTGTAATGCTGGAGCTTTGGGAAATGCAAAGTCCCCCTTCATTGCCATCGCTCCCAGGTTCACTGTGGTCATATCTATGGGTCAAATAAAACTGAACTGTGTATTTATACTAAGCTTAATCGCTTGAAATAGAACTGTTTTCTATGCAAAACGGAATTGTTTGAAATAGAATTATTTTTGACATTGGAACTATACTTACGCTAAACTGAATTGCTTGAAATGGAACTGTTTTGACATTTAACTGTGGGTAAACAAAAACTATACTTATACACCAACTGAATTGCTTGAATTAGAACTGTTTCTGAATAGCTTGAAATAGAAATGTTTTTGACAATTAAATTGTGTACTTATGCTAAACTGAATTATTTGAAATAGAACTGTTTATTTGTATAAAAACATATATGGCATTGAATAACTTACAAAGGTTAATATGCCATAAAACCCAAACAAAAAAACAAATTTTCTAACAAGCACCTTCCATATATTTACCAACCCCTCCGCTCGAACAGGATATGACACAAGGTTAATTTTTAAGCGGGGTTTAATAGGCTTGAATTCAGAGTTTTCCTTCACCTAGACTAGTTGCCTCACCAAGGCGGAAGAACCAAGTCTGCCCTACTATTTACCCATAGCTGGAGAGAGGATAATTGGATTCATACCTTTACCAAGGGTATTAGTGCTATGTGAAATGCAATCAGTCTCGTCCAGGATTTGAACTCGTGTCGCCGTGTCCATTTCCTACGACGATAACCATTACACCACGGGCACCAAACAAACACATTCCTGTATAATTGTAAACCAATAACTCTTATTGATATATATTTTCATCACACGAGATTCCATTAGAAACAGTAAACTTCTCCAATTTCTTTTCTTCGTTATTTTGTATTGTTCCGAGAATTGGCTTTTATGTTTCCAAAATATTTTTACGTTCTCGGGCAAGGTGCAGGTATTTATCTAGATTTTAGTTTCCCTTTCCTTTTACTCTGTAGTTTGGAGGAACAGTAAGGTTTATAGTTGACCAGGTATTTTCTTTTATTTAACTACCGGCTCTTCAGTCTACAGGGCTAGTTGATAGATAAATACAAACAGAATGAGATAGATAGATAGATAGAAAAAAAACTGAGCTCTCCATAGTTTAAATTATGAATAGATAAAGGTTTTATTACGAATAAATATTTTTGTCAGATCACACACACACACACACATATATATATATATATATATATATATATATATATATACTGACACGTGAAAATCAGATAGATTGTTTCGATGTTAACTCATCTCTATAGGCGACTTAAGTAATCTTTTATGATTTATAATTAAATCAATTACCCTTGCAAACCTAAACATCGAAATGGCTTGTCACATTGCTACGTATTCTTATATAAATGTATCAAAAAACTATATTTCATTTAAACTATAGAGTAAGGATTGAGCGTGTGTAATGACTAAATACTGGACATGGTAGTAAGCGATTCTGAATCCCACTCGTTCTTTTCACTTCATATTTGGACTGATACCCTTAGGTTAAATAGTATGGGTTACGTAGTACCACTCGTCTTCTACAAAGATGACTTTGGCATTAAATAAAACCCGCAAGTTGATATGCTATCAAACAAAGAAACCAAACATTAGATCACTCGATATTACACAACATAAAAAAGACAACATTATACCCCACCACCACACACACACACATATGTATATATGTGCGTATCTTCTTTTGTGAACATTTTTATGTCAAAATACCAGAAAATTTAATGCATCTCCTTCAACAGGACAGATTCTGGACTGTATATATACTATTTGTTTCTTAGTTTAGTTGCTTGCACAGTTCCTTGTGGATCACCTTCTTCTTCTTATTCTTCTTCTTCTTCTCAACTCTGTTCTTGGGAGTCTGCCGACCTCGAACACTTGTGAGGCGAGGTCATTGGCGTGGACATTCGAAGCACAAGGTCAAAAATGATTGAGTGAGATGACATACCGGACCAATGCAATAATGAGTAGAGCGTTCGCCAATGGACCGGCAGACAGGGGTTCAATCCCAGGTCGAGTCATACCAAAGACTCTAAAAATGTTTCTCGATGCCGCCTTTTCTAACTTACCCTACCTTTTTAGTCGTCATAAGAAGCGTCAACTGTCACTTTTAATCTTACTAATTTCCAACTTTTGTTACCCTACATCCTCTCTTACAGACAGCCACCACTAACAGTAAAACTAGGCATGAGATGTGAGATACCCAATAATTCATTTTTTTCAAATTAATACTATATAAGTAATAATATCTATTATCATATTTACCAACCCCTCCGCTCGGGCAGGATATGACACAAGGTCAATTTTTAAGTGGAGTTTAACAAGTTTGAATTTAGAGTATTCCTTCTCTTAGACTAGCTGCCTCACCAAGGCTGAAGAACCCAGTCTGTCCAACTAATTACGTATAGCTGGAGGGAAAATAATCAAGAGTAAAGTGGAGCAATCCAGGGAATGAAATAGTGCCCCACCGACTTCTCGGTGTAGTAGCTATTGAAAATATAACCTTTGGATCACCCTCGACTAAGGTCGCCAACTTTACTATATATATATATATATATATATGCGTGTGTGGATTTGATGTGCAGCATAGGAACAAGCTTTTCTAATACTACCTACACACGGGTTAATAAATGTCCGCTGATCCCACAAATGCACCTTCAGTGAATGAAAGAGGGTCTATTACCACATATATCTAAGCGTTGGGATATCTTCAATTATATTTAATGGGGGATACCCTAATAATGTGAAATTCTGAGTAACACTTTTAAATACTTGTATTAGGAGATATTATATATTATATATTGTATTAAATAGACATACCGCATAAAAAAAAGGTCTGCTGCGAACAAATCCTCCATCAGACGATGAACCTTGGCTCATGTAGGGTTTTGGGACCATTGCATCATTACCACTAATCTAGGAAGCCCCAGAAATTCCTTACAATACCTCCAGACTTTGTTGTTGTCTTTTCGGTCATATTGTGGGAATGCCACATTAAAATGCAGCACTTAGATGGAACCTTACCAGTAAATGTAACAATATATATATATATATATATATGTATACATATATATACATATATATATACATATACATATATATATATATATATACTCATATGAATATTTACATATACATATATACATATATATGTATATACATATATATACATATACATATATATACATGTATATAGATATACATATAATTATACGTATATACATATTAAAATATACATATATATACATAAATGTGTGTGTGTGTGTGTGTGTGTGTGCGCGCGCGCACGCGCGCGTGCTCTATCATTGATATTGAGCACTATTTAACAATACTGGAGCATTATAAATCAAAGTAAAGGAAAATATGAAAAAATCTGGATTTTAGAAGCATGAAAATCAGAGATATACATCCATTAGAGCCACATCGATTTCTTGTGAAAATACTCTTAAGAGAAATGTTTTTAATGACATTCATCTGATGTCTCGATACAACTTATATGTCTCCAGCTTTTTCCGTATATTTTTGTTTTATTAATTTTTAAAAACTTTCTCTATTCATATCTCCCCTTACCTACCCTACCTTTTTAGTCGTCATAAGAAGCGTCAACTGTCACTTTTAATCTTACTAATTTCCAACTTTTGTTACCCTACATCCTCTCTTACAGACAGCCACCACTAACAGTAAAACTCGGCATGAGATGTGAGATACCCAATAATTCATTTTTTTCAAATTAATACTATATAAGTAATAATATCTATTATCATATTTACCAACCCCTCCGCTCGGGCAGGATATGACACAAGGTCAATTTTTAAGCGGAGTTTAACAGGTTTGAATTTAGAGTATTCCTTCTCTTAGACTAGCTGCCTCACCAAGGCTGAAGAACCCAGTCTGTCCTACTTTTTACCCATAGCTAGAGGGAGAATAATTAGATTCATACCTTTCCCAAGGGTATTAGTACTATGTGAAAAGCAATCAGTCTCGTCCAGGTTTTAAACTCGTGTCACCGTGTCCATTTCCAACGACGATAACCATTACACCATTATTCATCTAAAATTTCTATTATGAATTTACTTAAAGATTATTGATTTGTTAAATGTTGTTATCAAAAGTCTGATGTAAAGTTGACAACCTTAGTCAAGGGTGACCCGAAGGCTCCCTTTTCAATAGCTACTACACTGATGTATAGGGGTGGGGGTTACTCTTTTCCTTGGATTGCTCTGCTTTACCATTGACACATACCTTACGTTGCTGAATGTTAAGCAAGGAGCCATCAAGTACCATTTTAAAAGTCTTTGGAATAACGCGACCTGGGATTGAACCCAGGTCTTCTAGACCATCGGTGAACACTCTACCCACTATATATGCGTTTATAATTTTGATTCCTCTTGAGTCCTCTTAACACTTTGAAAAATAGAATTGGGGTATTTTGTTTCGGAAAAAACATTTTTTGTGTGTTTTGTTTATATTTTGTTTGGAATATATTCTTAATATAAAAAATCTGGTCAACACGTTGATGACTTTGATTCAATTAGGGTTCTCCCAGAAATCTAAAAATAGAATTGGTGAGTTCTATGTTGGGGGTAGACTTAAGAGTTTTTTCAATAGAATATTCTTCAGATTTTGGGGCTTTCCTATTATCACCACTCCCCTAAGGCAGCCCAGCGGGATATAAAAAACTACAAGGTTGGATTGTTGTTAGGAATATAGTCGAAGTGTATTGTAATATTTTTTTTTTTATTTTTAATTGTTATTATTCTTTATGAGTAGAGTGTTCCCCAGTAATCTGGGAGGCTGGGGTTCAATCCAAGGTCGAGTCATACAAAAGCTTCAAAAAATGGTACTTGATGCCACCTTGCTTAACACTCAGCATTATAAGGTAAAGTGGAGCAATCCAGGGAATGGAGTATCGCTCTTCCCAACACATCGGTGTAGTAGCTATTGAAAAGGGAGCCTTCGGGTCGCCCTCGACTACGGTCACCAACTATACTTTTTCTTTTTTTAATGATTCTAATAATATACGAGGATCATTAAATAAGTTTCCGACTTTTTTCGTATGGGCACCTTTATTGATAGTACACACATGAAACTCTAGTCCCCTTCGAAGTAATCTTCTCCGCCTGCAATGCACTTGTTGTACCATTCCAACAACTTCTGCAAGGCCCCATGGAAGTCCTCTTGTGTGAGCGTGTCAATGACCTTTATCACAGCCCCTTTAATCTCCTCAAAGGTCTCATAACGACGACAGCCTCTGAACTTAGGGAATAAGCAAAAGTCACAGGGAGCAAGGTCTGGACCACAGGGAGGCTGAGAAACTCTCTTGATACCCATCTTGGTCAAATAGTCTGTGACAAGGATGGAGTTGTGAACTGGTGCATTGTCCTGGTGGAAATGCTACTGACCCGATTTGAAGAGTGCTGGCCTCTTCCGACGGGATCTCTTCCTGAACTACCTTAAAACCTCAACATAGTAACCCTAACCCTTTGGCCAATCAACTCTGGTGTATTGACTTCCTTACTCTTCCCACGACTGTCATCATCCTTCACAGACTCCCTGCCTTCGTTAAATCTCTTATGCCACTCAAAAACTGATGCTTGATTCATGCAAGATGCTCCAAAATCAGTCTGAAGCCTTCGATACGTTTCTGTGGCATTCTTTCCAAGTTTAAAACAGAATCTTATTGCATATCATTCTTCTAAAGTGTCAGATTGCATTTTTGAAATTCACCAACTGTGACAATCAGGCTTTGGTATGGTGTATTCCAATTCCTGCTGTCGCTGTTTATTGGAAGCTGAAATCGTAAAGACTGCTCAGTCATCGTATTAGATATACAGCAATAACATATTGAGTTTTCAAGAGTCTACGACAATTTTAAAAGCCTGTACAAAAAAAGTCTGGAAACTTATTGAATGTACCACGTATTTATAAAGTTTTAGTGTTTATGCTAAGGTCGTTTTCATGAGTTGATTTGTAACGAGATTTTTTATACATAATTCCTCTTTGTAATATGCAATCAGGTGTTAGATTGTTCAATTAGCCTGCAAGCGTGACACTCCTGCTGTGGTCTAAGATAAAGGATTTTAAAGTAGTGTTTCCACGTACGCTCCATATAGATATAAAGATTATAATAAAGAAAAGAAATCTGAATCTCTGGACTTTTGAAGCATGTTGACTGGCCCATTGACATAATGGTTAGAGTGTTGACCAGTGGCCCGTGAGAACAGGATTCAGTCTCAGGTTGGGTCATATTAAAGACTCTCGAAATTGTAGTTTATGCTTCCTGGCTTAACACTCATTATTATACGGTACGGATCAAGGTTTAGTGGAGCAATCTAAAGAAAGGAATCGCGCCTTTCCCTACACCTTGGTGTAGTAGCTATTGAAAAGGGAGCCTTCAGGTCGTTCTCGACTACTGTCGGCCAACTTACTTTTATATGTATAAATATATATACAAGTACGTACAGAGTTAGAAGTAATCTATCGAGGTTTCATCAGGATAAATTAAGAGGAAACCTAGGTAGATTTCTTTTGACTCTGTTTCGCTCTACTTGCTGTAATGAGAACTCTGTCGATGTGTTTTTTCTTTCTTTTGACAAGGCATTGTGATAGTGTTTGGTTGTTTTTAAGCTGTACGATTGTTTTTAGTCTTTTATTTTTTTTTATTGAATTTTTTCCCAGTTATTAGTTTGTGTAATATTTTTTCATTTACCAATTGTATCGTTTTGGGTTTTTTTTCTCTCGCCCTCAGAATCATCATCATGTCATGCAGCTAGAATGGATTTCCCTAACTCTCTCTCTCTCTCTCTCTCTCTCTCTCTCTCTCTCTCTCTCTCTCTTTCGCTCTTGCCATCCGTCTCTATCATCTATTGCTTTCGGCAGATCTTCCAGGAAACATCTTGTGTCAGTACAGAGCTGTTATAGATAAGTGCTAGCTGGTCGTCCTCCACTTGCACATCCGTGTGAAGGGTCAATAGGAGAACGTCGCTTATGAGTTTCTCCTTGCTCCTCCAGCAGAGTCCCGCACGCCTTGTGCGTCTAATTAGATGGTCTTCGAGATGGGTGGTTGGTGGCTGTAAAGCTGCTGTTTTGTGGGATGTTGCTTCCGAGATTTGTTAGAATCATAAAATGGGTATAAAACTTATATATATATATATATATATATATATATATATATATATATATATATATATATATATATAGGCCATTGTCAGAGACTATTTATTTCATGACCGTCGAGATTGCTAGATTGAAGTTTTATGAATGCCAAGGGATTAGTTTTACGCGTGAATGAAACGGGAAATTTAATTTTATTCGAGTTTGTAAATAGTGATTTTGTAAATAAAAAAAGATTTGTCGGTAAATATTTCATTGCTCATAAAATTAGTTCCTTTATATATATATATATATATATATACGTGTATGTCTGTTTGTCTTGGTTTTGTGGCATATCAACTTTTGTAGGTTATCTAATGCCAAATCCATTCTTTTCAAATAAACAGTTCAATTTCAAACATTCAGTTTAGCATAAGTACACAGTTTAATTGTCAAAAACAGTTCTATTTTAAGATATTCAATTTACTCAAACAATCTTAATTCAAACACTTCAGTTTAGTATAAGAATAGTTTTTGTTTGCACACAGTTAAATGTCAAAACAGTTCTATTTAAAACAATTCAGTTTAGCGTAAGTACAGTTACAATGCCAAAAACTGTTGCATTTCAAACAGTTTAGTTTAGCATACAAAAACAGTTCCATTTTAAACAGTTTAGTTAAGCATAAGTACGCTATTTAAATTCCAAAACTGTTCTATTTCAAGCTGTTCATCTTTGCATAAGTACAGAGTTTAATTCTATTTGACCCGTAGATAGGACCCTATCAGGTGCTACTACTCCGGGCCAGAGTGAACCAGGGAGCGATGACAATAAATGAGTCGTCCGCATTCCTCAAAGCTTTAGCATTATTGGAGTCTCCCCATTAGATGTTTTAGTGTCATATCCATGACATTCGTTGGGGGGGTCTTACCCCTCAGCATAAGAAGTTGGTGTATTTTACAGCCCCAGCCGACTGGCAGTGTGTATGTGTGTAAGATATTTATGAACGGTATATATGCTTCAGATAGTGTAAATTATAATTCAAATGAGTGAAATTAACACCTTTTCTTTAATGTTAATGGCTGCTTGTTGTTGCTAATTTGCTGAACCCAATGAGAATATTTGTGGGGAGGTGGTACGTCGTAAGTACTGCTGTGAATTCAGTTTTGAATCCCAGAAACTGCTTCCATAGTTATTAACAGGATCCAAATGATTGAGAAGTTGCCCTAGGTTCAGCTCCAAAACGTTTTCAGTCATAACTATAGGTCATTTTCAAAGGCATTTTTTAAAAGATCTTTCTGTTCTTTTTGTATTGTATACATAGCATTGCTAACGAAAGCACCCCAACCAATAATAAAACCTTCCAACGAAATAAATATCGCAACTAAGTAACAAAAAAAAACAATAACAATAAAAAATCCCCCCAAAGATGATCAATCGAAAACACTTGGGAGTAAAGCCTATGGGAATTTCTCAATCAAACTGATCCTGACACAAAGAAACTTGTGAGAAAGCTAGAAAAAACATAAAATCATTAAAAACGAAAGTTCCGTAGTCTTTAACAAAACTTGTATAAACAATATCTTGCTAACAATATATATATATATATATATATATATATATATATATATATATATATATTGTTCATCCTACAAAGTGTGAAAGCACGTGCGATACCCTGTCTTCATCAGCCGCCAACCAGGCGGGGGGATAACACAGTTTCGGTAGTCCAAGGAGGTACTGCCACTCCTGGCACTACCAAGCAGCTTTTACCACCAGACAGGGTATTAAGAGAATTATATATATAGATATATATACACCTGATCAATTAAGAGCAGAGACTACATTGGACTTTAATCTTCATTTTCAGTGTGCAGTTTGTGATTATATATATATATATATATATAATCTAACTGGAAGAAAACTCAACTATGGCTAAATTGTCATTTTAAATTTATTTCGGCGAAAAATATAATCTTCGTCTCTTCAGATGAGATATATGCTTAATTTGAGGGGGGGGGAAACTGCATATATGGATGACTGTTAAAAAATATTCAGGCGAAAAGGAAAGCGAGTTGACCCCTCCCCAGGTGATAATATGTTGAGTTTGTCGTAGCAGGTGGAATTTTTGTATAATGAGAGCCTGTTAGGTAATTATTATCTTTCTACTTTTCTATTTACTCTTTTACATCTCCGGTTAGTCTAACTTTGATATTTTTCGTGATGGGTGGTAGGTGGCCGTACAGCTGTTGTTTTTGTGGGGTACTGCCTCCAGGACTTGTTCAAAATTGCTCGCAGCATTCTTATGTAATTTCTGTCAAGCTTTTTCTCCACCCGTTTAGTTAGCGTCCATGTAGTGCATCCATATAGCAGTATCGACACGACTGCTGCTTGGAAAAAACTGTGTTTTATTTTATCGGTCAGGTCTGACTTTCATATGACCGACAGTCTATCGATAGCTGTCCATGTCTTTGCTAGCCACGTATTGCTATCTGCTTTGGTTGATGTGACGCTGCTTCCTAGGTAGGTGAACTGGTTCACTAGTTTCAGAAAACTACCTCTTAGTGTGGACACGTCACCTCTTTGATTAATGCACAAGTATTCCGAGAATTAATTTTTTATTTATTTTTGTCCTTATCTTGGTAGTTTTTTGTGTTGCTTCTTCTTTTACTACGTTTCGGCCAAATTTCACCTCTGGCCTTCTTCAGGTGATTTACCGCGACCTCGGATAGGAATGAGAGTCTTATATTCCGTTTATAAAATGTTTACCGAAGGGATTAACATGTTTTTTCGCAGCGAGTCTTAATTGAATTCTCTGATAAAGAGAAACTTTCGGGTGCTGTGGTCAATAAAGAAGGTCACTCTGATAGTTTCACGGGAAATGAAAGGACTTATTACTATTAATTTAAAAAAAAGGTGCAAATGTACTCTGCTTCTTATTGCTGACACCTAACGCAGTATTCACCTTATTCATTAAATAACCCATATGAAACGCAGTTTCTTCCAAGCAGTCGATACTGCTATATGGATGCACTACATGGACGTTAACTAAACAGATGGAGAAAATGCTTGACGGCAACTACACAAGAATGCTGCGAGCAATATTGAACAAATCCTGGTGGCAGCACCCCACAAACCAGCAGCTAGACGGCCACCAACCACCCATCACGAAAAATATCAACATTAGACGAACCAGACATGCAAGAAACTGCTGGAGAAGATGGGACGAGCTCATAAGTGATGTACTCCTGTGGACCCCTGCACATGGCCGAACAAAAGCATGTGTAGATACGGGGAGTAGTCCTGAAGACCTGCCGGAAGCGATGAACGATAGGGAGGGGTGGCAAGAGAGGGTCAGGGATATCCGTGCTGATGGCACGACAAGATGATGAGATGATATATATATATATATATATATATATATGGCAGTAAATTATAGAAATAAATGTGACAGTATGAAGAAAATAGAAAAAACAAAATAATCCAAATGTGATTAATTTATAAAGATGGAAATCGACCTGAAAACGCTTCGGTTTTAATAAACTTTCATCAGGACTTTCAGGTGGTAAAATTGTTGCTTGGACGACGATGAATGTGTTTACTAAAATAACGGGAGAGGAGAAAAATATATTTAAAGAAAGATCTCATAACCGTCCAATCAGCGTTTTTTTTTTTCTTTTTAACTGTCACGTGATTAGTACAGGTAATGATGTTTAAAATGAGTCGAATTTCGAGGAGATACTGCGGATTGAAAGATCATAAAAACATTGTCTGAATTTTTGAGAAAAGAAGAAAAAAAGAAAAGAAAAGTAAAAAAGCAAAAGAAAAGAAAAAAATAAAGAAGAAAATAATTCTGGTAATTAATGCTTTTATGATTTTTAAGTCCGTTGTACCTTCTAGAAATTCGACACATTTTAAATATCATTGCTTGTCTCAATTACGTGGTTGTTTAAAAAAAAAAAGGCTTATTGAACGGTTAAGAGTTCTTTCTTTGACTATATTTTTCTCTTCTCCCGTTATTTAATAAAATCACCCATTGTTGTTCAATAAAAACTTTTACCCTCTTAAAGTCCTGATGAAGGGTTATGAAAACCGAAATATTCTAACGTTTACTTTCCATCAAAATAAATTCATCACATTTGGATTATTTTTTCTTCTATTTTTCTTCACACACACATATATATAAATATATATATATATATATATATATATATATATATATATATATATATATATATATATTGCTAAATAAAACAGGTCAAATATATAGACAAAAGAGAGAAAAAAATGAATGCACTTTTGTAGAAGTTAATTATATGCGTAGATAAAACAGGTCAAATATATCCACACAACTGAATCTCTTCTAATAATAGTGATTAATTAAATGTGGGTTAAGCTAAGAGTGTGTCGACTTGATAGGAAAATTATTGAATTCATTTTAAATATTTCTCATTAAATCTTTGTAAAAGAAAAAGAAACATCCATCATGTTTCAAACAAAGTTTTCGTTCAAATGTCTCAATCAACAGACGAGTACATTGTAGAAACCAACAAAATACTCTGTGTTCTAAGGTTGTTAATTTTGTATTGCTTGTAAAATTTTTCAGGTATCTTCAACAAGACTAGAGTCGCCAGACACGAAGTTTTCTCCTCCTATTTCAATGGTTTTCATCTTTTTCTGCCAATAATTATAACTATTGTTTGGAATGTTTAGACGCGACAACAACAGACAAGATCTCAATAACCCCGCCTTTGCTTGATGTAAAGATGTCTTCGTTACTCGAGACTTTGTTGCTGTCTCCAATGAATAAATCCTAAAACAAATCGCGCGCCAAATGAAAGGAAAACACGCGCGCAAAATGGCGTGACTTTTCAAACAGCATTTAGATTTCTTGTTTTAGCGTTTGGACTTCTTGTTTTACATGGTTTTTCAGATTTGAAATTCGAGGAAAAGGGAGATCGTTCAGAAAAATATCAACACCTGGAAAAGTACACGAAATTTCAGAGAAACTGATGAAGTAAATAATCGATTTTTGTCTAAGGGAAGAATTTTGAAAACCGATTTAAATGTAGTAAGACATTATCTCGTGGCGAATCGATGAATTTGACTTGGTGAGATAGCGCATTTGGAAACGCACTGACCTGTCTTTTATTTTCAATTATTTGATAGAGAGATTGATACCTAGATAAATAGAATAATGAATTCCAATCTGCGTTGTGCACACAAAAGCAATTTTATAAATTACTTTTATTCGCCATAACTGATTTTAACTTAATCCCACCTGATTTTTAGAAGAAAAGTAAATAACCGTACTTCTCATTTATGGGGAATTTTTTTCGACCCAGTTTTCTTTCTCTCATCACACACCGGCTTTTTGACAGTCACTATCCCAATCTACTTCCTCATCAAAGCTTTTCTGTCACGGTATATTTCTCTAATAAGACTTAACCGAAAGAAATGGCTCCCTTTTTTTTTTAACTTCAAAGAATCTTAAAATGCATACAATTTTATAAACCATTTTAAATTTTTCTACGCATTTTCTAGTCATCCACCGACAGATCTGTTTCGTTCTATCAGAACTCATCAGTGTGGCTAGACAGTATCTTCCCGTAGCTGGGATCGAAACCCGGTTGACTCAAACGTCAAACCAAAGCTTCTAACCATTCAGCCACGAGGAGATATTAGCTGCGAAGTAAATTTTTAAACGGTTATGAATCCCAATTACTATTGTTTACATACATCCGTTCAACGGTTGCCGAGACCTCAATTCATCTACGAAGAGGCTTGCAATAAACGCTAATGGTAACACGATTACTTCTTCGCCAGAGAACTCAACCCCACGGGGGTAGGGGAGTATATATATCTCTATAGTCATCCACAGACAGATATATATATATATATATATATATATATGTATATATATATTAGGTTTTATATATTATATATATATATATATATATTAGGTTTTATATATATTTAATAGCATTTATGCTTATCTGCGATTACTGGTTTCATACCATCTTTACCTGGTCATTGCCAAATAAAGACGGCATAAAACTAGTGGACGCAGGTAAGCAACGATACCATCAAATATATATATAAAAGACTGAAATATATTTATTTATTATTACATAATAGCTCTATCACAGATATTAAGCACTCTCCGAATTATACCACATTTTGTCTACCAATAACCCACCAAGCAAGATAGTGACAACCATAAACTGTTTTAATATACATATATATATATATATATAACTTTTTATTGTAGGTCCAAAGGGAGAAAGAAATGTTTTTAAATGAGTCGATCCACGAAAAGACTTGCATCGTTTTATTATTCATCTAGGATTTATTCGTTTATAAAGGAAAAGGATTTAAGATCTCTCCTTTTAACTTTCGTTTATATAACAGTAAGTTTCATATATCTTCGATAGAAAAGAAAATAGGTGGTGTCCTCGCGGTGTATTGGTTAAAGCGATGGACTGCGGAATCATAGTACGCGAGTTCGTACTCTAGTCGCGCTATTATGTTCACTTTCAGGCAAATACCCTTGGGAAAGGTATGAACCCCCCTATGGGTTAAATAGTACCTCTACTGTTCTTCTAGGAGAATAGCTTTGGCATTAAATAACCTACAAAGGTTGATATGCCATTAAACAAAGAAACCAAACCAAAAGAAAATACTATCAATAGATTAGACTTTATTTGGAAGAAATGGATGACAGAATAAATGCCAAAAATTCCTGGATCAATACAGTAAAATGAATTACCGCTCGGTGCAAGAGCGGAAGTGAAAAGAACATTTTTATTGGTAATAAAGTCAATATAAGATACTAAAAATATTAAATAGTTGACCCTTTTAGAAGAAGAAGAAGAAGAAGAAGGCATAGATGGAATCTTAAAATTCAATATCGCATAAAAGTTTCCCATAATTAAGACACTGAATAGGAATAGCATTTAATGAAATTGAAACTGAATCATACAGGTTTCAGTTCAGGAATATATATATATATATATATATATATATATATATATATATATATATTCAACATTATACACAGACACATTAAACCCACCGAACCTCAAAAACAAATAAAACTCATTATCTATAACACAAAATTTAAAACATCCAACCTCATTGTTAAGAATGACACAAACTCCACCTCCAAAAGAAAATTCCTCTAACTCAAACGAATGTAGTGTATAAACTTACATGTCCATTTCGAGAATGTTTCTCGGAAAATAACATAACACTTAATATCTACATTGGCCATACAATAACCACACTCTCTCGTCGCCTTACCTACCACATTTCCGACATAAGCGCCATAAAACAACATCTAAGGATAAAGCATAACGAAGACATTGACAAACTCAAATCCCCAGGCATAAGAAAGATCCTAATTAACAATACAAAAATCATATATAAAAATAATGATAAAAACCGTTTACAAATTCTTGAAGCAATTACTATAAAAAATAAAAATGAAAAAACCTATAATAAATCAAATAGCTTTCACCACATGTATAAATATATTAAACTTTTTCTGTAACTAACCAACCATCCTAACAGAATGAACCAACCACATCTATAATTTATAATAAAAAAAAAACACTCCAAACAAATATAAGCCACTCTGAATAAATATAAAACTCACTGCAACAAACGATCTAACACAACCTCTGAAGATGACCAGTGAAATGGTTGAAAGCTCTTGGGATAATATAGGGTTCTTTCTTCACCCACTTGACCCAGAAGTGAGAAGACTTGAACGTCTTCACTTGAAGATTTTGAAAAAGAAACAATCTGCAGTATTCAACCAAACCTATATATATATGTATATATAAGGGTTATTCAATAAATAAGGTGAATATTGCGTTGGTAGTTGGAAATAAGAAACAGTACATTTACACCCCTTTTTCTAATTAATAATGGTACATCCTTTCATTATTTTCCAAAATTGTCGGCGTGACCTCCTTTACTGACTGCAGCACCTGAAACTTTCTCTTTACCAGAAAGTCAATCGTGAAAAATACATGTTTCTCCCTTTTGTAAAAATGTTTAAAATACAAAAATGCTTCTCCATTCACATCACATATGCTTCTGTAAATATCACATTATTTTCACTTCTTATCCACCAAAAATTTGACAACAGACCTCTGTTCATGCTTAAAACACTGTTTGATTTGTCACCATTTTGAATAGAATCAAAAGAAATAATTTAGCGAGATTAAAATAATTTATTTAATTTTTTTCGGAAAATTATTCTTTTTTATTGTACGACCCTTGTGTATATATATATATATATATATAATCCGAGGAGAAAATCCAAGGGGTAGGAATATCTAAATTTATTTCAGCAACATCTGATGATGGTCATCACGACCAGAAATAAATTTATAATGACACCAAAGAAGTGAATTTTTTTTTGTTTTAATTTCTATAAAAAAGTTATATGTCGACATATTTTTTGTTAAACCTTTCGAATTACCGTATTGATCTTATAATATTCGGCAGGAATTAGTTGATAAATCTTCCATAATTAGTTATTTCCCAAGTACTTTCTTCCCAACTTTGGGCCATCATCAGGGGCGGATGTATTACAAAAGTGATGTAACTTTTGTATGTACATTACTACTTTGTAAAAAGAGCGTCTTTACTGTTACATTGTAGAGCGATTACTTTTCGAATTTGTTTTTATTAATAGTGTCAGTAGTTTAAGACTTTTAAGTACATTAGCACTGGTTCCAAAATAATTTCTATTAACTTCAGGTTGTATGTTTCTAATATGTAGTGCCTTGAGAATCTATTGTCTGTGCTTGTTATTTTGTTGTTCTAATATTGTTGCGTTTTCGGTAAGAGTTTTCCGTAATTCTGCTGTTGGGCATGAATGTTTTTTTAATACTGTGCTATGGAACTTCTATCAGAAAGGTGCATTGTAAGTCTTCTCGACAGGGTAGTTGAGATTAAACCACCACACACACACACACACACACACACACATATATATATATATATATATATATAAATATATTGTTGCTTTCAAAACAATATTATATATGTTGGTTTAAAATATGCATCAATGAAGAAATGCTACCAGATATATATTACTTCCTGGAGACGACTTCAAACGTCATATATATATATATATATATATATATATATATATATATATATATATATATATATATATATAGTCTCTTGTAGATCTGCTCATTTTGAAGTGTATATATATATATATATATATATATATATTGAAGTGAGAGTTATTCGTATGTTACTCATATAAATTTACATATAATTCTACTCATATACATATATATGTGTATGTGTGGGTAACTTTATATACGAAGCACAAGCGGAACCTTCACTTCAATATATATATATATATATATATATATTAAAATCAAAATTACAACACCTGCTTTTCAGTAAACATTCAACTGGGAATAAAATCAGCAAAAATTTATGGAACTCATAGTACATATATTAGAAAATAAAAAGTAAGATTAATAGCTCGTAACTCTGAGGTTCACGTTGTCCGATCATCAGATAAGGATGAACGTACCTGATGATTGGACTTGGACAACTCAGAATAAAGAGCTTACCAAATAGAGGCGCTCTTTGTGTAACAGTTAACGTGGGTGAAAATTGATATGCTGAGCCGAGTTCACATCTTTTCACGTTGTCCTGATACCTTAGGAAAATTATACATCCAATTATTTTCTTTCCACCTATGGATATATATTATGGCAAAATGGTCTCTTTAACTTTGCGAGAGCAACCAGTTTGGGAGAAGAAAAAACTCTTAATTCAAATCAGTGCATCCATATAACAGCATCGATACGACCGCTGTTTCAGTTAAACTCAGCTTAAATACTAACCGTGTGTCACATCCTGCTCTTGTGGAGGGAATGGTTAATACAAATGAACTTATTTTTCCTTTCATGACTGATGAGTGAATTTAACGGCATGTCAATCTATCTCGGGTTATTCTCTGCCGGGGGATTTCGGAATTGTTGACATTCCTAAGAAGAACCCAAGAAATAAGAATATAAATACTAACGTTCAAATGTCTCCTATTCCGAAATATCCCGGCAGAGAATAACCCAAGATGGGTTGACATGCCGTTAAATTCATTCATCAGTCATGAAAAGAAAATAAGTTCATTTGTATTAACCATTCCCTCTACTAAAGCAGGATGTGACACACGGTTAGTATTTAAGCTGCGTTAACTGAAACAGTGGTCGTATCGATACTGCTGTATGGATGCACTACTTGGACTCTAACAAAACGGCTGGAGAAAAGGCTAGACGGCAATTACACAAGAATGCTGCGAGTAATATTGAACAAGTCCTGGAGGCAACACCCCACAAAGCACCAACTATACGGCCACCTACTTCCCTTCACGAAAACTATCCAAGTTAGACGAACCAAACATGCGGGACACTGCTGGAGAAGCAGAGACGAGCTCATAAATGATGTACTCCTATGGACCCCAACATATGGCCGAGCAAAAGCAGACTTGCCAGATCGAACATACATACAGCAGCTCTGTGAGAATACGGGATGTAGCCCTGAAGACCTGCCAGAAGCGATGAATGATTGGGAGAAGTGGCGGCAGAGGGTCAGGGATATCCGTGCTGGTGGCACGACGTGATGATGATGATTATTTATATTCTTTGTGAAGTTTCTTCATAGTTTTTGCATTTAATCTTATTATATGATGTTGTACAATGTAATACAAATAATGTGCAAATATGTATCGTTGATTGATAGATGGGATCCTAAATGGTAGTACTACTCCTGGTTAGAGAGCCCAGTCGGCTGGGGCAGTAGAATACACCGACTGCATCTCTGCAGAGGGTAATACACCGCTCCAACAAGTACCCTAGATAGGACATTAAACAATCTGATGGTAAGGTTCTAGTAGCGCAGAAGTTTTAGGGAATGCGGAGTACCCCTTCATTGCCATCACTCCCAGGCCCATTCTGGTCCAGAGTGGTAGTACATGATAGGGACCTATCTAAGGATCAAATAGAAGTGTTTGACATTTAAACTGAGTGCAAACAAACGATTTATGCTAAATTGAATTGTTAGAAATAGAATTGTTTTTTATCATTTAACTTTTTTGATCATTTAAATGACTGATATTTAATTGAATTGTTAGTGATACAGAGCAATACTTAAAATCATTTAACTTTACTGACTTATGCTAAATTGAATTGTTAAGAATAGAGCTGTTTGGTCCTTTAACTGTGTGTAAACAAAGGACTGATGTTTAATTGAATAGTGAATGATACAGAGCAATACATAAAATCCTTTAACTTTGCCGACTTATGCTAAATTGAATTGTTAGGAAGAGAGTTGTTTGATCCTTTAACTGTGTGTAAACAAATGACCGATGTTTAATTGAATTGTAAGTGATACATAGCAATACTTGGAACCATTTAACTTTGACATGGTGAATTGAATTGTTAGAAATAGAATTGTTTGATCTTTTAACTGTGTGTATCTACAAAATATGTTTGTAAATCATATTTAATATATATATATATGTGTGTGTGTGTGTACATGGTGCCTTCAATAAGTTTCCAGACTTTTTTGTATAGGCATTTTAAATTGTCGTAGACTCTTGAAAATTCACTATGTCATTGCTATACATCTTATGAGATGACTAACCAATTTTTATGATTTCAGGTTCAAATGAATAGCTACAGCAGCAATTGGAATACACCCTACTAAAGCCTGATTTTCACAGCTTGTGAATTTCAAAAATGCAATCTAGAAGTCAGGACACTTTAGAAGCAATAAAATTGTGTTTTAAACTTGGAAAAGATGTCACAGAAACGTATGGAATGCTTTAGACTGCTTTTGGAGCATCTTGCATGAATCGAGCATCAGTTTTTGAGTGGCATAAGAGGTTTAAGGAAGGCAAAGAGTCTGTGAGGGATGATGATAGGTGTGGAAGGAGTAAGAAAGTCAATACACCAGCGTTGATTGGCCAAATGGTGAGGGTTAGGGTTAGGGTTACTATGTTGAGATTTTAAGGGAGTTCAGAAAGAGATCCCGTCGGAAGAGGCCAGCACTCTTCAAATCGGGTCAGTGGGCATTTCCACCAGGACAATGCACCAGTCCACAACTCCATCCTTGTCACAGACTATTTGACCAAGATGGGCACCAAGACAGTTCGTCACCTCCTCTATAGTCCAGACCTAGCTCCCTGTGACTTTTGCTTATTCCCTAAGCTCAGAGGCTGTCGACGTTATGAGACAATTGAGGAGATGAAAGAGGCTGTGACGAAGGTCATTGACACGCTCACACAAGAGGATTTCCATAGGGCCTTGCAGAAGTTGTTGGAACGGTACAACAAGTGCATTGCAGCCGAAGGGGACTAGAGTTTCATGTGTGTACTATCAATAAAAGTACCCATACGAAAAAAATCTGGGAACTTATTTAATGATCCTCGTATATATAATATTTGGCAATAAATAACCTACAGTGGTTAAAATGCCATAAAACCAAATCAAACACTTTTAAGTAATAACAATGAAAAAGTATTTCAGAGCGCTAGAAATTGATGCAGTTAAGTGTCTTATCTAGGACCCTGTTTTGGTGGTAAGTGGGAGGGTTAACCCTTTGCAGCATTCTAAACTCTGCCGACGGTATGGTTTGTTTCTTTGTTTGTTTTTAAGTTTTGTTATCTAAATTATTTTTCTTTTAGGGAGAAGATAGATTTTTATGGCGGACAAATTGATTTATACTTACGTGAAAATTTTTAAAAATTTAATTAGAAAAGTGAGAAACATATATAGTTTATGCATTTTTTTATGCTCATCAAATTGAGAGGGGAGAGAAAATGCGGAAAGTAGAAAAAGGCGAAGAGAAGAAAAAAAATGATGGTATTTAAAAAAAAAAGGATGAGGAAAAAAAAAACAGAAAAAAAAGAACTGACGTGAGAAAGGAAGTGAAGAAAAGAGTTCATAGCTGATGAAAGAAACGAAGTGAGAGAAAAAAATCTAAGGATAGAATCGATGGGGAGAGAGAGGGGCAAGAAGAAGAAGAAGAAGAAGAAGAAGAAGAAGAAGAAGAAGAATATACAGGAAAACTCCCTGTCCCTGAGCTCACAACATTCACTTGAACACTGAAAACATTCAACTTTCACACAAGGACGCAGACACCTTTTTTTTAAAGATATTTCATCATTTAATTTAAGACTTTTCTTCATCAAAATGAACAATTGAAAGCTTCATGACGACAGATCGGGTTTGTAAGACACAGGTGAAGCTACTGACCATCACACTGGAATGCTGTGTGGTCTTGTATTAATGTGATGTAACTATTTCCATGGTATTTTCTGACTAGTGTCTTTTGATATTTCCGGAAGTAACTGTCATTATTTATGGCTGTCTCAATTCAAGCGAATTCACCTTTATTTGGACCAAGAAAACGTTCACTCCATGAAGTGATTCTTGGTTACTGGGTCTGTGACGTATTAGCCCTCTTTATCACTTTCAGCACTCTGGATAGCGTATGTGTCGGAGATTTGTGGATGGGGTAATTAACTGGTGAAATCGCTGTCTAAACAAGCCTGGGAACTAAAGATTTAACAGATTTTGTTAAACTCGAAAAATCAGAGTCAGTTTTAAGAGTTTTAACGTTTTAGGAGACGCTTTCAATGGCTTCAACACAACCTGAAAGAAAGGAAAAGAATTGGATCCCGCTTGAAGGGCCGACATCATCAAGTTAAAATTAAAGACGAACCATATATCTCTTGTGACATAAAGGCTCACACCACCCTCGGCACTCTGGATTGTGGATGTGTTGGACATTTGTCGAAAAAATCAAAGTTCTCACTGCTGAAGCAAACCTGTGAATGTGAAGCATTACTGAGATTTAGATTGAAAAGTCAATTGGGACGCACTTTCGAAAGAGTAAAGTCAAGATTTGGCACTTAAGTGAAGGGTCACGAGATCGGATTTGAGATTTTTTTTAAAGGGTCATTGTAGTAGTACGCAAAGCTCCTGCTTACCAAACGTGTGCCGACGGTTTTTTTCTTTTCTTTTCTTTTCTTTTCTTTTCTTTTTCTTATTATTTATTTATGTATGAGACAATTTAGATAAAACTTGGTGTCCGCTCCGTCAGCTCAGACTATAGAAAACACCGACTGCACTTCTGCAGAGGGATTAAGAACCCCTCCCAACGAATGTTCTAAGTATAACAATAAGCTGTATCTGATGCTGAGACTACAGTCTAGAAGCCTTGGAGAATGTAAATAAACCTTTCATTGGAGGTGCCCGTGGTGTAATGGTTATCTTCGTAGGAAATAGACACGGCGACACGAGTTCAAATCCTGGACGAGGCTGATTGCATTTCAGATAGCACAAATACTCTTGGGAAAGGTATGAATCCAATTATTCTCCCTCCAGCAATGGGTAAATAGTAGGGCTGACTGGCTTCTTCAGCCTTGGTAAGGCAACTAGTCTAGGAGAAGGAAAACTCTAAATTCAAACCTGTTAAACTCCGCTTAAAAATTGAGCTTGTGTCATATCCTGCCTGGTTGGTAAATATGTATAAAACTTTCATTGCTTTTACTCCCAGGTCCACTCTGACTTGTTAGGGTCCATCAATCGGAATTATTTGCATCAGATAGCAATGCTTGAAACAATTTAACTGTAACAAGGAGAAAGAACTATAAATGTTGAATAGCAATACTTGAAAACATTTAACAAACAAATGTGTACAAACAAATGAACTCAGGGTCGTTTAAAAATTTAACCCAAAACTATTAACAGTATTTGGCATTATATAACCATCAAGGGTTGATATGCCATTAAAACCGAATAACCTAACCGAATGTCTCTAATATGCCCTATATAAATATATACATACATCAGTGTGTTCGCCAATGGCCCATGAAACAGGGGTTCAATCCCAGGTCGATTCATATCAAATACTCAAAACATGGTATTTGATGCCTCCTTGCTTAACACACAGTATTATAAGGTATAGATCGAGGGTAAAGCGGAGTAGCGCCCTCCCTTACACTTCGGTGTAGTTGCTATTGAAAAGGGAGCCATCAAGTCGCCCTTAACTACGGTCGCCAACTTTACTTACTATATATATATATATATATATATATATATATGTACCGTAAATTGTAGCGTACAAGTCAACCTGGCATATAAGTCAAACTCAAGATTTTCAGCTCAAAATTCTTGGTTAGACGCATACCTGCTGTAGAGATCGATCCCTAAATATAGAGTAGTGTGCTGTGATGTTCTTGTTTGTTTGCAGCCAGTTGGAAACGGAGTGTGATATAGTGTTAATATAATACTTAATTCCTATTACAGTTTTATTATTTCTGAGAATTAATTTTTATTTATTGCGGACTTTTTTTCCTCATCTTGGTAGTTTTTGTGTTGTTTCTTCTTTCACTAAGTTTCGGCCAAATTTCACATCTGGCCTTCTTCAGGTGATTTACTGCAACCTCGGATAGGAATGCTGAGTCTTGTAACCGTATCCCTAGTAATTACTGCCTTCCATAGTTGTTGTCTATCGCACCACGTTTTTTTTTTTGTTTGTTTTTTTTTAATTATTATTTCGTTTTAATCTGTGTTAATTTGTTAAATGTGTTCATCAAACTTTAGTTTAAGTTGGAAATGTTTATGGCGGTCTGCTGGAGTTATATGTTGTGTATATCGATAATTAGGATTACCGTTCCACTGGTTGGCCATTCTGTGATAAAGGTTTGGATTTCAGTCGTATAAGTCGACTCCTAGTTTTGCAAAATAAAAATTTCAGGCTTAAAGAATCCTCTTGTACGCCGCAATTTACGGTATATAATGATAATAATAGAACAGGAAAATAACGGTGATACCAATTATAATTGGTGCACTCGGAACGATTCACAAAAGCTAGGTAAGGGTACTGGAAGAGCAGGAAATCGGAGCCGAGAGCATCCGAAATACAAATTTTTCTAAGACCAATGCTGAGAAGAGTCCTGGAGATTTGAGAAAACTTGCTGTCACTCAGACTCCAGTGAAAGACCATCAGCTAATGCCGGTGTGAAAAACTTGAATAATAATAACAATAATAAAAATAATAATCAGAACGCTCGGAGAAAAGGAAAATTACAAGACCTATATTGGAATATATTGACATATTGGAAGCGGACACGATCAAACAAACGGAGATGAAAAAAAAATTTAAAAAGAATATCACGGCAGTACGTGAAAACTACTCGTAATCAAACTACGTACATAGCAGAAATCTTATCAAAGGAATCAACACCAGAGCCATCCTCAAAGTGGACGAGAGAAAAACTTCAACAAATTGAGCGGAGAACAAAACAAATCATAACGATGCATAAGGTCTAACATCCGAAAGATGACGTAGACAGACTGTAAATCTCAAAAATTAGGAGGAAGAGTTCTTGCCTGTATTCAAGTGAGTGTCGATATATCGATAGAACAAATAGAAAACTACATTAAAACGTGCGGAGGATAACTAATTACAGCGAACAGAAACAATACAAAAAACTCAAGCATCAACAGAACAAAAATAACTAAAAAGTAAAAATGGGAAGAAAAACAACTGTATGGATATTTCAAGAAACAAACAAGTTAAATCTCTCACGAGAAGACTTGGACATGGATAAGAAAGGAAATCTTTAAGCATATACTACTTTAGAGCAAAAATAAATAAGACTCAATAAAACAGCAAATATAGATTATGTGGTGATAGAGACGAAACGATCAATCATATTATAAGTGAATGCAGCAAATTAGCACAAAAAGAAGAGAAGACTGGACACGACTGGATAGGAAGGGTGATCCACTGGGAATTGTGCCAGAAATTTAAATTTCATTATACGAACAAGTGGTATATGTACAACCCGGAATCCGTTCTGGAGAATGAGACGCACAAAATTCTCTAGGATTTTGAGATCCAGACGACCAGACCTAGTAATAGTCAAAAAAAGAAAGGAGACCCATCTGAATAGTGAACTTTGACGTTCCCGCAGACCACAGAGAAAAATTAAAAGATGTAAAAAGGGGTAAATATCTGGACCTTGCTAAAGACCTGAAGAAATTAGGGAACGGAAAGATGACGGTAATACCTATTGTAATCGGTACACTCGGAATGATTTCCAAAGGGACTGGAAGACTTAGAAATCAGAGGACAAGTAGAGACTATCCAAACTACAATATTTCAAAGATCGGCCGGAATACTGAGAAGAGTCCTGGAGACTTGCGGAGACTTACAGAGACTTGCTATCACTCAAATTCCAGTGAAAAACCATCAGCTTGCCCTGGAGGGGAAGACTCTCAAAGGATTAGAATATATCATAATAATTATAATATATATGTGCGTGTATATATATATATATATATATGTGTGTGTGTGTGTGTGTGTGTGTGTGTGTGTGTGTGTGTGTGTGTTTCACATTTTTTCATTTCAGGCTAAGATAGGTAGATAGACTATCAGGTAAAAATAGTAGGACAATCTGGGAAGTGAGACCCAAGTCCAATCTACTATTTTAAACAAAATGGTCTGAATACAAGAGATAGCATAAAACTGTGAGTCACGAGTCATGCAGTGCTGATTTTTGTATCAATATTGTTTATCTTTATATACGCTAAATTCCTGATATATGAACACTCTTACCTCATAAGTAACGGAAACCTCATAAACAACAGATAAAACTATATATACATATATATATATAACCAAACTATATATATATAAGGGTAAATATATAAATCAGCAGAATATATATTTTGAGCAATCACTTGCCCAAAACGTTTGTACGAATAAATAAATCTAAGTTGGCCGACAGTTGTCGAGGACGACCCGAAGGCTCTTTTTTCGATTTCTACAACACCGGGGTGTTGGGGAAGTCGCTATTTCTTTTCCTGGATAAATCCACTTACTCTTGAGCCTTGTCATATAATGCTAAGAGTTAAGCAAGGAGGCATCTAATACTATTTTTTGAGTCTTTGGTGTGACACTTGGGATTGAAACCCGGTCTCCCAGGCCATTTACGATCACTAACAATTATGCCAATTGAACGATATATATAAAAATACACAGATAGATTACTGAAAAGATTGCATACATATAACATGTACAGTACCATATTGATATATATCAACTTTTAGTTGATCTTGTGTATATATAGATATATATTTCTTTTAAATACCCTGTCCGGTGGCAAAAGCTGCTTGGTAGCGCCAGGAGTGGCAGTACCGCCTTGAGCTACCGAAACTGTGTTATCACCCTGGTTGGCGGCTGATGAGGTAAGGGTATCGCACGTGCTTTCACACGTTGTATGATGAAAAAAAATTTTTTTTTTCAAATTGATATATATGATTTATGTTTAAATTTATAAGTATCTAGATGTACATATATATATATATATATATATATATATATATATATATATATATATATATATATATATGTGTGTGTGTGTGTGTGTGTGTGCATATATGCAAGTAGAAAGTTATCTAACGAAACGGAGAGTATTGTAATATTCTCCGCCGAAATAAATTTATAATGACGACTAAACCAGGTTTGAGTTTCCATCCGATTACACTATATTTATATTTATATTTATATAGATAGATAGATTGTTACACACACATATATACATATATATAAGTTATATTTCGGTTTACATGTATCTAGATGTACATTGATTTACTTAGCAATACTCATATATATATATATGTGTGTGTGTGTGTGTGTGTGTGCGTGTGTGTGTGTGTGTTGGTAAGTAAATCTATGTACATCTAAATACTTATCAACTGAAACATAAGTTATATATGTATATATCTATATATATTTACATATATATATATATATATATATATATATATATAAGTACATCCCGATACTTATAAATTGAAATACAATATATATATATTTATATATATATATAATATATATATATATATATATATATATATATATATATATATATATATATATATATATATATATATATATATATATATATAAAAGTTAGAGTGGCTGAGCAAGCAAGAGATAACTTAGCATTGCCTTACGATTTAATAGCACTCAATTATGTTCCCAATTCTTTTGCAAATAATATCTCAAAAGTTTCTCATTTAAAAATTGAGTTTTAAATTTTGGCGCTTTGTTGTCGTAGATGGGTGACAGCCAAAGTCAGTGGGTGTGTTCGATGGGAGGGGCCAGCTCTTTCGATTTTTTTTATTTTATTTTATTTTATTCTACTTTCTTTTTTTTTTAATCTGCAATGAAAGTCTTTGTACGCGATTTTCCGTTATAGTTACTCATAAAGAAGATGGCTGCTTCTGTCAGAGCAATTTTTGTATATTAATTCACTTTTGTCCGTTGATTTTAGTAAGCATCGCTTTCTGAGATTTTTTTTCTTTTTGTTTTCTTCTATCCTCTGTCTCTGTGTGTGTGTGTGTGTGTGTGTGTGTGTGTGTGTGTGTTCTTTTTTTCGCCCTTTTGTTAGTTTAAATGCATTAAATTCTCTTCTTTCTCGCTTTCATAAATTTCACATCGGTTCTCGTCTTTTTAAACGAGACTTCGCCAAAGTTAGCAAATTAATGAAGAGACAAAAATAAGATCTTTAAAAACAAAAGATAAGTTAACTGCTAATCTGAAAAAAAAAAGAATATATATATATATATATATATATATATATATATATATATATATATCCAACGAACAAAAATGAATGATCATATTCAAATTACGAACTATCTCATCTGCATTGAATACATGGACAGTCATCATTTTTTCCCGTTCCTTTTACATCTTAATTTTTAATTTTGGCCATTATCCATATCCATATTTACTTATATCTTTCTATCCATCTGTCTATTCTAAGATCTTTTTTTTTTTTTTTGGTTCTCTCTTTCTCTCTCTCTTTTCTACTTTACATTCAAGTTTGTTTGGGGTTGATCTTTTTTTTTTTTTGGTTTGTTTTTTTGTTTTTTTTGCTTTTATTTTGTTTTCGTTATTTTTTGTTGTTGTTTTTTCTATCTTTCTTTATAAAAGATACGAAGTTATCATTTATCTTGATATGTGACGTTTAATCGTTCTCTTTTGATAGCAAGAATTATACACTGCTTTCCACTAATGTCTGCTTCCTTACATAAAAATCTAAGATGTGCGTGGATCAATGGCTAACAACACGAATAATGGAATTGGCAAGACTTCAAACTCTGACTGGGACAGTTTGTATTCGTTTCGTTCTATCCCAAAATGGCATGAATCTAGTTCTCTTTACCTCAACTAGGGGTAAAATAACAGGGCTTATTTATACTCGTAGCAAATCACGACACCTAAAAGATGTTCACCTGTTTTGTTAGCTGTAAATATGTAACATATTGACCTCCAACCCAGCCGTCGATCAAGGAACTGGTGCATCCGGTCGAAGATATCAGGGTATAACCTTGAATGTGGACGGGTTGAATTGGGAGCAGATGCGACGCTCACAGGAAACAGATGGCCGTCAAACAATGATATAACCCGGTGCGACAGGAAGTTCAGTTGGTTGGAGTCAGTTTGTTGCAGTTCGAGGCAGAGAGAACCAGACCCAGCAGAGAGCTGGGCCCTCAGGGGCCTCGGTTGAGCAGCCCAACAGAACGAGAAAGAAATGTGCTAAAGACAAAGGAACTGGGAGTCAATATGTTGCAGTCTTTGTTCAGTCTCCAACTCACCTCTCACACATAACCCTTTCGCAACCCTTTCGAATAAAATGAGAGATATATTTTTCCAAAGAACAGTGTTTTGTTCGTCATCATTGTGTTGACTATTTTTCCGCTTATGTATGTGTATGGTTGTATATGTATTACGGCTATGCAACAAATAAACTAATTGATAATTTTTGAAATGACATTAGAATTCTCCATTCACTGAAGAAATTCTATCTTGCTCTTTTGAAATATTTTCAAACCAGTGTTAGTTGATGGTTTCTTGCTGGAGTGACAGTAAGTCTCCTTAAGTCTCCAGGACTCTTCTCAGTATTCTAACGGATCTTAATAATGCTGTAGCTTGTCCTCTTATTTCCCAGTCTTCTAGTCCCCTTATCAATCCTTTGGGGATTGTTCCAAATGCACCAATTACAATTGGTATCAACCTTCATATTTCAATTTTCAAAATTTCTTTAGCAAGGTCTAAGTATTTATCTCTGTTTTCGATTTCTTTTAACTTTACTCAGCGGTCTGTCAAGACGGAAAAATCCCCATTTTTCCCTTTTTTTTTTCTTTTTTTTTTTTCTTTTTTGTTATTGACAGTCGGTAGGTCTGGTCGTTTGGCCGAGATAAGTGATTTGTTTGTATCTCAAAATCCCAAAGAACTTGCGGACGGATTTGTGCGTTATGCATATATATATATATATATATATATATATATATATATGTGTGTGTGTGTGTGTGTGTAATTTATATTTCTTGGACAGTTCCAAGTAAATCACTTTCTCCACCAAGTTATGTCTAGTTTTATATACTTTTTGTGCTAATTTGCCGCATTCGCTTATCAGTTACACATTTAGAGTTTTTCACATCAGAGCCAGCTGTTGGTCTTCCTCTGGAGTTTGAGTAATAGCAAGACTCCTCAAGTCTCCAGGACTATTCTCAGTATTCTGGCCGTTCTCAATAATGCTGTCGTTTGGATGGTCTCTACACGTCCACCAACTTCCGAGTCCTCGAGGCCCTTTAATAATCCTTTAATTACTGTTCTAAAAGCACCAATTACAATTGGTATAATTGTCAGGTACATGTTCCACAGTTTTTTCAATTCCCAAGCAAAGTCGAGATACTTATCCTTCTTTTCACATTCTTTCAGTTTTATTCTGTGGTCAGCCGGGACAGCAAAGTCGACTATTTTGCAAGTTCTCTTTTTTTTTTTTTTTGTTGATTATTATGAGGTCTGGTCTTCTGGCCGAGATTAGGTGATCCGTATTAGTTTTTACTCATTAGAGTTGTTCACATCAGTGTTAGCTGATGGTTTTTCACAGGAGTCTGAGTGATAGCAAGTCTTCTTAAGTCTCCAGGACGTTATTATTATTATTATTATTATCATTATTACTCCTTGAGAGTTTTTTTACATCAGCGTTAGCTAATCATCTTTCACTGAAGTTTGAGTGACAGCAAATCTCCTCAAGTCTCCAGGACTCTTCTCAGTATTCTGGCTGATCTCAATAATGCAGTGGTTTGAATGGTCTCCACTCGTCCTGTTATTTCCAAGTCCTCCAGTTCTTGTATCAATTCTTTTGGTGACTGTAACAAGAGTACAAATTACAATCGTTAAAATCGTCACTTTCATGTTCCACATATTTTTTTTAATTCCCTTGCAAGGTCGAAGTACATATCCTTCTTTTCACTCTCTTTCAATTTTCCTCTGTGGTCATCCTAGACAGCTAAGTTCACTATTTTGCAAGTTCTCTTTTCTTTTTTCTTTTTTTTTTTTTGTTGATTATTATAAGATCTGGTCATCTGGCCGAGATTCAGTGATCCGTTTGTATCTCAAAATCCCAGAGGAGTTTGGGCGTTTAATTTTCCAGGACAGATGCTGGTTTTTGCATATACCATTAGTTCTTACGGTCAAATTTCAATTTTTTGCACAATTCCCAGTGGATCACCTTGCCCACCCAGTCGTGTCTAGTCTTATTTATTTTGTTGCTTGTTTTACCTTCTACGGTATCTTCGCTTTTTACTATTGTCACGTGGTGTCCCACTGAGACGATAGAAATAAGATTACTACTATCCTCGTGTTTGAATTGGCAAGCCATCAGGGAATGACCGTTTAGGCATGATAGTAAATTGGGTCAAGCTATCTGTACTCAGTAACCTGACTTGGGTGACATCTAGTAGCCCTAAGAAATCGCCCGACCAGGGGGAGGAAGAGAGAAGCCAAGTGATTGGCTGGGACCCTAAAACGGAAGTGGCACCTTCTTCCCGTCAGCGAAAAAAGGAAAAGAGAAAGTTAGTTGTTGGACAGGGTTCATAGCGGACGGAACTAAAGCCAAGAACTCCGGGTAAAAGAAGACGAAAAATATCTTCTAGCAAGTACTAAAAAAATAAGATAAAGTCTGTCAGCCCGTAAAAGAAGAAAGATTCTCCACAGGAATCCATCTAAATAAGATAAGTAACTTTGGGACTGTTTCTCCTTATACCCAATTATATATACCCTCTCTCTCTCTCTCTCTCAATTTGAAGAAAGACTGAAAACGAAAGAAAAGAAAAGAAGAAAGACATTTATGTTCATGGACTGTTCATTTATGATATATTTGACACGTTGAAGGTGTATATCTATGTGTAGTAAAAG
>OY757939.1:47689351-47711851 GCA_963585895.1 Sepioteuthis lessoniana
CTCTCTCTCTCTCTCTCTCTCTCTCTCTCTCTCTGCCTTTGTCTATGCCTCTGTCTGACTGTCTGTCTGTTTCTCTACCTTTTTCTATCTATTTGTCTCTATCTTTGCCTCTCAGAATCTCTCAGAGATTCTCTCTCTCTCTCTCTCTGCCTCTCTGAATCTCTCAGAGATTCTCTCTCTCTCTCTCTCTCTCTCTCTCTCTCTCTCTCTCTCCCCAATTCCTTAATCTCCTCCTAATTTCTTTCTACATTTTAATCTAATCCATAAATGACATTTTCTTTGAGCCAGTTTATATTTCCGCGTATCATACTATGAATTCGTGTTCGACCACTTTTCATTAAATTAAAATATTCCTTTCCTCTTGACTTCTCTTTTTCATTTGGTTCTTTTGCATACATGAAATAAGAGATGTTTTATTTAATCTGGCACAAATGAGACTCTAAAAAACATTTTAAAACATCTTAGACAAAATCAGGCAAAGAACTAGCGATTCAGAAGTATAAAATAATCATGACAACATTCTGAACATATTTTTAAAAAATCTTTCGTATGATTTGCTTGCCCAGTCGGCTGGGGCTGTAGAATACACCGACTGCTTCTCTGCAGAGGGGTAAGACCACCCCCCAACGATTATCCCGGATATGATACTAAACTGGAGCTTTGGGCAATGCGGAGTACCCCTTCATTGCCATCGCTCCCAGGCCCACTCTGGCCCGGAGTGGTAGCACCTGATAAGTGTCCTATCTATGGGTTAAATAGAACTAAACAGTGCTTCTTTCACTATACTGAATTTTGCATTTAAACTGTGTATTTATGCCAAACTGAATTGTTTAAAATAGAACTGTTTTGACTTTGGAACTGCGTACTAGTGCTGAACTGAATTGCTTGAAATAGAACTGTTTTTGACGTCTAAACTGTGTACTTATGCTGAACTGAATTATCTGAAATAAAACTGTTTGACATTTACCACTGTGTATTGCCCTGTCAGCTGGGGTTGTAGAATACACCGACTGCTTCTCTGCAGAGGGGTAACACCCCCCAACGACTGTCCTGGATATGAAACTAAACAATCTGATGGTGAGGTTCCAGCAATGCTGGAGCTTTGGGGAATGCGGAGTACCCCTTCATTGACATCGCTCCCAGTTCCACTCTGGTCCGGAGTCGTAGCACCTGATAGGACCCAATCTATATGTAAAATACAACTAACAGTATACTTATGCTAAACTGAATTGTTTGAGTAAACTGAATAGCTTGAAATAGAAATGTTTTTGACAATTATCCATACTTACATTTAAACTGCGCGCTTATGCTTAACTGAATTATTTGAAATAGAACTGTTTTTCGACATTAAAACTGTATTTACACTTAACTGAATTGTTACATATAACTGCTTGAATAGTTTAAAATAGAAATGTTTTTGACAATTAAACTGTGAACTTATGCTAAACGGAATTGTTTTAAATAGAACAGATTACTTACATAAAAGTTACTGACTCATTGCCCTAGTGGGTAGAGTGTTCGTTCAATCCCAGGTCGTGTCATACCAAAGACTTTAAAAATGGTACTTGATGCCTCCTTGCTTAACACTCAGCAATATAAGGTACGTATCAAGGGTAAAATGGAGCGATTCTGGGAAAGTATTAGCGCCCTCCCCTACACCTCGGTGTAGTAGCTATTGAAAAGAGAGCCTTCTGGTCGCCCTCGCCTAAGGTCGCCAACTTTACTTACTTTTATTTACATAAAAAAGGATTTGGCGTTAAATAACCTACAAAGGTTGATATGCCATAAAACCCAACAAACCAAACCAAACCAAACGTATAATTTGGTTATTTGTTTTATGAGTAAATTACCAACTTACTCGAATATAACGTGATCTTGAATATAAAGCAACCCAACTTTTGGTAGAGATATGTATCTTTCATTATCTTGTCACATTGACAGCACGGATTTCCCAACTCTGGGGGTATCCTCGTGGTGTAATGGTTAAAGCGATGGACTGCGGAATCGTAGTAAGTGAGTTCAAATTCCAGTCGCGCTATTACGTTCACTTTCGGGCAAATACCCTTGGGAAAGGTATGAACCCCCTTATGATATAATATATATATATATATATGTGTGTGTGTGTGTGTGTGTGTGTGTGTGTGTGTGTGTCTAAGTTTCTCTCTCTCTCTCTCCCAATTAACATAGTATATATATGTCTCTCTCTGTATGTTTCTCTCTCTCTCTCTCTATATATATATATATATATCTGTGTATGTGTGTCTAAGTTTTTTTCTCTCTCTCTCTCCCAATTAACATAATATATACATATATATATATATGTGTGTGTGTGTGTGTGTGTCTAACGTACTGGATTGCGGGATCGTCTTATAAACACCTTATTCTTTTTCTTTTACTTATATATCTGGCTGGATCTGTGGTTTTCTATCTGGGACTTCTTCGGGTGATCTTGGGTTTATTCTGTTCTCTGCGTCCATAACTGATCTCCGTAAATGCAATCAAAGACTTTGATTTTCGACGTCTTTATTCACCTTAGTTTCCAATCAAATGGCTTTTTGGGCCTCCGTTCGTTACGGCGCCCTGGACAACTCTCATTAACTCTCCCTAACTGATCCGTTCTCACGACTGAAGCAAGCAAATGTTAGCCAAGGGTCAAGTCTTATCCATCATATCACTAGTTATTTTCTATGACTCTTCTTCTAACGAATTACTCATTATCTTTTGAATTCATATATTTTGAATTCGATACTCACTTTACAAAATTCATAGACAACCTATAACAATCGTAGTAAGAGTTTTCAAATCCCGGATCCATTATTGAGTCCACTTTCAAGTTAATACCCTTTAGAAAGGAATAAAACCTCTTATCCCTTCAGCTTTGTGTTAAATAGTACCACAAATGTTCTTCTATAAGGATAGCGTTGCCCAGTCGGCTGGGGCTGTAGAATACACCGACTGCTTCTCTGCAGAGGGGTAAGACACCCCCCCCCAACGAGTGTCCTAGATATGACTCTAAACAATCTGATGGTGAGGTTCCAGCAATGCTGGAGCTTTGGGCAATGCGGAGTACCCCTTCATTGCCATCGCTTCCAGGTTCACTCTGGCCCGGAGGGGTAGCACCTGATAAGGGTCCTATCTATGGGTTAAATAGAATTAACAGCATACTTATGCTAAAATGAATTGTTTGAGTAAAACTGAATAGTTTGAAATAGAAATGACTTTTACAATTAAACCGTACTTACACTTAAACTGCGTGCTTATGCTTAACTGAATTATTTCAAATAGAACTGTTTTTCGACATTAAAACCGTATTTATACTTAACCGAATTGTTACATACAACTGCTTGAATAGTTTGAAATGGAAATGATTTTGACCATTAAACTGTGTACTTATGCTAAACTGAATTGTTTTAAATAGAACAGATTATTTACATCAAAATGGATTTGGCGTTAAATAACCTACAAAGGTTGATATGCCATAAAACCCAACAAACCAACAAACCAAACCAAGGATAGCGCTAGCATTAAATTTCTCAGGTTGATATGCCATTAAACAAAGGAACCAAATTGTCTTGCGATAGCAAGTTGATGAAATCCGTGATTGACAGTGGCATTCGAATTAAGTGATAACTGTTAGAAAAGCAGGAAGGATATCAGTAGTCAACTTGGTTTAGTTGTCAGATACTAACCTTTAGGGGCAGTCGAAAGCTTAGTTGTCATTAGAGGTTCCAACTTTAAGTTAGTTAGCCAAGACTAGACGAAATAAGACATAATTTTCAATCTGTTGTCCGCAACTCCTGATCCGGACAGTAATCTAGATGAAATGAATAAAGTTATGTGAGAACGTAGGAAAATAAAACTTAGCAGCCAAGCAAAATGAATAAAATGTCCACAGAAGAAAATGGCATAACACTGAGAGGAAGCAGAAAAAGCTAATAAATCCAGCGAAAAGTAGAATTCCATACAACATCTCAACTATATTCACACACACACATATCCCTGTTCTTTTAACTGCCTTTCTTTCAAACATATAGATACATATATTATTATTATTTACTCCTTTAGAGTTCTTCACATCAGTGTTAGCTGATGGTTTTTCACTGGAGTCTGGGTGACAGCAAGCCTCCTCAGGTCTCCAGGACTCGTCTCTGTATTCTGGCTGTTCTCAGCAATGCTATCATTTGGATAGTCTCTACCCGTCCGCCAACTTCCAAGTCTTCCATACCTTTTTATAATCCTTTAGTTATTGTGCCTAAAGCACCAATCAAAAATGCCACTTTCATGTTCCACAGCTTTTTCAATTCTCTAGCAAGGTCGAGGTACTTACCCTTAGTTTCACATTCCTTCGGATTTATTCTGTGGTCCGCCGGGACAGCAAAGTCGACAATTTTGCAAGTTTATTATTATTATTATTTGAGAATTTTTCACGCTAATGTTAGCTGATGGTTTTCTTCTAGCCGATCTGTTATTATTATTCCTATTCTCACCAGTATTAACCGGTAGTCTTTAACTGGATTCTGAGTGACTGCAAGTTTCCTCAAACCTCCGGGACTCTTCTCAGCATTCTAGCCGATCTTAAAAATGCTGTTGTCTGGGTGGACTCGATTTCTAATTCCTCCAATCTTTTTTCCAATCTTTTGAGGGCCGTTCTAAGTGCACCAGTTACAATTGGCATCACTGTCACCTTCATGTTCCGCTTTTTTATCTTTAGCTTTCTGGCAAGGTTCAAACATTTTTCTGTCTTTTGGCTTCCTTTTATTTTCACTGTGTGATTTTTTTTTAATCAACACCAAGTCTGCTCATCTGGCCGAGACTCAGTGATCCATTTATATCTCAAAATCCCAGAGAGTTTTACTCGTCTCATTCTCCTGGACGGATTCTGGTTTGTGCATATACTATTTGGTAGTATGGTAAAATTTGACTGTCTTGCACAATTCCCAGGGAATCACCTTTTCCACTCAGTCGTGTTTAGTTTCATTTTGAATTAGTTTGCTTCATTCACTTATTGGACTAACAGTTTTATCTCTGTCGTCACATAACCATTTTTTTTATTCTGTTGCCTATTATCAATATTCGCATTAATATAATTGGTCCTAATGGTATTGTTTTATTTTTAAGTTTATCTCTTTAAGTTTCCCTTTCTTTGCCATGTTCTGGTCTTCTCGCATTCAATCTTGTCAGTTTGTCGCTTGAAGTATCCGTACAGTTGTTTTCCCTTCTATTTCTGTTTTTGTTGTTTTACTGTTTTACCTCAAGTGACCTTTGGTGTTACTGGCAGCTATTATCAGTCTTTCTTTGCTCTTTTTTGTGTAAATATTTCTCAAATCCTTTTATTATTTACTCATTAGAGTTTTCATATCAGCGTTAGCTGATGGTCTTTCACTGGAGTTTCAGTGACAGCAAGTCTCCTCAAGTCTCCAGGACTCTTCTCAGTATTCTGGCCGTTCTCAATAATGCAGTTGTTTGGATGGTCTCCACTCGTCCACCAACTTCCAAGTCTTCCAGTCCCTTTAGTAATCCTTTAGTTACTGTTCCAAACGCACCAATTACAATTGGTATAATTGTCACCTGCATGTTCCAGTTTTTTCAAGGTCGAGGTACTTATCCTTCTTTTCACATTCTTTCAGTTTTATTCTGTGGTCAGCCGGGACAGCAAAGTCGACTATTTTAAAAGTTCTCTTTTTTTTTGTTGATTATTATAAGGTCCGGTCTTCTGGCCAAGATTAGGTGGTCCGTATGTATGTCGAAGTCCCTTAGGAGTTCATGTGTGTTATTTTCTAGGACAAGTGCATATACCATTTGGTGGTATAGTCAAATTCCAATTTCTTGCACATCTCCCAGTGGGTCACCTTGCTGACCCACTCGTGTCTAGTCTTATATTCCTTCTGTGCTAATTTGCTGCATTCGCTTATTTTATGATTAATAGTTTCATCTCTGACACTGCATAGCCTATTATTATTATTATTATTATTCTCTCATTAGAGATTTTCACATCAGCGTTTGCTGATGGTTTTTCACTGGAGTCTGAGTGATAGTAAGTCTCCTCAAGTCTCCAGGACTCTTCTCAGTATTCTGGCCGTTCTTAATAATGCTGTCGTTTGGATGGTCTCCACCCGTCCGCCAACTTTCAAGTCCTCTAGTCCCTTTACTAATCCTTTAGTTACTGTTCCAAACGCACCAATTACAAATGGTATAATCGTCACCTGCATGTTCCACAGTTTTTTCAATTCCCTAGCAAGGTCGAGGTTATTATTATCATTATTATTATTCCTTGCGAGCTTTTCACACCAGAGTTGAAAAATGGTCTTTCAATAGAGTCAGAACTGTTCCCAGCATTATAGCCAGTTGTCCATTGGATAGAGTGTTTGCCAATGGCCCGGGAGACCAGGGTTCACTCTCTCGTCGAGTCATACCAAAGACTCAAAAAATGGTACTTGACATTTCCTTGCTGAATACTCAGCATTATAAGGTATGTATCTAGGGTAAAGTAGAACAATCCAAGGAAAGGAATGGCGCCCTTCCCTACTCCTCGGTGTTGTAACAATTAAAAAGGGAACCTTCGAGTCGCCGTCGACTACGGTCGCCAACTTTACTTTTTTTTTTTAATTTTTATGATCTCGGTTCTTCCTCCGATTTTCAACTCTTCCAGTCCCTTTTGCCATTATTATTGATATCATTTTTATCATTATCTAATTTTCAGTTCTATTTTTGGTTTCTTACAATCCTTCCCTGGTTGGTTGGTTGCTTGGGTTTTATAGCATATCAACCTTGTAGGTTATTTAATGCCAAATCCATTTTTATGTAAATAATCAGTTCTATTACAAACAATTCAGTTTAGAATAAGCACGCAGTTTAAATGTAAGTTCAGTTTAATTGTGAAAAACATGTCTATGTCAAGCAATTCAGTTTAGTATAGCAGTTCTAATTCAGCTAATTCAGTTTAGTATAAGTACAGATTTTATTTACACACAGTTAAATATCAAAACAGTTCTATATTAAGCAATTCAGTTTAGTGTAAATACAGTTTCATTGTCAAAAAACAGTTCCATTTCAAATGATTCAGTTTAGCATAAGCACGCAGTTTAAATGTAAGGACTGTTTAATTGTCAATAACATTTCCATTTCAAGCTATTCATTTTAGTCAAACAATTCAGTTTAGCATGAGTATGCCGTTAGTTCTATTTAACCCCTAGATAGGGCCCTATCAGGTGCTACCACGCCAGGCCAGAGTGGATCTGGGAGCAATGGCAATGAAGGCATACTCCGCATTCCCCAAAGCTCCAGCATTGCTGGAACCTCACTATTAGATTGTTTAGCGCCATATCCTGGACACTCGTTGGTTGGATGGGGTTGGGGGTCTTAGCCCTCTGCAGAGGTGCAGTCAGTGTATTTTACAGCTCCAGCCGACTGGGCAATCCTTCCGTGGATTTTTCCCTAGAGGTAGTGATTATATGTATTCTATGTATTTATGTTGCTGTGTTTTGTTTTTTTTTGTTTTGTTTTTGCTACTTCTTTTAGGTGATATTACGGACGGGCGCCGTCATTGAATTGCGGCGGTCTCAAAGGTTGGAGAACGCACGAGCACATCAGCTGTCATCGGTCGTTGGGTACATGGGCCTGACGATCAAAAATGTCACAAACCTCGCTCGTGCACGCAGAATGACCTGTATAGTTCAAGCGTGATTTTAATATAATCACGCGTGAATTTTCACGTGCTACACACGTGTTTTCACAGGTGATCATCGAGCCTTCCGGAACCTTCGAATTGATCCATCAAATTGCTATATAAGAAATCAAGTAGCGAGATTTTGGCAGTTCAAGACAGATTTCCAAACAGGTTCAACAGAGGTCTATGACGCCCTAACCTATCTCATACCCTGCCTGTCAGCAATTCGACTGATATGAAAGTATCAACAAGCCAACGATAATGACGCTGCCGTCATCGCCAAGAAGAGGAGAGAGGGAGAACGTGTACCATAGCCCGATATGGATATGCGAAATGGACATATAATGTCCGTAAAGATAAAACATAGGAAACTCGAAATTCGAAAAACACTCACGACTTCTTTGTTCAGGTACGAAACTTTTTATTACCTTTGAGTTTAAAGGTTCTTCGACATAAGGAGAGAGAGGCACAATATTTCTATTCTGGCTTTTTCATCTGCCCCCCGCCCAACACGTGCGGCACTCGCCACAAGGGTCCCCGCGAGCAAGCGAAAGCCAACCGTCTTCTCCCGAGGCAGGTCTCATCTCAACTAACTGAATTTTTCAAAATCTCCCCAAATCCTCCGCGCACTGCAGGTGTGTGACGTCATTCGCTCTCGCTAGTCTCCCTTTCCCATCTCGAGCTATTGTGACATCTCTGAGTGACACGTCCGCTCTGCGCGCGCGCGCGAACACCTGTTTTAATGTTGCACCTAACTAACCCATATGCTGAGCCGAAAAGTTCTCAGCCTAACTAAACCCAAAGGCATAAACCGAAATCCCTCGGCCATTATATTACAAACGCTATCAAACAAACTTTTTTAACTACAGTTTTCTGTAGTCCCCAAGAATAAAAGCGACTACTATTTTCTTCTTTAAAATTCAAGTTTAAAGTGGTTCTTTTCTGCGAACTCCTTTCTTTCAGACACAACGTATTTTGGTCCTATGCTACAATATTTGCATTATTAGTATTATTAAAAAGAAAAAATTAATAGAATCACACAACCAATAAGTTTCACAATTTCTTGATTGTAAAGTAAATGATAAAAAATAATTATAAAACAGTTTAGAGTTTTTCTTTAATTGATACATTAGTTGTGTAATATTTTGTATTGAACGTTACTTTATTTTCTACTGTTGAAATTGGCATTTTAGTTTTAAAACTGACGTTTTTTGTCCTGATTTTTTTTTTTTTTTTTTTTTTTTTTAAGGAATGGTATTTGTCAGACAAGTTCACCTACCTAGGAAGCAGTGTCTCATCAACCGAAAAAGACATCGATACGCAGCTAACGAAGGCATGGACAGCTATCGATAAGCTTTCGGTCATATGGAAGTCAGACCTGAACGATAAAATGAAACGCAGTTTCTTCCCAGCAGCGGTCGTGTCGATACTGCTGTATGGATGCACTACTTGGACGCTAACTAAACGGCTGGAGAAAGAGCTAGACAGCAATTACACAAGAATGCTGCGAGCAATATTGAACAAGTCATGGAGGCAACACCCCACAAAGAACCAACTATACGGCCACCTACCTTCCATATATATATATATGTATATGTATATATACGTATATGTATATATGTATATGTATGTTTATATGTATTTATATATGTATATATATATATATATATATATGGCGGCAACACCCCACAAGGCACCAACTATACGGCCACCTGCCTCCCATCACGAAAACTATAACATAAGTGATGTACTCCAATGGACCCCCACATATGGCCGAGCAAAAGCAGGACGACCAGCTCGAATATATATACAGTAGCTCTGTGAGAATACGGGATGTAGCCCAGAAGACCTGCCAGAGGCGATGAACGAGAGGGAGAAGTGGCGATAATGGGTCAGGGATATCTGTGCTGGCGGCATGACATGAGGATGATGATGATTTTTGTTCAAAAAGTTCTGACACACCCAGAAATAAAGGCATTGCTGATATAATGGTAACACCTCTTAAAAGACTAGAAAAATCTAAATTGTATGTGTGTGCTTGTAGGCGCCAAGGTGAAACGATTATCAACATAGAAAATATCCTAGGCAACCTAAGTTTAGTCCCTAGACAAGGCTGTTTGCGTTTCATTTTCATGTTAATTCCCTTCAGAAAGGCATGAATCCACTTCTCTTTCCACTATATGTTAAATGCAAGACAAACTGGACTTCTTAGCCTAAATAGAGAAACCGATATTAGAGAAAGAAAGACATTAAATTCAAAACGTCAAAGGGTGCTTTTCGGAAGATTCAGTAGCGCATTATTGCAGCATTCTTCTTTCATCAGCTTATCCCAAAATCTGGCTGGTTCTACACAAAACTTCACCACAAGGAACAAATCACCTGCGTTGGTTTCTATTTCCCTCTCTCTTTCTCTCTCACACACACACACACACAAACACAAATTCAACCCTCTCCACTCCAAACACGTTGTATTTCTGATCGAGTTCAAACCTTGTGTGAAATCTTACTCTCTACACAGCTGTTGGAATGGTGTGGCGTTTACAATTCGAAACTGTCCCGAAAACGCAGTTTCATTCGTCGATCCTATTGATTGATATTCAAAAAATGCCGTGATTCTTAGAGGCTAAAGAAACGGATGTTTCCCAAACGGAGAAGCCAAAGCAATATCTTCTGATGACGATTGTTCTGAGCAGGATAAGGCTGTCCTTTCTTCGGAAGGACTATAATCCCAGTTGATTGAATATACGTGATGCCTTCAATAAGTTTCCAGACTTTTTTCGTATGGGCATTTAAAATTGTCGTACACTCTTTAAAATTCACTATGTTATTGCGATACATCTTATGAAATGACAGACCAATTTTTATGATTTCAGCTTCAAATGAACAGCTACAGCAGCAATTGGAATACACCCTACTAAAGCCTGATTGTCACAGCTACTGAATTTCAAAAATGCAATCTGACACTTGAGATGAACGATATGCAATAAAACTGTGTTTTAAACTTGGAAAATGCCACAGAAACGTATGGAATGCTTCAGATTGCTTTTGTACCATCTTGCATTAATGGAGCATGAGTTTTTGAGTGGCATAAGAGATGCAAGGAAGGCAGGGAGTCTGTGAGGGATGATGAGAATCGTGAGAGGAGTAAGGAAGTCAATACACCACAGTTGATTGGCCAAAGGGTTAGGGCTAGGGTTACTATGTTGAGGTTTTAAGGGAGTTGGGGAAGAGATTCCGTCGGAAGGACAATGCACCAGTCCACAACTCCATCCTTGTCACAGACTATTTCACCAAGATGGGCATAAAGACAATTCCTTACCCTCTCAATAGTCCAGACCTTGCTCCCTGTGACTTTTGCTTATTCCCTAAGCTCAGAGGCTGTCGTCGTTATGAGACAATTGAGGAGATAAGCGAGCCTGTGACAAAGGTCATTGACACGCTCACACAAGAGGACTTCCATGGAGCCTTCCAGAAGTTGTAGGAACGGTACAACAAGTGCATTGCAGCTGGAGGAGATTACTTCGAAGGGGACTAAGAGTTTTACGTGTGTACTATCAATAAAAGTGCCCATACGAAAAAAGTCTGGAAACTTATTTAATGATCCTCGTAAAAATTTTAATAACAGTATATCAAGTGAAATACAATCAACAACCGTAAGGCGTCTACAGTTATACAAAACAGAATATAACGTCTGGATTGGCTATATGTGTGCCAGTTTTAAGTTAACTTTAGCAACTTAGTGAAATGTTGGAGGCATTCACTGATGAGCGTGTAAGTATTAGAGGAGTTTTCTCTCGGCTAACTGCTATTGAAATTGCGTGTGTGCTCTGAATCTGTCAACACGAGTCGATGTGTTCTCGCTGCAGTCCAAACACCAACTAACTCATGACATGAACGAACAGTACATTGTACGCATATCTGTTCATAACAGAAATCTATTCCAAAATATACATTCCAAATCAGCTATTGTTCAAATGAAATCCAAAAGTCATTTCCTCTACACTTTCTAACACAAAACGATATTTCAATATCGTCTGCCTATCTAAGTGTTAACTTTAGCCAGCTTCAAAATCCACAACACAGTTTTGACTTCTCGCTATTCGAGGTCACACCTTGTCTTTTCATCAATCAACCCTGATCTTTGAGTAAACTACAAAAATCAGATTTTTCACCTTAACCTATTCCAGACGGCTGGGAAGAAAATTATAACTGCGATATACTCAAAAGCGAGTAACATTACTATCAGTTAACACTCTCTCTCTCTCTCTCTCTCTCTCTCTCTCTCTCTCTCACTCACTCACTCACATACACACACACACATATGCACGGATTTAAAAGGTGTCCTGAAAATGTATTGAAATGGAATCTGTGAATTCGTTTATGTTTAGAATTTAAAATTTGAATAACAACGAGTACACAGATGAGCACTTTATATAGGTGTAATATAATAGCTGCGGGATTTCGTTTTATGCCTTAGGGTTTAGTTAGGCTGAGAACCTTTTGGCTCAGTGCATGGGTTACTCAGGTGCAACATTAACGCAGGTGTTCACGCGCGCTCGCGGAGTGGACGTGTCACTCAGAGATGTCACAATAGCCCAAGATGTGAAACGGGACTAGCAAGTGCGAATGACGTCACGCACCGGAAGCGCGTGGAGGATTTCGGGAATTTGAAGAAAGTTAGTAGAGTTGAGACTAAACACCGGACGAGAAGGATTGACATTCGCTTGCTCGCGGGGGCCTTGGGCAGGTGTCGCACGAGATGGGGGGCAGATGAAAAACCAGAATAGAAAGCTTGTGCCTCTTTCTCCTTCAGTCGAAAAACCTTTAAACTCAAAGGTAATAAAAATTTTCGTGCCTGAACTGAGAGGTCGTGAGTGTTTTTCGTGTTTCGAGATTCCTATGTTCTATGTTATATATATATGAACATTGTATGTCCATTTCACAAATAGCCATATCTGGCTATGGCACACAGGGTGTCTCATAATAGATGCACCCATTAATATGATGATGATTTATTACTGAGACAAGCGCAATGGCAGTCATTTGGAACCCGTCCTGTCAAAACTGCATCCTTTGAGCTAGAGACATCAAATAATTGTTTTAAATTGTTATTATATCAGCTTCCATGACATGTAATTTTTTGTGGGGGGGTATCTTGTCTCAATTATAAATCATTATCATATTAATGGGTTGTATATATTTTGAGACAGTTATGAATTATTTGGTCTCCAAATAAGTAGTGACCCCAAATTTTTGTTTCCTCTTTTGTCCAAAGCGTTCTGATCAAGGATTAATAGTTGTTAGGGAATATTATTTTCAAATCTGAAACAAAAGGAACACTCTATTATTATTATTAGAGTTATTAGCAGTCACATGGGTCCCATGTATATTGAGACACCCTATATAACCATGTATATTGAAATACCCTATATAACTGTGTGTATTGAAACGCCCTACATAACCATGTATCCTGAGACACCCTATATAACCATGTATATTAAGACACCCTATATAACCATGTATAGTGAAATACCTTATATAACCATGTATACTGAAATACCTTATATAACCATGTATATTGAAACACCCTATATAACCATGTATATTGAGACACCCTATATAACTATGTATATTAAAACATTATATATAACTGTGTATATTAAGACATCCAATATAACCATGTATATTGAAATACCCTATATAACCATGTATACTGAGACAACCTATATAATCATGTATACTGAGACATCCTATATAACCATGTATATTGAGACACCCTACATGATAAAGTGATGATGTCTGAACGTTCTGAGTTGATGATGTCTCGACGATTACACTCCTTGACTGTCAGTGCTAATTCTCGATCTTTTTAATCAATAGTTTTTATGCTCGTGCAACATATTCCATACTCAGTATACCAAGTTTATGAGTGACTTTGTCGTTTCCAAAACGAAAATCCATCTGAAAAACGAGATTAAAGAACATAAAGGTCATTAAAAGAATCACAATGACGCTGTTTCGAACTATATCAAAAGAAGAGTTTCATAGGCACTTCGACCAATCGAAAACTCGTTGGAATAATTGTGCTGAATGGTATTTTGAAGAAAATCAAAGTTTCTTTTTATTGTTTATTTCAGTCTTGGTAAATACAGCTTCAGTCTCGATTTTTTTAAGACACGACGCATTTTGAAGAAAATTAACATTTCATTCATAGTTCATTTCTGTTTTGGTAAATACAGCTTGAGTCTCGATAATATTTGAACATACCACATATTTTGCAGTTCCTATTTTATGTATACTTCGCCATTAGCCTTTTTTTTAAACCTTTTCTTTCACTTATTTTCACATACGCAATCAGTTCTAAAATAACCACTTCTTGACGCTACACAATCTTTACATACTCTTTGTTTATCACAATATTATTTATTCTGAAATATATAGTACATTAGTTTCTCAGTCATATACCCCTAAATATATCCCAAAATATAAGCATACAAGATTTCTTTTCATGCACCTCTCTCTCCTTCCCTCTCTCTCTCTCTCTCTCTCTCTCTCTCTCTCTCTCTCTTGTTATCTTTTTCTCTCATATTTTACTCATGGGCATCCTTTCCTATTCATACTTAGCAAGAACATACGCGTGTGTGTGTGTGCGTGTGTATGTGTGTGTGTGTGTGTGTGTGTGTGTGTGTGAGTGTGCATCCATAAATACTATTCTCTTTCGTAACTTATGTGTACTGTCTCTCTATCTATCTTTTTCTCTGTCTTGCAAGAGTCATCTTTTCTCCCCACCACCCTAGTACACGTCCATATTCTCCACTCCCTACCCACGTCCACTCGAACATTTCTTGGATTCAATGTCTCTTTTCGCAACTTCGCCTCCCATTGCAGAACGGACGGGCGTTTTTCGAACTGATTATTACCGACTGCAAAATAAAACATACACTCAACTGTATAACCGTTGCATCGGCGGAGGCAGCACCGCCCCATAATTGATAACGACTCGAAAATATTCATCTTTAGAAGATCTTTCGCAGGGAACGATGAATAGCTCTTAATTATTCTGAAAAATTTCGCGCCATTTTTGTTGTTTTTTGGTTCGTTTTATTTTTGCTTCTGATCACGGTGGCTGATCTGTTTCTTAAACTTGTCTTCGCTTTTCCAATGCCTATGGACGTTTTATCGCTTAAAGCAGTCATAATGAAAAGCTCTGGGGGTTGGACATAGAGAAAGAGAGACAGAAAGAGAAAAAGAAGAAAGAAAGAAAGAGAGAGAGAGAGAGAGAAGAGAACAGGCCAGAAATTTAGTGTTACTTAAAGGAAGAAAAGAAGAAGTAAAAGCAAAAAGAAAAGCATTCTTTACTTTCTATTGTTTACTCCCCCCATCTCCTGCCCTTCCTTCCTTTCTTTCTTCCCATTTCTTCAAATGAAACCCACCTTCACCCCCCACACCGTTTTGGCGCAAAATTTTAACAAACAACTTTTCTACAATGTCACCGTGTCAAAAGTTTTCTTTAAAAAGTTTTCTTTTTCACAATTTAGTTTTATTTATTTTTTTTTTAAATTTGATTTTTGCTTTCAAAAAGATAGTTTAGTAGTTTTAATCTTTCCTTGTGAGCTGTCATTTCTGTGTATGATCAGATTTTGAGAAAACTCATAAACTTATCCGAAAATTCCGAAAATTTTTGAACACCGTTTTCAAATACTTATTAAATGCTGTTGTGTCGACGTAGGGGGGTTGAAAAAGTGGGTGACAAGGAAGAAAAAGAGCGGGAAAATTGATTGCCGAAAGATGTAACAACCTGTATAGATATGTATAAACGTAACTTACAATGAGCGAAACGATTATCATCACAGGAAATGGAATCGGCGACCTTGTAACGTAATGGCCAAGGGATTTCGGTTCATGCCTTTAAGTTTAGTTAGGCTGAGAACCTTTCGGCTCAGCACATGGGTTAGTTAGGTGCAAACCTTGATGTAGGTGGTAACGCGCGTGCGGGGAGGACGTGCCACTCAGAGATGTCACAATAGCCCGAGATGACGGAATGGGGTGACAGGGTGTGAGTGACGTCACGCACCGGAAGCGCGCGGAGGTTTATGGAAGATTTGAAGAAAGGTAGGGAGCTGAGACAAGACACTGGACGAAGACGATCGAATTTTGGGGCCCGCAGGGGCGAGACGAATTTGCGCGCCGTGGGTGCCGCACGAGATAGGGGTTAAATGAATAAGACGGCATAGCGAGATTGTGTCTCTCCTCCTTATGTCGAAACCTTTAACTCAAAGTTAATAAAAAGGTTTCGTACCTGAACAAGAAGTCGTTACGTGTTTTCGAATTTCGAGATTCCTATGTTCTTTATATGTTCTATCGTTATGAACATTATATGTCTATTTCGCGCATGGCGTTAATTGTGGCCATGTAACAACCTGAGCTCAAATCCTGGACGAGACTGCTTGCGTTTCACTTTACATAGATACCCTTAGAAAAGGCATGAATCCATCAGTTCTCTACAAACACAAACAGAGAGAGAGAGAGGGGGGGAGATGGGTTGATGGTAGTAAAGATTGAGTTCTTTGTCTTTGCTTAGGCAACAAGTCTAAGAGAAGGAAAACTCAATTGAAACCAAATTGATTCCGCTTAAAAATTAACCTTGTGTCCCATCCAGCGCGTGGTGGAGGGGTTGGGGAAATATATACTTGCCATGAAGCACACGCTTAGGCAGAAAAGACACATTTACCTTCATTTTAGTACATAGGCTGATATGGAGGCGTTCGCAGCGTAACGGTTATCGTCGTAGAAAGTGGATTCAACTACCCAAATTCAAATCCTGAACGAAGCCATCTGCATTTCACATAGAACTACTACTCTTTAGAAAGGTATGATTACTAATGTTCTCCCTTAAGTTGAGTAAATAGTAGGCCAGGCTTTGCTCTTTAACCCTGGTGTGGCAACCAGTCCAGGTGAAGGAAAATACCCTGTAAATAATCGTGACTGTTCTGAGAGGTTTTTGTGTGGACTTTTTCTTTGTATTTAGTAAGTCACATTTTCCTTTTCATCTGAAAGTGTTGGAGACTATTCATATTTTGTTTGGCAGACCGTCTCTCGGTAAACAGAGGGAATGTCTGCTAGGACTTAATATTATTTTGATATAGTCACCAATATAATTTTTCCCCATCTTGAATATTTCCCATGTATTGTGTTATTATTTTAAACGATATTTTCCTCGATTTAGCTCCGTTGTGCGATGACAAAAATGGTCAGTGAGCTTGTCACCTATTTTTTTGCTTTTTATGCTTTTAGTTCCATGATAACAAAAGTTTTGTGTCTGTTTATTGGTTTAATATATACATATAAGATTTTTTTTTTTTTTTTGCTGACCAATTAGAGAAAAAAGTTAAAGTTTAAAATAAATAGGTCGACAAGTAGCTTCATTTTCTTAGTTATTTATTTTTCTTCTATACGTATTTCAAATATCCACACTTTCATCAGGAAGTTTATATATATATATATATATAGCCGTCAAGCTTTGACGGCAACTACACAAGAATGCTGCGAGCAATATTGAACAAGTCCTGGAGGAAGCATCCCACAAAGCACCAGCTGTACGTCCACTTACTACCCATCACGAAAACTATGAAAATTAGACGAACCAGACATGCGGAATACTGCTGTAGAAGTAGGGACGAGCTCATAAGTGATGTATTCATGAGGACACATTCACATCGCCGTGCAAAGGCAGGACGACTAGCTCGAACCTACATACAGCAGCTCTGTGCCGATACAGGATGTAGCCCTGAAGACCTGCCGGAAGCAATGGACGATAGGGAGGGGTGGCCAAAGAGGGTCAGAGATATTCGTGCTGATAGCGCGACATGATGATGATGATGATGATGATATAACCGTCTGACGGTTGTAGAAAATACATGAAACCTGAGGAACTATTGATAAAAAACTATTGAGAATTGGCACTGACGGTCAAGGAGACATCATCAACTAAGAACGTTCAGATATAATCACTTTATCATGTAGGGTGTCTCAATATACATGGTTATATAGGGTGTCTCGGTATATATGGTTATATAGCGTGTCTCAATATACATGGTTATATAGGGTGTCTCGGTATATATGGTTATATAGCGTGTCTCAATATACATGGTTATATAGCGTGTCTCAATATACATGGTTATATAGGGTGTCTCAGTATACATGGTTATATAGGGTAGTTCAATATGAAGAAGTTACGAAAAGGTTACAAACCCACTGAACAGACCAGGCTAAAAGAGAAAATATCCGTAATAAATGTAGGAAATGAACGATAAAAGCATCTTTGTCAATTTTTTCCTTTCGAGAACAGGATGACGATCGACGGCTTTTGAGTCCTGTCTGCGAACAAGAAACAAGACATTTCCGTGACGCAACAATTTCTTTCATTAACATTCTCGATGGTGTTAGCCTTATAGTAAATCAAACCTTCTCCAATTTTTTATCAAAAATAAGATATCTGCATTTGTCTCTAAAAGTGGGTACCTTACTTTTTTAAAAGGTTTGGTTTCTTTGTTTAATGGCATATCAACCTTTGTAGGTTATTTAATGCCAAAGCCATTCTCCTAGAAGAACAATAGTGGTACTACTTAAGCCATAGCTGGGGGGATAAGGGGGTTCATACTTTTCCCTTGAGTATTTGCCAAAAAGTGAACGCAATAGCGAGACTGGAGTTCGAACTTGCTTACCACGATTCCGCAGTCCATCGCTTTAACCATTACACGACGAGGACACCCCACTTTTTTAAAAGGGAGAGTGTCCTTGTTGTGTGTTATGGTAACATGCTGGATTGTTGGAAGTGAGTTCGAACTCCAGTCGCGTTATTCATTCCCTTTCGGACTTTTCGGAAGAGGTATGAACTCTCATTACCCACCTATGGATTAAACAGCAACACGAATACCGTTGTACAAGGAGGGTATTGGCATTAAATAACCCATGAAGGTTGATATGTCTTTAAACAAAGAAAGCAAAACCGAAAATTCACAAAATTGTATCCTCTATTTCTGCATTCAATCTTTATATATAGAGAGAGAGACAGACAGACAGACAGACTGACAGAACCTTCTGTCATTGCTTTATTCGACGATGACGAGAGATCATTTCTGTGCTTAATAATGGAACCCCGAAGCATTTTTTCGCATATTAGTTTTTGAAAATTACCAAATATTTTAAATTTTTGGGTGAAGGGTTCAATTTACAGTGTAAATATAAAGATAAAATGGATCCGTCACATTATATATATATATATATATATAGAGAGAGAGAGAGAGAGAGAAAGAGACGGAGAGAAAGGTAAAGGGAAAGACGAATCAAGTAGACATTGAGTTGAAAATCATTCACCCATGAAAAGAAGTAGTATTTTTCCCCCTTAATTATTTTTTAATGCTTTTTTTTTTCCGATTACTGTACAATCAAGATTTTTAAAAACATAAGCCGTGTTTTCATTTGTAATATGGACTCTTGCCACTGGGAAACCATGAACATCAGCTTCTCGATGACGTTTAGTAAATTACAAACCCTCATACAATAAAATCTAATGCTTATTCGTCAGACAAAAATGGAATGTACAAATTTGTGATCAGTTTATACTATTTAAAATTCTGCCTGTATAGCAAGATCTCAATTATATATATATATATATTTGTTGCTTATTTCTCAATAAACGGGAGGTTTTGTCTCGTTTTTTTGAAAAATCCAACATTTTCAAATATTTTTCCACGTGCCAAACACGTTCTGATGACTTTTGAATTTTGAACGCTATGTGCATGTTTATGTATCTTTTCGTTGTATATTTCTCATTTGCTCCTGTCATCTCAGCAAGCACCCATCGATATGTGAACTATTTCGTATCCAAGTTCTAATCATGGTTATTAAAACCGAAACGTTAACGTCGACTTTACATCATGATATATTCACCTATTTGGATTATATTTTTTCCTGCTACCTTCATATATACATCATGTTTGATTAAATAATAAAGACACTTTTTGTCTATATAATTCTATTAATATCCTTTCAAGTTTCCAGATAAGTGTCTTGGTTTCAGGTCGAAATTGCTGGATGAATTTACCAAAATTGACCCGAGCGCTTTCAGATCTTTCATAGGCAATCATCAGAGTTTGTTTGCATGTGTAAAAAGTGTTTTTGAAAGAGTATTTGAAATAGTTTTTTTAGATTTTTTATAACATTGCACAATTTTATTTTTGGTAAATTTGTCCACTAATTCCAACCTGAAACCAAGACACTAATCAGGAAACTTGAAAGGATCTTAATAGAATTATATAGACAAAACGTTTTGTCGTTCAGGACGCAGTTTCTTCCAGGCAGCGATCGTATCGATACTGCTATAAGGATGCACTACTTGAACGCTAACTAAACGGCTGGAGAAGAAACTAGACGGCAATTACACAAGAATGTTGCGATCATTATTGAACAAGTCCTGGTGGCAAAATCCCACAAGGCACCAACTATACGGCCACCTGCCTCCTATCACGAAAACTATCCAAGTTAGACGAACCAGACATGCGGGACAGTGCTGGAGAAGCAAGGACGAGCTCATAAGTGATGTACTCTTGTGGACCCCCACATATGGCCGAGCAAAAGCTGGACGACCAGCTCGAACATACATACTGCAGCTCAGTGAGGATACGGAATGTAGCCCTGACACCTGCCAGAGGCGATGAACGATAGGGAGAAGTGGCGAGAGAGTGTCAGGGATATCCGTGCTAGCGGCACGACATGATGATGATGATGATAATGACCTTCATCTTTAATGCTATACTCACAACGTTTCAGTCGATATGTCCTCCGTTATTCGTCAGATTTTTGTCGAACTCTGGAAACTGCACGGAACTTCGAACAACGTCCTTTTCTTTTATTAAATCTACGAGGGTCACTTATTCTGATTCCGTTAACCATAACCGGGTATTAGCGCTAAGTATTCCAGTATTGTTACTCGACTGCAGTCAGGATTGAACCTGCAACCTCCAGATGATTTGTCTCTCTAGACGTTCAGCGAACCGACGCCTATAACCGTTACGCTGGACAGTTCAGATTGAATTTTTGGGACTTAAAAACTGAATGTTCTCACATTACTATAATTACTACTACTATGTATGATTTTATACCTGAGCTTATACTCAATTTTTTTCAACAAAAATCTACAAGCTTCATCTCAAAATTTCAGACAACTAAGACAAAATGTGTCTTTCTTACTTAATCAAACACGCTTGAATAAAAGACTGCTACCCAACTACACATATACATATTGTATATATATATATATATATATATATATATATATATATTGCCCAGTCAGCTGGGGCTGTTGAATACCCTGACTGCACCTCTGCAGAGGGGTAAGACCTCCCTCAACGAGTATCCTGGATACGACACTAAACAATCTGATGGTGAGGTTACAGCAATGCTGGAGTTTTGGGGAATGCAGAGTACCCCTTTCATTGCCATCGCTCCCTGGTCCACCCGATAGGGTCCTATCTATGGGTTAAATAGAACTAACAGCATACTTATGATAAACTGAATTGTTTGAGTAAACTGAATAGCTTGAAATGGAAATGTTTTTGACAATTAAACTGTACTTACATTTAAACTGCGTGCTTTTGCTTAACTGAATTATTTGAAATAGAACTGTTTTTCGACATTAAAACTGTATTTACACTTAACTGAATTGTTACATATAACTGCTTGAATAGTTTAAAATAGAAATGTTTTTGGCAATTAAACTGTGAACTTATGCTAAACGGAATTGTTTTAAATAGAACAGATTATTTACATAAAAATGGATTTGGCGTTAAATAACCTATAAAAGTTGATATGCCATAAAACCCAACAAACCAAACCAAACTATATATATATATAGTTCATGTATGTATATATTTATACATCATATATATGGGGTTTCCTCGTGGTGTAATGGTTAAAGCGATGGACTGCGGAATCGTAGTACGCGAGTTCGTACTCCAGTCGCACTATAACTTTCACATTCGGAGAAAGGTATGAACCCCCTTATCCTCTTAGCTCTGGGATAAATAGTAGCACTACTGTTCTTCTAGAAGAATGGCTTTGGCATTAAATAACCTACAAAGGTTGATACGCCATTAAGCAAAGAAACCAAACCAAACCAATCATATATATATATATATATATATATATACGTTGTGATCGCATGCTTAATGACTGTCAGTTTCTGGCATATGTAATCATCGGGCCAAGCGCCAATGACTCCATGTCGACGCAGTCCGAAGTTTGCTATGCTCTATCACTGATATTGAGCACTCTTTATTCATAAATACAGAAAACTATATATATATATATATATAGTCGAATAGACTTTCTCAATTATACGAGTGTTATTTTTTTATAACTGTTGGCGAGTATTATATGAGACTAGATGATTGTTTCTATGCAGCAAGGATTTACAAGTTCCCGTTATCTGCCGTCTACAACATTAAATGATACAAACTTGGTCAATTAATCGAACTTAGGGGAAAATTAAATTAGATTCAAACTTTAGAATTTTGCTTTTCATCTAATCAAAACTTCCACCATTTTATCCTTTCTTTCGTTGACACCCACACCCATTTTACCTCTTCCAATTGAACAATCTATTTATCTATCGATCGATCGATATTAGTTGCTCCATATCTACCTCATTCGCTTTCTTTCTTTCTTTCGAGCTTACTTTGTCTATACATATATATATATATATATATGTAACTATCTCAGTATTTCTCTCTCTCTCTTTCTCTCTCTCTCTTTCTCTCTCTCCCTCTTACTCT
>OY757939.1:47716851-47809351 GCA_963585895.1 Sepioteuthis lessoniana
GGGAGAAGAAAAACTCTGAACTCAAACAAGGTGTATACTTGGAGAGTATGCCCATGACATGGTACACGAGAAGCGCTCTGACTGTCAAAAGCAGGTTACGGGACACGTGAAGTAACGTATATATATATATATATACATATATAAAGATTGTTCTTGGTCTAAAAAGAGAAAAGTAAATATTTTCAAATGAGTTGTTGTTGGCGACCGTAGTCGAGGGTGACCCGAAGGCTCCCTTTTCAATAGCTACTACAGTGAGGTGTAGGGGATGGGCGCTACTCCTTTCCTAGGATCGACCCACTTTACCCTTTATCCATACCTTATAATACTGAGTGTTAAGCAAGGAGGCATCAAGTACCATTTTTTGATTCTTTGATATGACTCGACCTGGGATTGAACCCAGGTCTCCCGGGCCATTGACGAACATCCGTCCGCAAATGATTTCAAATTTAGTACTTAGGTTTCAGCAGTCGTGACGATACTGCTATATGGATGCACAACATGGACGCTAAGTAAACGGATGGAGAAAAAGCTTGACAGCAACTACACATGAATACTGCGAGCAATTTTGAACAAGTCCTGGAGGCAATACCCCACAAAGCAGTGGCTGTACGGCCACCTACCTCACATCACGAAAACTATCAAAGTTAGACGAACCAGACATACAGGATAATGCTGGAGAAGTAGGGACGAGTGATATTCTCCTATGGACTAGGGGTATTTGTCCGAAAGTGAACGTAATAGCGCGACTGGGGTTCGATTTCGCACTCCATCGCTTTAACCATTACACCAAGAGAACAAGCCCTCCACTGGGAGTTGGGCAAAAAATTTAAATCTGACCATACGAACAAGGGGTATATGCACAACCCAGAATCCGTCCAGGAGAATGAGATGAACAACATTTTCTGGGAATTTGAGACACAAATGGATCTCCTAATCTCGGCGAGACAACCAGACCTAGCGATAGTATACAACAAAAAAAGAACTTACCGATTGGTGGAGTTTGCCGTCTCGGCAGACCGCTGAGTAAAAATGAAATAGAGTGAAAAGAGAGATAAATACTGAGATATTACAAGATGAAAGTGACGGTGATACCAATTGTGGTTTGTGCACTTGGAACAATTCCGAAAGGATTATTAAGGAAGCTGGAAGACTTGGAAATAATAAGACAAGTAGAAACCATCCAGACTATTAGGGTCGGCCAGAATACTGAGAAGAGTCCTGGAAACTTGAGGAGACTTGCTGTCACTAAAACTCCATTGAGAAACTATTCAGCTAAAACTGGTGAAAAAAACTCTCAAAGGAGGGAATGATAAACTAAATACCAAGTTTGAAATTATTTACGGGGCTTTTAATTTGAATATATATATATATATATATATATATATATATATACTCGCAGAGTGGCCGTCCCAATGTTGGTATTATTTATAAGTAAATTTCTGCTGCGTCTTCTCTTGAAAACATCCTTTTATATAATTTGAATCATTTAGAATTAGAAAAAGAACTTAAATGGGGGAACTTGTTTTAAAAAGAGAATTTTTCTCTCGAATTCAAACGTTTTTTTTTTTTTTTTGTTTTTTTTTTTTTCAAATCTGCTGTCTATTCTCTGAAAAACTTTATCTTAAATAATATCTGAATAATTTGATTTTAAAAAATCTGTAATTACTAAAAATGGCGAAAGTAAATATTTTGGAGAAAAATGTATATCATTTAATAATTTATATTGGGTTGAATCATAAATAATTTGTTTCACTAAAATTTAATTTATTCATTTATAATTTACTGAAATTATAATTAATGAAATTGTTTTTTCATTCAGAACATTTTGTAGAGAAAGGATAAAATGATAAACATCATCATCATCATGTCGCGCCGTCTGCGCGGATATCCCTGACCGTCTCTCGCCATTTCTCCCTATCATTCATCGCCTCCGGCAGGTCTTCAGGGTTACATCCCGTGTCCTCACATAGCTGCTGTATGTAAGTTCGTGCTGGTCGTCCCACTCTTGCACATCCATGTGTGGGGGTCCACAGGAGTACATCGCTTATGAGCTCGTCCTTGCTTCTCTAGCAGTGTCCTGCGTGTCTGGTTCGTCGAACTTGTATAGTTTTTGTGATGGGGGGCAAGTGTCCGTATAGTTGGGGTCTCGTGGGGTGTTGTCGCCAGGACTTGTTTAATACTGCTCTCAACATTCTTGTATAATTTCCGTCCAGCCTCCTCTCCAGCCGCTTCGTAAGCGTCCATGTGGTGCATCCATATAGCAGTATCGACACAACCGCTGCCTGGAAGAAACTGCGTTTCATTTTATCAGTTAGGTCCGACTTCCATATGATCGAGAGCCTATCGATAGCTGTCAATGCCTTCGTCAGTCGTGTGTCGATGTCTTTCTCGGTTGATGAGACGCTGCTTCCTAGGTAGGTGAATTTGTCGACTAGTTTCAGAGGGGCTCCGTCTAGTGTGGCAATGTTGCCCGTTTGGTTGTAACACATATATTCGGTTTTGTTTGCATTGACATGGAGGCCAATGCCAGCTGCGGCTCGTTCCAGACTATGCAGTAGTGTCTCTGCTTGATTAGGCGTATTCGCTAGTAACGCCAAGTCATCAGCGTAGTCGGCGTCCGTGATTGTTTTTGCGGGGTACCTTTTGCTTCTTCTCTTAGTCAGCTGGAAGCCATTTTCTCTGATTTTGTCGATCGAAGTCCTAAGCACATAGTCTAGACAGATGATAAAGAGGTACGGGGCTAGTGTGTCTCCTTGTAGTACTCCTGCAACAATGTCGAAGTATTCCGTGTCTCCATCTGGTGAACGTACTTTCACTTTGGTGTTTCTGTAGAGAATCATTATCGCTGCTACGGTTTCTTTTGGTAGGCCGTATGCTAGTAGGATTTGCTCCATCTTCCCTCTGTGTATGGAATCGAAGGCCTTGGTAAAGTCGACAAATAGTAATGTCACCTGTAAGTTTTTTGCCCGAACGCCTTCCAGGATTCTACGGATGGTCAGTATTTGTGAGGTTGTGGATCTATTTCTCCGGAAGCCATTTTGGTTTTTCCTAAGGATGTTGTCTATTTTGGGTTCTATGCGGTTTCGTAGTAGGGCATTGTAGATTTTGGCTGCTATGGATGTAAGGGTTATCCCTCGGTAGTTCTTGGCTAGTCCGAGGTCGCCTTTTTTAGGGAATGGAAGGATGCATCCCTTCGTCCATCGTTCTATCCTATTTTGACTATAGACTGCGTTGCATTGCCGGAGCAGTATATCGTCGAATTGTCTTGTCTTCCACACTTCTGGGGGGATCTCGTCTAGCCCCGCCGCTTTCCTATTTTTAATTCTTCTGAGAACCGAGTCGAGTTCTTCTTTGGTGAAAGGACCTAGTTTTACGTCTAATTGCTTACTAATAATTCTGGTGATCGGTTCATCCGTTATTTCCGGTGGGTTTCCTAGTAGATTTTTGAAATGCTGTTCCCACAGTTTTACTCTTTCTTGTTGGCTTGCAGCTTTCAATTTTGCTTTGGCTGTGCTCTTCCTTCCACTTACTTCGTTTATTGTTTGCCAGGCTATCCTGGATTGCCTATCTTCCACCGAGTCTCTTGCAAGATCTGGTGAATATGGTGGATGGAGTAGAACAAACCAACCAAAGACTTTTATTCATCGCAAAGTGGAGAAAAGGAGGTGAGAACGACCCCCGGTAGAAAAGAAACAAGATGGCTATCCTACATTTATATTTTGGAAGTTTACAAGATTATTTTCCTTAGATTTTTTTTCAGGTGGAATATCTCTGAAATATCAGGTTGAGTCATGAAGAACTTTCATTTTAGGAAAATATAATTTATTTATCAATAACTCCCTACTCCACGAGGACTTCCATTTGAAAGATTGAAAACTCAGTGACCGAAATACTTCAGGATAGAAAATAGATTCTAACTTGAAATCAGTTAGCCAAGTGCCATGGAATAGTGCAGACATCAATTTCCATTTGTATTGCAAATGGCAAATCCCGACTCTCGTAAAAGTCGGTTATATTTGAGAGAAGACGTCTACGATGAACGAATCCAGGGCAAAAAGAGACAAGAAGGCTATCCTAGATTTACATTTTGGAACTTCATGAAATTATTTTGCTTAATCTTTTGTTCAGATGGAATTTTTATGAAATATCACGTTGAGTCATAAGGAATTTTTGCTTTAGTAAAATATAATTTATTTATCAATGATTTAACAAAAAATAAATCCCAATCAATAGAATATTCATTAATATTTTGAATCTAGTTTTGCCGTTTATCTTGTAGCTTGTTGATTTCTCTCAATCAAAATTCAACTGAGGTCAATCTCAACAAGTTTTCCACAAACATTTTCACCAGATCTTTTCAGAAATAAGTTCTCATTCAGAGAGTTTTGTAGATTATGGATGGATAAAATGGAAACCACTTAGTGCAAGGTCTGGTGAATATGGCGATTGGGGTAGAACAGACTAGCCTAAATTCATTATTTTTTTCTGCAGGATTCTTGCGGGATCTGGCCTTGTTTTATCATAGTGAAGCACATCTTTTCTCCTATTGACAATTGCCCAGTCGGCTGGGGCTGCAGTATACACCGACTGCTTCTCTGCAAAGGGGTAAGACCCCTCCCCAAAGAGTGTCCTAGATATGACACTAAACAATCTGATGGTGAGGTTTCAGCAATGCTGGAGCTCAGGGGAATGCGGAGTACCTCTTCATAGCTATCGCTCCCAGTTCCACTCTGTCCCGGAGTGGTAGCACCTGATAAGGGTCCTATCTATGGGTTAAATAGAACTAAATCGCGCTTCTTTCACTATACTGATTTTTGCATTTAAACTGTGTATTTATGCTAAACTGAATTGTTTAAAAAAGAACTGTTTTGACATTCGAACTGCGTACTAGTGCTGAACTGAATCGCTCAAAATACAACTATTTTGACGTCTAAACTGTGTAATTATGCTGAACTGAATTATCTGAAATAAAACTGACATTTAATTCTGTGTATTGCCCCGTCGGCTGGGGCTGTAGAATACACTGACTGCACCTCTGCAGAGGGGTAAGAACCCCACCCAACGAGTGTCCTGGATATGGCACTAAACAATCTGATGGTGAGGTTCCAGCTGTGCTGGAGCTTTGGGGAATGCGGAGTACCCCTTCATTGACATTGCTCCCAGGTCCACTCTGGCTCGGAGTGGTAGCAGCTGATAGGGCCCAATCTATGGGTTAAATAGAACTAACAGCATACTTATGCTAAACTGAATTGTTTGATTAAACTGAATAGCTTGAAATAGAAATGATTTTGACAATTAAACCGTATTTACATTTAAACTGCGTGCTTATGCTTAACTGAATTATTTGAAATAGAACTGTTTTTCGACATTAAAACTGTATTTACACTTAACTGAATTGTTACATATATCTGATTGAATTGTGTGAAATGTTTTTGACAATTAAACTGTGTACTTATGCTAAACTGAATTATTTTAGAGCAGATTATTTACATAAAAAGGATTTGGCGTTAAATAACCTGCAAAGGTTGATATGCCATAAAACCCAACCAACCAACCATCCTATTGACGAGTCCGGGGCTTTTTCTTAAAAAACTTTTCATGCACACTTTTCCTATCTCTTTCAAGAAGTGTTAGATTGTGGATTGAGATAAGTTGAGGTCAAGTGCTAATCTTCGAGTAGTTTTACACAGATTGCATTCTACTAATTCTCTTAAAGCATCTTGTTTGACCACTGATGAGGGTCTGTGTTCATTTCTTAATAACGTATTGCCAGAAGGAAAGTTTGAAAAACAGTTTTGGACTTGGCGGTCAAGTAATAACACCTTAGCCAAAAAAACACTAGAAATTTTTTCTGCTGTTTCTATAGCGTTTTTTTGTTAGTCTTAAACCCTCACGATATTCAATGACAAATATGCACTTTCAGTTTCTCACTTTTCAGAGTTTGAGATCGGAAATCAGATTATGATGCGTACTCTTTCATGATAGAAATAAGAATGACCGGTGAAGGCACCCTTTCATCACGTCAATTTCCGGTTGAAATGCTTAATTACAGCTTTTGCAAAACAGAAACTATTTATGACTCAATCCACTAGATTGATATTTTTTTTCTATAGTTTGCTTTCTTTTACGACATATCAACCTTGGTGGATTATTTAATTCTAAAAACAACCCTGTTGAAGAAAGTACTATTAAACATATAACTGTTATGACCCGAAGGCCCCCTTTTCTATAGCTACGACACTGAGGTGTAGAGGACGGTGCGACTCCTTTCCCTGGATTGCTCCACTTTACCCTTGATCCCCACCTTATAATGCTGAGTGTGAAGGCAAGTGTCATGCACACTTTTCCTATCTCTTTCAAGAAGAGTTAGAATGTGGATTGTAATATGTTGAGGTCGAGTGCCACTTTACGAGTACTTTTTCACTTGTTACATTCGACTAATTCTCTTAAAGAATCTTGATCGAGGTCTGATGAACGTACTGGTCAGGGTTAATCTTTCAATGGTATATCGCTAGAACAAAACTTCGAAAACCAGTCACAGACTTGACGGTCATTAACAACACCTCGACCATAGATATTGGAAATATTCATTACTGTTTCTGTAGCGTTTTTGTTATTCTTAGACACGCACCACAAAACTGTGTACTTACTTTAAACTGAATTGCATAAAATAGGATTGTTTTGACGTTTAAACAGTGTACTTATACTAAACAGAATACTTTGAAATGGAACTGTTTTTGTAAGCTAATCTCTCAAAATCACGTCAATTTCCGGTTGAAATGCTTAATTACAACTTTGGCAAAACAGAAACTATTTATGACTCAAGCCACTTGATTGATGTTTTCTTTTTCTATAGTTTGGTTGCTTTCTTTTACAACATATGTGGGGCATACGATAAGTTTCCAGACTTTTTTTCGTATGGGCACTTTTATTGATAGTACAAACATGAAACTCTAGTCCCCTTCGTAGTAATCCCCTCCGGTTGCAATACACTTGTTGTACCGTTCCAACAACGTCTGGAAGGCCCCCTTGGAAGTCCTCTTGTGTGAGCGTGTCACTGACCTTCGTCACAGCCTCTTTCATCACCGCAATTGTCTCATAACGACGACAGCCTCTGAGCTTAGGGAATAACAAAAAGTCACAGGGAGCAACGTCTGGACTATAGGGAGGCTGAGGTACTGTCTTGATGCCCATCTTGGTCAAATAGTCAGTGACAGGGATGGAGTTGTGGACTGGTGCATTGTCCTGGATGAAATACCACTGACCCGATTTGAAGAGTGCTGGCCTCTTTCAACGGAATCTCTTCCTGAACTCCCTTAAAACCTCAACATTGTAACCCTAACACTAACCCTTTGGCCAATCAACTGTGATGTATTGACTTCCTTTCTCCTCCCACACCTCTCATCATCCCTCACAGACTCCCTGCCTTCCTTGAATCTCTTATGCCACTAAAACACTGATGCTCGATTCATGCAAGATGCTCCAAAAGCAGTCTGAAGCATTCCATACGTTTCTGTGGCATTTTTTCCAAGATAAAAACACAATTTTATTGCATATCTTTCTTCTGAAGTGTCAGATTGCATTTTTGAAATCCACCAGATGTGACAATCAGGCTTTAGTAGGGTGTATTTTAATTGCTGCTGTTTCTGATCATTTGAAGCTGAAATCATTGAAATTGGTCAGTCATCTCATAAGATGTATAACAATAACATAGTGAATTTTCAAGAGTCAACGACAATTTTAAATGCCCATACAAAAAAGTCTGGAAACTTATCGTATGCACCTCGTATCAACCTTCGTGGATTATTCAATTCTAAAAACAACCCTGTTGAAGAGAGGTAGTAGTACTATTAAACATATAACTGTTATATATAAGAATGCGCTGTTACCAGTAGACTTTAGTCGCGGGTGACCCAAAGGCTCCCTTTTCTATAGCTACGACACCGAGGTGTAGGGGAGGGTGCTACTCCTTTCCCTGGATTGCTCCACTTTACACTTGATCCCCACCTCATCATATCATATTTACCAACCCCTCCGCTCGTGCAGGATGTGACACAAGGTCAATTTTTTTAATTCAGAGTTTTCCTTTTCCTAGACTAGTTGCCTCACCAAAGCTGAAGAACCTAGTCTGTCCTACTATTTACCCATATCTGGAGGGAGAATAATTGGATTCATACCTTTCCCAAGGGTATTAGTGCTATGTTAAATGCAATCAGTCTCGTGCTGGATCCATTTCCTACGACTAAAACCATTACACCACAAGCACCCCCTTATAATGCTGAGTGTTAAGCAAGGCGGTACCAATGGTATGACTCGACTTAGGATTGAACTCCGGTCTCTCATTAGGCCAAAATCACGAGACTAGTAAATATATAAATCATTCAAACAGAAATCTCAAGTGTAGAAGAGTATTGTATGGGTGCCTCGGGTGGTATAATGGTTAGCAAGATAGACTAGCATTCGTTTCCGCGTGAGTTCGAGTCTCATCGAGTGTCCAATTCAAACGGCCTTGTGCCAGATGCAAGTAATGAAAATGCTTAGTAAATTGCTAGTATTGTATTATATTGGGTCAGCAATTAGTACTCTACTCAGTATTTAGTACTTGGTATTCGATTTGGTATTCGGCATTTTACAAGACTGATGGCATTATAAAGAGTCGGCGAAGAGGGGATAAGAGTGTTCATGCCTTTCCCAAGGGTATTAGTCTGATAATGAACATAATAGCATTACTGGAGATCAAACTCGCTTACTACGGTGTCGAAACCCAATATGTTATCGATTATGTCACGAGTACTCCCCCGACGTTGCTTTTTTTTTTTTTAAGCCGAATAAACAGACATAATTTTTCAATATTTTTCTAAGTGTATAATTCTTTGAAAATATTCTTGAAAAAAAAATCAATCAATCGAAACAGGAAATATTTCGAAATAAAAAACTGACACTGAAAATGTCTATTTAATTTTTTTTTTTTTTTTTGTCTGAATCTGGAAAATGTCCTATTTTCAAGAATGATTTTTCATATTTTTCATTGAATATAATTGATATGAAAAAGTAATTAATGAGAGACGTGGTGTGGGAGCTGGACGTTCTGGACTGCGGCTTCAAAGTAAGCAAGTTTGAACTCCAGTTATATTCACTTTTGGATTAATACCCTTGGGAAAGTTATGAACCCTCTTATCCTCCCAGCTATGGGTTAGATAATATCCCTGCTCTTTTTCTACGAGGATGGTTTTGGCATTAAATAACCAAAGCATTAAACAAAATAAAACCGATGATTAATGAGATTCATACAAAATAATTTCGTGAAAACCTTTTCCAATGTTTTTAGAGCCGACATCTTATAATTTTGCAACGTTTTGTGTATAAAAAGAAGAAATAATTGACAGCTAATTTAACAGAAGCATAAGTATTTCATTCTTACCGAAATTAATATATGAACAGGAAATAAGATAAACAAAAGATTGTTACTAACCGGAACGCTGTAGGTTTTTTTTTTTTTGTTTTTGTTTTTTTTTTTTTTGTTTTCTAGAATAATAACGGAATCGCTTTGAAACAAGAGTGTACCGACCAAGCTATTACTGAAGTCTTTCCCTTGAAAGAAATCCACTTCGTCTAATGTCCTTTCGACTAATGTCCACCCTAACAGGATACCTGTATTTATACTATCTGGAGGTTTGCCGTTTCCGTTTACTGGCGATCGGTGTTCAAACGCTAGTGTCTCCCTTTATGCCACTATGACACATAGAAACGAATCTATCTAATCAAGGGTATTTATAAATTTCATGCTAACTTCACACCAATTTGTACGCCTTCAAAATCAGTTTCCATTTAACGATTTTATAATAGTTCGACTCCGTTTAGCGTGAAATTTTCTGGTGAACAGACAAATAAATATAGTGACATCCGTTTTTATTTTATACACTCAGTTTATAAATTATAGGTAGCAGCTATTCCCTTTTGTTTTTATATGCATACGGTAATGCCTATAAATAAGTTTACCCAGTCGGCTGGGGCTGTAGAATACACCGACTGCTTCTCTGCAGAGGGGTAAGAACCCCCCAACGAGTGTCCTGGATATGACACTAAACAATCAGATGGTGAGGTTCCTGCAGTGCTGGAGCTTTGGGGAATGCGGAGTACCCCTTCATTGCCATCGCTCCCAGGTCAAACTGGCCCGGAGTGGTAGCACCTGATAAGGGTCCTATCTATGGGTTAAATAGAACTAACAGTATACTTATGCTAAACTGAATTGTTTGAGTAAACTGAATAGCTTGAAATAGAAATGTTTTTAACAATTAAACCGTACTTACATTTGAACTGCGTGCTTGTGCTTAACTGAATTGTTTGAAATAGAACTGTTTTTTTCGACATTAAAACTGTATTTACACTTCAATGAATTGTTACATATAACTGCAACTGTTTTTTGACATTGAAACTGTATTTACACTAAAATAAATTGTTTAACATAGAACTGTTCTGACATATAACTCTGTGTAAACAAAATATGTGCTTTTACAAAACTGTATTAGCTGAAGTAGAATTGCTTGACTTAACTGAATAGCTCGAAGTAAAAATGCTTTTTTACAATTAAACTGTACTTACATTTAAACAGCGTGCTTTTGCTAAACTGAATTGTTTTAAATTGAACTATTTTTGACATTGAAACTGTGCTTACACTAAACTGAATTGTTATATATAACTGCTTGAATAGTTTGAAATAGAAATGTTTTTGACAATTAAACTGTGTACTCATGCTAAACTGAATTGTTTTAAATAGAACTGATTATTTGTATAAAAACGGATTTGGCATTAAATAACCTATAAAGGTTGATATGCCATCAAACCCAACAAACACAACTGAATTCTTTGAAATAGAACTGATTATTTACATAAAAATGGATTTGGCGTTAAATTACCTACAAAGGTTAGCATAAGTATGCTGTTCGTTGGGGGGTCTTACCCGTCTGGAGAGGTGCAGTCAGTGTATTCTTGCTTTCAGTAGATGAGATACTGCTGCCGAAGTATGTGAATAGGTCTTCGACTTTTATACGCTTGCCACTAAATGTGGACCGTATACCATTATCATGGATATCATTAGGTATCATTTAATATCAAAATCTACAACAAGGACGTTTTATAACCAAAAATATCAGTAAGTAGCAGTTCATAAGTAAATACACATAATAACGCTGGCCCTGTTGGCGTGGGGAGGGTAGAATACACCGACTGCCTCTCTGCAACGAGTGTCCTGAAAATGACATTAAACAATCTGACGGTGAGGCTCCAGTAATGCTGGAGCTTTGGGAAAAGCGGAGTACCCCTTCATTGCTCCCAGGTCTACACTGGCCCGGAGTGGCAATACCTGATAATTTCCTATCTATAGGTCAACCAGAACTAAACTTTGTACTTATGCTAAATTGAATTGTGTGAAACAGAACTGTTTTTACATTTAACTGTGTGTAAATAAATGATGTTTAATTGAATTATTAGTGATACATTGAAATACTTGGAACCATTTAACTTTGTTGACTAAACTGAATAGCTTGAAATAGAAATGTTTTTGACATTTAAACTGCGTACTTATGCTAAACTGAAATGGTTGAGATAGGACTGTTTTGACATTTAAACTGCGCACTGAATTGTTTGAAATAGAATATTTTTTGCATGCTAAACTGAATTGTTTGAAATTGGACTGTTTTGACATTTAAACTGCGCACTGAATTGTTTGAAATAGAATATTTTTTGCATGCTAAACTGAATTGTTTGAAATTGAACTCTTTTTGACATTAAAACTGTATACTTATGCTAAACTGAAATGTTTTAAATAGAATTGTTTACAGGTATAAAAATGGATTTGGCTTTAAATAACTTACAATGGTTGATGAGTCATAAAATCAAACTAAACTCAACTATGATAACGCATTTTTTTAATTTTTTTTATTAGAGAGTTGTTAGATTTTTTTTAGTAGGTGTGTAGTTATATATGAGTAATTCGATAGCTGCCCGGTTGTGCATATGACTTCATTCAAATTTAAATGGTTGGTTTGGTTTTGATTGGTTTGGTTCAGTTTGGTTTGGTTTGGTTTGGTTTGGTTTCTTTGTTTAATGTCATATCAATCTTCATGGGTTATTTAAAGAAGAACAGTAGTGATACTATTTACTCCATAGCTGGCGAAGGGATATGTGGGTTCATGCCTTTCCCAAGAGTAAAAGTCCGAAAGTGAACGTAATAGCGTGACTGGAGTTCGAACTCGCTTATTACGATGTTACAGTCCAAAACGTTAGTCACTACAACACGGAAACTCCTTTCATAAATTTTAAGTTATTTCTTATCTAAAAATTCAGTTTTGATAGTCTTTAGACACACTTATGGTCATACCAAGAGAAGGCCTAGAAACTATGCAAATAAGTTTTTTGGTCATGTAATGGTTTGATTATAATTAACTTAAAAGTACTAAGTCTCATCCATAAAGAAGAACCATAGCTGAACATTTTGTTATGGTAACATTCTACTAATTCTTATAAAACTCGAAAAGCTAATTCCGATTTCTGTTTTAATTTCTGTTCAGGGGAGGTCCATACAAAGGTGAAAGATGTACGATCAATCTAAAAATGGACAGAATCGAGATCTGAGCAATCATAAAGTATCTACAAAAGAAATGTATGAAAGGAAATTCATGAAACCGAGGTCCTTGCAAAGGACCCACTTCCTATGACTTGACTGAGATGAAGTGGGTAGCAGAATTCATGCATTAAATAACCCACGAATATTGATATACCATTAAGCAAAGAAACCAAACCAAAAGAAAACCTTTAGTCCCGTTTCTTTAGTTTCTTTAGGCGACACAAACAAACAATCTTTTAAAAAATATTTACGTGGTGCCTTCAATACGTTTCCAGACTTTTTTTGTACAGGCATTTAAAATTGTCGTAGACTCTTGAAAATTCCCTATATCATTGCTATATATCTTATGAGATGACTGACCAATTTTTATGATTTCTGCTTTAAATGAACAGCTAAAGCAGCAATTAGAATGCACCCTACTAAAACCTGATTGTCACAGCTGGTGAATTTCAAAAATCCAATCTGAACGTGAGGACACTTTAGAAGAACGATATGCAATAAAAATTCTGTTTTAAACTTGGAAAAATGCCACAGAAACGTATGGAATTTGCTTTTGGAGCATCTTGCATGAATCAAGCATCAGTTTTTGAGTGGCATAAGAGATGCAAGGAAGGCAGGGAGTGTGTGAGGGATGATGAGAGGTGAGGGAGGAGTAAGGAAGTCAATACACCGGAGTTGATTGGCCAAAGGGTTATAGGTTAGGGTTAAGGTTACTCTGTTGAGGTTTTAAGGGAGTTCAGGAAGAGATTCCGTTGAAAGAGGCCAGCACTCTTCAAATCGGGTCAGTGACATTTCCACCAGGACAATGCACCAGTCCACAACTCTATCCTTGTCACAGACTATTTGACCAAGATGGACATCAAGACAGTTCCTCACCCTCCCTATAGTCTAGACCTTGCTCCCTGTAACTTTTGGTTATTCCCTAAGCTCAGAGGCTGTCGTCGTTATGAGACAATTGAGGAGATGAGAGAGGCTGTGACGAAGGCTGTGATACGCTCACACAAGAAGACTTCCATGGAGCCTTCCAGAAGTTGTTGGAACGGTACAAGTGCAGTGCAGCCGGAGGAGATTACTTCGAAGGGGACTAGAGTTTCATGTGTGTATTATCAATAAAAGTGGCCAAACGAAAAAAGTCAGGAAACTTATTAATGATCCTCGTATTTTGAGTTGTTTCGACACATTCTGTTTAAATTTGAAATCCTTTGAACAAAATGATATCGGTTTTTCTGAAACATCCTCGTATATTATTACATATTTTCTTCCTCTATTTTCGTATTGAAATGATGCAAGTCTTTTATTTGAGAAGATTAAACATCATAACCCCAATGAAGAGAATGGTTTTTAAATTCCAGTGATATTTTTCATCAAAATAAATTATCATAATATTCACACGATAAAGCTCTATGATGGAATATTTCTTCGTCTTTAAAATAGTCTTTTTTATGTAACATAATGATAGTGCATTTTACTGTTAACTCTTCTCTTTATTATATCCAAAATAAAACTCATAAGTTGGTTTCGGATAACTGAATCAATTTCACTTTCATCGGCGGCCTGATCTTTTTATCTATATATCTATGTATCAACAAACAGGTGCGTTCCAAGAGCTAACAATACTTAGCACTACATTCAATTAAAAAAATATCCACATTTTAAACCTGGCGATCCCACCTTGAAGCATCTCGCTGGGTCTTGCCACATCAAAGAGTTGTGATACAACCAAACACGCATTCTATTGATGACAATATATATGCTATCCCACTACCATAGAGCGAACACTCAAATGGGAAATTTGCCAACTGCCACGTACGCTTAAATGCAATAGCTCTTCTCATGAACTGAATACTCCGATAACGTATATGTAAAAAATTAATAAGTAAAAAATTCCTTCACTAATGCTGACAATGACGATGACTCTGAAGTAAGGTATCCGAATGATGTAAAGTCAGCCGGGTTTGGATCTCGGCTTGAAGCATCTCGTGGGTCAAGCCACAATGAAGAGTTGTGATACAACGAAACACTCTGTGAATGACAATATATATGCTCCCCACCCACCACTGCCTCGTAGGTTGAGCACTCTTGTGGGGAAATTTGCCGGCTACCACGTACGCTGAAATACAATATCTCTACTCACGAATTGAACACACTGGTAGCCGATAGAGTATATGCAAAAAGAAATATGAAAAAATTTGCAAGTTCTGGGGTAAGATATCCGACTGATGTAAAGTCAGCCGGGTTTCAGTCTCAGCTTAAAGCATCTCGCGGGTCTTGCCACACTGAAAAGTTGTGATACAACGAAACAATCTGTCTGTGGATTACAATATATATATATATATATATATATATATATTGTTTGAAATTTCTGGTGTTTTCCATTATTTTGTTCAATCTCTGTATTTGGCATTAAATAACCTTTAATGGTTGATATACCATAAAACCCAACCAAACCAAATCCTATAAATCTAATATATATGTATAAAGAGTATTTGGCATTAAATAACTGACAATGGTTGATATGCCATAAAACCGAACCAAACCAAATCATACATAATTAACATATATGTATAAAAAGGATTTGGGATTAAATAACCAACAATGGTTGATATGCCATAAAACCATTCCAAACCATTATTTATTAGTTGGCTTCGGCATAAAATGATCCAAGTCCATATGATAGGAAATGGTGAGGGAGCAGGTAGGGCATATGGTAGGGGCCGACGATTTTGTGGGGACTTACTTTGCTGAGTAGAAGCAACGGAACCTTTAGCAAATAATATTTTTTGTATTATCTTGGTTATAAACCATAAGCAACATCCTTTCGGTTGTATTCAGGAAAAAATAGGAATCTTCTAATTGCTAAATAAAAAAACCTAACTCATGTAACCCATTTAAAGCGACGTTTTCTGCATGGAAAAGGACATCTTACCGATGATAGATTTAATCATTTGAACTTTACTCTGAATTTATTACAAACTGAATAATACATTATCTTTTTTTGTGTGTCTTGGGACTTGATACCAACCATTTGTGAGCTCACTGGAGCTAAAATCTTTTCATAAGCTTTTTTCTCTATTATCGTTCAAGACGTCACATTTTCCAACAGGGGGTGTCCTCATGGTGTAATGGTTAAAGCGATGGACTGCGGAATCGTAGTAAGCGAGTTCGTACTCCAGTCGCGCTATTGCGTTCACTTTCGGGCAAATACACTTTGGAAAGATATGAACCCCCTTATCCTCCCAGCTAAGTGTTTAATAGTACCACTACTGTTCTTCTAGGAGAATGGCTTTGGCATTAAATAACCAACAAAAGTTGATATGCCATTGAAACAAAGAAAACAAATAAACAAAACAAAGAAATAATAGGAAGCAAAAACATATTAGATAATTATATAATCCATAAGAAGCCCGAGTTAAAATCCATTAAGCCACGTAAAATTAATATTACCAACTAATGTAATATTGGGGGTGTCCTCGTGTTTTAATGGTTAAGGCGATGGTCTGCGGTATCGTAGTAAGTGAGTCTGTACTCCAGTCGCGCTATTACGTTCACTTTCGGGCAAATACACTTTGGAAAGATATGAACCCCCTTATCCACCCAGCTATGGGTTAAAAGGTACCAAAACTGTTCGTCTAGGAGAATGGCTTTGGCTTTAAACAAAGAAACCAAAACATCTTCTAACAATATAAGTATTGTTAAGAAAGTTAAAGTGACTTACATTTCCCGTCTGGCCTGAGACAATCACTGAGCTTTACCCAGATCTAGTAATGCAAATATAAAGATATTTATTTGTTGACGTTCTTTCTGAGCGGCAAACTCGAAGTTATAGTATTCAAATGCATGTTTAGATTATCAGAAAGTTACGCATTTAATACCTAAACGCAGTAGCCAGAAGTAATATAAAGAAGTTATCTCCCTTATATCCGTTCTGTCAAACGGACATACTGTATCTATCTACAAGAAAACTGGACGACTCAGACTGGTGGTTCGACGGAGTTTCCCCGATACAACAAGGTTATCCTTTAATTAGAAACGAACTCGACGATAAATTTGCCTTAATTGAAAAATTTTTAGTTGTTTTTCCTTTTTATTTTGAAAAATTGTCGTTCATTATTTTGAGAGAAAACATTTTTTCTCCTCAAATTCTTTTTTTTTTTAAGGTGATTGTGTGTATTTCGGTACAGGAAAGAAGGGGTGTGGGCAAGAAGTTGTTTCAAAAGTTCAAATTAAATATTTAAATTGATAGTTTACACTGACGATTAAAATTTAATTTCCACCCATCTTGGCTTGTCATGCGTCCGCCGAGTGATAAATGTGTTTGTCTTTAACATCACAATCCCTCTACCTCCCCTTCCACTTCTGCGTGCATAAATACACACACACACACACACACACACACACACAAAGACACACATGCACACGCACAGACATATATATATATATATATATATATATATATATATATATATTCATACACAGACAAACGTATATAAAGCTGATATAAATACTCTTCTCTTCAGATATATCTTCGTTTTTATAACTGCTCTCAACAGTGATATCAATGTTATCAAAATGATTATTATAGTCTAACTTGAAGACTTGTGAACCCGATTGGTTCCCCTCATAATTGTGGTTCATGATGATATAGATACTTCTATCTGAGAATTAATTTTTATTTATTGCGGACTTTTTGTCCTCATCTTGGTAGTTTTCGGCCAAATTTCACCTCTGGCCTTCTTCAGGTGAAATTTGGCCGAAACGTAATGAAAGAAGAAACAACACAAAAACTACCAAGATGAGGACAAAAAGTCCGTAATAAATAAAAATTAATTCTCAGATTAAGAAGCCTCATCTCAAAATGATTCCAATTAAAGACAAGTATAGATACTTCTATTTAGCCAGGCGAGAGTGGGTTCTCGAGTCTGGCTAGGGCAACCGGTCTTGGAAAAAGAAAAACTTAGATCAAAACATGAAGAACGTTGTTCATGGAATCTATGGCATACTAGTGCACAATTATACAGCAATCGGCTCACCCAAAAATATGATTGATCCTACCCAAGTTTTCGTCCCTATAAATAAATCACCTGGGTAAGCAGTCCTGCGGCTCACATTTTTAAATGAACTGTTTGACACTACTATGCCGGGCACATCGGGAGCAAAAAACAATGCCTAAAGAATCAACGATGTTAAATCAAAAATATACACAGCAGAATAGCAAATATAGGTTATGTGGTAATAGAAACGAAACGATCAATTACATAAAAATCGATTGCTGCGAACAAGTGCAAAAAGAGAATAAAACTAGATACGAATGGGTGGAGAAGGTGATCAACTGGGAATTGTGCAAGAAATTAGAACTTGACCATACGATCAAGTGGTATATTCACAACCCGGAATCCGTCCTAGAGATTGAGATGTGCAAAGTTCCCTGGGATTTTCAGATACAAACAGATCACCTAATCCCGGCCAGACGACCAGACTAACAATAGTCAACAAAAGACAAGAGAACCTACGGAATAATGAATTTGACGGTCCTGACAGACGACAGAGTAAAATTAAAAGAAAGCGAAAAGTGATAAGTACGAAGACCTTTCCCGAGAACTAAAAGAATATGGTACATAAAGGTAACAGTGATACCTGTCGTGGTTGGTGCACTTGGAATAATCCTCGAAAGATTGGTAAAGAGACTGGAAGATTTAGAAATCCGAGGAAAAGCAGAGACCATCTAGACTACAGCATTATTAATATAGGCTAGAATACTGAGTAAAGTCCTGGACACTTGAGGAGACTTTAATTACCTCAAAGTCCAGTGAAAGACCACCAGCGTTAGCAGATGGGAAAAACTCTCAAGAAGTTACATAATAATCAATTGAGAGATTAGACTGATAAAATAGGAATAAAGGCATGCTAAAAAAAAAATTTATGGCATGCTAAAATAGGAATAAAGGCATGCTAAAAAAAGAATTAGGGCATAATAAAATAGGAATAAAGGCATGATAAAATAGGAATAAAGGCATGATAAAAATAGGAATAAAGGCATGCTAAAATAGGAATAAAGGCATGATAAAGATAGGAATAAAGACATGCTAAAATAGGAATAAAGGCATGATAAAGATAGGAATAAAGACATGCTAAAATAGGAATAGAGGCATGATAAAAATAGGAATAAAGGCATAATAAAGATAGGAATAAAGACATGCTAAAAAAGGGAATAGAGGCACGATAAAAATAGGAATAAAGGCATGATAAAAATAGGAATAAAGTCATGATAAAATAGGAATAAAGACATGATGAAATTGGAATAAAGACATCATAAAATAGGAATAAAGGCATGCTAAAATAGGAATAAAGGCATGCTAAAAATAGGAATAAAGACATGATAAAAAGGGAATAAAGGCATGCTAAAATAGAAATAAAGGCATGCTAAAATAGGAATAAGTAAAGTTGGCGACCATTGTCGTGGGCGACTCGAAAGCTCCCTTTTCAATAAGTACGACACCGAGGTGTAGGGGAGGGCGCTACTCCTTTCCCTGGATTGCTCCACTTTACCCTCGATACGTACCTTATATTGCTGAGTGTTAAGCAAGGAACTATCAAGTACCATTTTTAAAAGTCTTTGGTATGACGCGACCTGGAATTGAACCCAGGTCTCCCGGATCATTGGCGAACACTCTACCCACTGGGCCAATGAGCCGGTATAATAGGAATAAAGTCATGATAAAATGGAAATAAAGGCACTATAAAATAAGACATTGGATAGTGAAAAATTGTAAATACACAAAACAGAACCAAGAACCTCAGCTAATGGTTAAAAAGTACCAATGCTGCTCTTCAACAAAATGATTTGTTTTCGAATTGAATAACCCACAAAGGTTGATATTCCATTAAACACACAAATAAGATACCTGGCAGTCCCATCCTATATGAAATACTAAAAGTGTACATTGCGAAACTGCTCATCTTCCCAGGAGAGTACAATCGATTTGACGGGAAAATATCACCCGAAAGAGAAAACAAAAAACATAAATACATAGAATGAATATAATCACAATATTCCCTCAAGCTAGGTCTTGGATAAAGTCTCGTTGAAGGATTGTAAGAAACAGAAATAAAACTGAAAATTGACTAATAATAACAACGATAATAATGGAAAAATTACAAGTACTTGGGAATATTGAAATCAAACACCATCAAACAAACTGAGAGGAAAGAAAAAAGAAAGAAAAGAGTACCTCACAAGTACTCGGAATCAAGCTCTCCTGCAGAAATCTCATCAAAGTAATGAATTAAAGGCCAGAACTCCTTTAAAGACATTCTGGACCATTTTTAAAATAGAACTTAGAGAAACCGGCCCAAGAACACTGGGAATTGTGCAAGAAATTAAAAGTTTACAATACGAACAAAAGATATATGCACAACCCGGATTCCGTTCTGAAGAATGAGACGCACAAAGCTCTCTGGGATTTTCAAATACAAACAGATCACTTAATCCCAGCCAGAATACAAGACCTTGTGATAGTCAACAACAAAAAAAGTGGGAACCTACCGAATAATAGACTCGGCCGTTCCGGCGGACCACAAAGTAAAATTAAAAGAAAACGATAAGAAAGATAAGAACCTGGATCTTGCTCGAGAACTGAAAGAAGTATGGAACATGAAAGTGACGTTGATAACCATTGCAATAGATGCGCTCGGTAAGTCACCAAAGGTTTGGTAAAGGGTCAGAAAGAATTGGAAATAATCATATTTACCAACCCCTCCGCTCGGGCAGGATATGACACAAGGTCGATTTTTAAGCGGAGTTTAACAGGTTTGAATTCAGAGTTTTCCTTCTCCTAGACTAGTTGCCTCAACAAGGCTGAAGAACCTAGTCTGCCCTACCATTTTACCTATAGCTGGAGGGAGAATAATTGGATTCATACCTTTCCCAAGGGTATTAGTGCAATGGGAAATGCAATCAATCTTGTCCAGAATTTGAACTCGTGTCGCCGTGTCCATTTCTTACGACGATAACCATTACACCACGAGGTTAACCATTACACCACGACGATAACCATAACACCACGGGTACGGAATTGGAAATGATAGCACGAGTGAGACAATCCTAACTACAGCAGTGTTAAGATCAGCTAGAATATAGAGAAGAGTCTTGGAGACTTGAGGAGACTTGCTGTCACTCAAAAAAATGACATCCGACCGAATAGTGAACTTTGCCGTTCCGACAAACCGCAAAGTAAAATCAAAAGAAGATTAAAAAAGTGATAAATATCTTACTAGAAAGCTGAAGAAATTAAGGATGACGGTAATACCAATTGTAATTGGTGCACTTGAAACGATTTCCAAAGAATTGGTAAGGAGACTAGAAGACTTAGAAATCAGAGGATAAGTAGAGACAATCCTAAATACGGCACTGTTAAGATCAGGAAGAATACTGAGTAGAGTCCTGGAGACTTGAGGAGACTTGCTGTCACTCAAACTCCAGTGCAACCCCATCGGCTAACGCTGGTGTAAAAAATTCTCACTGGAGTAAAATAATGTGGCCATCACCAAACAAGAAAAATCAAGCAGATTTAAAATCCACCGATTCCCTTTCTACCATGACTCTGACCAGATGTTACCATCGTGGATTTGTTTTATTTTTATTTTTTCTTCTTTTGTGATTAAGAAAAATTTTCTCTGACTGAGATTGATTACAGCATATTAGAGTTGAATAGGAAAAAAAATTGGCAGAAATACAGACGAGAAAAAATTCACAAAATTAGTCGTTTTTTTTATTATTATTATTCTTAAATCTTTTTTCTTATTTTCGCAATGTTTTTTTGTTGTTCTCTTCATCATTATTATCATTATTGTTGTATTATTCTGCATCTTCACAGCACAAACATCTGTTGGTCATCACTAGAAACCAAGAGACGGCAAGTCTCCTGATTTTTTTTCTCGGTTCATTGTTATTATAATCAAGCTGATCTTTTAGCCCAATATCAAACCAAATGCTCTCTCTCTCTCTCTCTCTCTCTCTCTCTCTCTCTCTCTCTCTCTCTCGCTCGCTCTCTCTCAATATATATATTCATATATATATAAAGTAGTAAAGTTGGCCGACCTTCGTCAGGGGCAACCCTAAGGCTCCATTTTCAATAGCTACTCTACCGAGATGTAGGAGAGGGCGCTACTCTTTCCCACAGATTGCTCCACTTTACCCTTGATACGTATCTTTTAATACTGAGCGTTAAGCAAAGAAGTATCAAGTACCATTTCTTGAGTCTTTTGTATGACTAGATCTGGGATTGAACCCAGGTCTCCCGGGCCATTAGCGAACACTCTACACTCTAAACCAATATATATATATTGTTTGCTCCTTTGAGAGTTTTTCATTGAATCATTTGCTGGTGATTTCTCACTGGAATTTAATTGACCGCAAATATCCTCAAGTATCATTATTATTATCATTATTATTTTTCTTCAGGCGAATTTTTTTTTGTTTCATACTGGAGTCTGGGGACCGTTCCCGGCACATCAACTACACGTGGCGTCACTCTCACTTTTTTGTTTTGTTTTACTTTTAGTTCTCCAGTAAGGTTCAAGTATTTTTCAATCTTTTCTAAACCCAGTCGGCTGGAGCTGTCGAATACGCCGGCTGCATCTCTGCAGAGGAGTGAGACCCATACAACGAATGTCCTGAATATAACACTAAACAATTTGGTGGTGAGGCTCCAGTAATGCAGGAGCTTTGGGGAATTCAGGGTAACCCTTCATTGCCATTGATTTCTGATTCATTTTGGCCCTGAGTGCATGCACCTGATGGTGTCCTATCTATGGGTCAAATAAATCAAAATAAATTATTTGACAATTAAAGTGGGTGCAAACAAATGATTTATGCTAATTGAATTATTTGAAATAGAACTATCTAATCATTTAAATATGTCTAAACAAATGACTAATGTTTAATTGAATTCTTTGTGATACATAGCAATACTTTGAACCATTTAATTTTGTTGACATGTTTACAAATTATATATATATATATATATATATATGCACAAACCAGATTTGGTATTCAATAACCTACAATGATTGATATGCCACAAAACCAAACCAAACCATACCAAACCAAACCATACCAAACCAAACTATATTCGTTTTCTTTTATTTTCACTCCGTGGTCCAAAATCTGCGAGAGAAGTCCTTTTTTTTTTTGTTTACTAAAAACTAAGTTCCGCTTTCTGACCGGGATTGGGTGAAACATTTATATCCCTAGATCATAGAGAATTGTATGTGTCTCATTTTTAGGACGGATTCTGGCTTGTCAATATACCAGTTGTTAATATGATCCAACTTGGATTTTTTGCACAATTTCCAGTGGATCGCCTTTCCTACCCAGACGTGATTTGTCTCGTACTTTTGTACGGTTTGTAGCTTTTATTACTATCATTGTTACTCCATTGAGAGTTTTTCGCACCAGCGATAGCTGATGGTTTTCTACTAGAGTTTGAGTGACAACAAATCTCCTCAAGTCTCCAGGACTCTCCACACTATTCTGGCTAATCTTAACAATGCTGTAGTTTAGATGGTCTCCACTAGTCCACTTATTTCCAAATCTTCTAGTCCCTTCACCATTGTTCCAAGTGCGCTAGTTAAAATTGGTATAACTGTTACCTTCATGTTCTAAAGTTTTTGTTTAGTTCTCTGTAAAGGTCCAGGTACTTATCTCTTTTTGCTTTCTTTTAATTTTACTCTGTGGTCTGCTGGAACAGCAGGGTTCACTATTCAGCTGCTTTTCTTGTCTTTGGTTGAATATTATTATTTGGAGGTGCCCGTGGTGTAATGGTTATCGTCGTAGGAAATGGACACGACGACACGAGTTCAAATCCTGGACGAGACCGATTGCATTTCCCATAGAACTAATAGCCTTGGGAAAGGTATGAATCCAATTATTCTCCCTCCAGCTATGGGTAAATAGTAGGATAGACTGGTTCTTCAGCCTTGGTGAGGCAACTAGTCTAGGAGAAGGAAAACTCTAGATTCAAACCTGTTAAACTCCGCTTAAAAATTGACCTTGTGTCATATCCTGCCCGAGCGGAGGGGTTGGTAATATGATTATATGGTCTGGTCGTCTGTTCGAGATTAGCTGATCTGTTTGTGTCTGAAAGTCCCTGAGAACTGTGCGCGTCTCATTCTCCTGGACAGATTCCAGGTTGTGCATATACCATTTGTTCGTCTTGTCAAATTCAAATCTCTTGCACAATTCCCAGCGGATTCCCTTTCCCACCCAGTTGTGTATAGTCTAATACTTATTTTGCACTTTTTTACGTACCAGAAGCATATAGTTTTACGTTACGCAAATTTTTCACAAAAACTGTAATCGTGCTTGCCCAGTCGGCTGGGGCTATAGAATACACCGACTGCTTCTCTGCAGAGGAGTAAGACTTCCTCCAATGACTGTCCTGGATATTACACTAAACAATCTGATGGTGAGGTTCCAGCAATGCTGGAGCTTTGGGGAATGTGGAGTACTCCTTCATTGCCATCGCTCCCAGGTCCACTCTGGCCCGGAGTGGTAGCACCTGATAAGGGTCCTGTCTATGGGTTGAATAGAACTAAAACTGGATTTACACTAAACTAAATTGTTTAACATAGAACTGTTCTGACATGTAACTGTGTGTAAACAAAATCTGTACTTTTACTAGACTGAATTAGCTGCAGTAGAATTGCTTGACTTAACTGAATAGCTCGAAATATAAATGTTTTTTTACAATTAAACTGTACTTACATTTAAACAACGTGCCTTTGCTAAACTGAATTGTGTTAAATTGAACTATTTTTGACATTGAAACTGTATTTACACAAAACTGAATTGTTATATATAACTGCTTGAATAGTTAGAAATAGAAATGTTTTTGACAATTAAACTGTGTACTCATGCTAAACTGATTTGTTTTCAATAGAACTGATTATTTACATAAAAATGCATTTGGCATTAAATAACCTACAAAGGTTGATATGCCATAAAACCCAACAAACCAAACCAAACCAAACCATGTAATCAGGCACCACAGATTCTTTAAACAATGCTGTACTAATCACTGGAACAGTTTCCAAGAATCTGAAAATAAGACGAGGTGAAGTGGTGATCAAAGAATTGAAACCATCCGGGACCAGCACTAAAGCGATCATCAAGAATATTTTAAAGAATGCAATGGAATCTCTTTAATATCAAGATTCAGTATTTAGTGAAAAGCATCAGTTAATCCTGGTATGAAAAGGTTTCAGAGATGGAGGAGGAAGAGGAGGAGGAAGAAGGGTAGAGGAGGAGGAGGAAGAGGAGGAGGAGGAGGAGTCTTGGAGAGTTGAAGAGACTTATTGAAACTCAAACTTTTCTAAACTGAGCCATGTACAAATAACACACACAAGGATTAGTTTGGCATCCCATCTTGCCAAAGTGTGGCACAAGGCCATAAATAACGCATACATATTTTAGTAATCACCAACCAAATTATATATATATACCTTTTAATCATACACAATTCATATCTAATTTAAAATACATATTTTTTGTATTGTTTTGTTTTGGGTTTTTTGTGGGGGTGTCTGTTTGCTTTTTTCTCTTTTTCTTACTTTTTTTTTTCTTTTCTATTTTCCTTTGTTTTGTTTTTTGTTTTTGTGTTTTTACCTTTTTTCTTTTTCTCTTTTTCTTCCTTTATTTTTATTTTTTTATTTGTTATATTTATTTTATTCATGTATTTATTTCGTAAAGAAAATGTTCCGCTTACCACGAAATCCATTATAAGCCAATGGTAAAAAGAAAAAAATGCCAACGCCTCGTTGAACGGTTTATATAGACAATCCTGCACATTGATTAGCTGTCACAGTAACAAATTCGGTACATAGAAACCTCGGTCAAAGTCGGCAAATACTCAATAAGACTCATTTTAACGGCTATTGTTGATAAAGTGTCGAACCATCTTCCCTGATACGGCCATGTGCCACATTTAAGCAAAAATCTTAGTAAATTAAAACTATCTCCCCTGATGAGGTCTAATTGACAAAGGGAGAAGGCCCGAAACCACCCGACAATGAACCAGTTAAAACATAACTCACGACGCCACTCTGATCTCTAAGGTTAGCTATGTATGTCCGCTAAAAAGATCGTGAAAAGTAAAATGCTAATGTTATTTTAATAGATATTTTTTTATTTTAGTATCTTTCTTTCATACCAGATCATGTATACATAATTATGTATACATAATTAAGATTCTATAGATCCATGTATATATATATATATATATATATTTGAGTCTCAAGCCACTATTGATATTTTGCAGTATTCACCGCTTTTTTTACATTCAGTAATATTTTAAATGATAGGTAACGGGTTTTTTTGTTAATATATAATGATACTTCCACCGTCAAAAATGTTTGATTTTTTTAATTATTTTTTTTAATTCTAAAAACATTCTCTTCTCACCGGAAGTAATGTAAACATATCAACATTATATTCAAAAATATAACTATTTTATCCATCTGAAGAGGGTCATTTTATAGACCTGAAATAAATTTATAATGGCTCTACAAAATTGAATATTTTTCTTTTAACTATATATATATACTTAAATTGATTTAATGAGAATTTCATTGTTTGGAAAAACAATCGGATCCAAGTCGAAATTCTGTGGAGCAGTTGTACCCGTCTAAGCGGAAATTAGTCCTTCATTTTTATATGAACTCTGCTAATCTGTACACAAAAGCTTTGTTGAAAATATTTCAATATTCAAAGAATTTTATTTTATTTATCTCCCTTGCCAGTTTTATTTTCCCGCGTAACAAGTTTTATGGGTGCATGGACTCTTTAACTTCAAGTTTAAGTTTACACACATACATACACACACTTATATATATATATATATATGTGTGTGTGTGTGTGTGTGTGTGTGTGATTGTGGAAGCTGAATTAGAAATGAATTAATAGTAATTTAAGATCGAATTTTTTTTGTTGTGTTTACAGTTAGAATTATTAACCTCCGAGTGTAACGTACAAAACCAAATTTAATAAATTCGTAAAGGTGTTATATTTTGACCTTCGACCCGGCCCAAAAATATTATTTCAAGGTGATACACCGGAAGGAAGTGACACATTCCAATGGCTAGTAATCGAAAGAGATCGTGTGGGCGGATTAAGGCTTATGATAGAGGACAAGGTGAAGGTCCCATTGTGCCACTACAGTGAAGCACCGGAAGAGAGTAACCTCTGAACTGCATAACAGTTATTTCCGCTTTATGACGATTAAACATTCGATTTCAAAGATCCAACGGGCGATCGTGTGGGCGTTGAGTTATTATTTAACTCAGTTGAGTTTGGGTCCCAGAGCAGTTGCCAGTAGAATTCCAGACACCTAGAGACCAGATGTGGTAGGGAAAGCCACACCCGACCGAGGGGGCCCTCGGAAAACCCCCGATGGAGTGGACCCCAACATCAGGAGAACAAGAAAGACACAACGTGACGGTCATAACAGTGGGGTCAAAATATGAAGTTTATATTCCGTCTCCAGCACCCTCTCACATGCAAACCTTGAACAACCCTTTCGAACCTTTGCAATAAAGTGAGAGGTAAAATGTTGTTAAAAAAGCCTTCATGCGTCCTTCATTCCTGCGTTTTCCTTCATGCGTCTGTCTTTGTTGTTGTGTCGTTGTGATGCTGCATGAACGTGTAAATAACTATATAACAAAGGTTTACATCATTGAATTAGGGTAATTTCTATTTGCGTTATTAAATTATTTATCCTAATGTCATTTTTCAAAACCTACGATAATAAGTGATGAATTAAAGTAAAAGGGAATTTTGAAAAATGGAATAAATGTTGCGGGCAAAAAATATAGAAAACGCAACACCTATAGTTTCACTTTCTATTTCATCGAATCAGAAGCAGCTGAACGATGTGCATAATGGCTTATTAAAGTCTTGATCATATTTCGTCAGTAAGTTTCATACTATTTCTCAAGGAATGAGACAACTGTAAATTGAATTTTGCCAATCAAAAATACACATTTTCCAATGGTCATAACGGTACGTCTGAATTCACCAGCTTTCCCAAGCCTAGTCGGCCGGGAATGCAAAATACACAGACTGCATCTCTGTAGAGACCGTCCCAACAATTGAGCTGAATATGACACTACACAATCTGATATTGAGGTCCCACTAATGCTGGAGCTTTGGAGAATGCAGAATACTACTTCCTTACCCTCGCTCCCAGGTCCAGTCTGGTCTAGAGTGGTAGCACCTAATAGGCTTCTATCTATGGATCAATTGGAACTAAGCTATTTACTCATGCGAAAGTGAATTGTTTGAAATAGAACAGTTTTGACATTTAAACTGTGTACTGAAGCTAAACTGAGTTGTTTGAAATAGAACTGTTTTGTCATTTAAAGTGCGTACTTATGCTAAAATAAATTGTTTGAGATAGAACTGTTTAACATTCAAACTGAGTCCTTATGTTAAACTGAATTGTTTAGAAAAGAACTGTTAGTAAATAGAACTAAACTGTGTACTTGTACCATAGCCATATACGAATAGGCGAAATGTACATAGAATGTTCATAACATATATACATAGAACATAGGAATCCCGAAACATGAAAAACACGACTTCTTAGTTCAGGTACGAAACCTTTTATTACCTTTGAGTTAAAGGTTTCGACACAAGGAAGAGAAATGCACAATCTTTCTATGATGACTTTTCCATCTGCCCTCCATCACGTGTGCACCCGACACAAGGCCTCGGCGAGCTCGCGAAAGTCAACCATCTTCTCCCGAGACAGAACTCAACTCAACTAACTGACTTTTTTCAAATCCCCAAAATCCTCCGCGCGCGCTTCCGGTGCATGGCGTCATTCACATCCCCAAGTTCTAACTGGGATTTTTTTTTTGACATCTGTGAATGACACATCCTCCCAGCGCGCACGTCAACACATGTGCACCTAACTAAACTATGTGCTGAGCTGAAAGGTTCTCAGCCTAACTAAACCCAAAGGCAAGATATATAAAACGAAATCCCTCCGCCATTATATCACATACTTAGGCTAAACTAAATCGTTTGAAATAGAACTGTTTTTGACATTGAAACTGTTTATGTTAAACTGAACTGTTTGAAGAAGAACTGTTTATTAATTCTACATAAAATCTAATACATATTCATTATATATATATATATATATATGTGTGTGTGTGTGTGTGTGTGTGTGTGTGTGTGTGTGTGTATAGGGTGATTGAAAACTAACTTCCAATTTTAAAATAATTATATGCTCTTTGATTAAAGCATATGTATTTCGTCTTGTCTACGTTGACATGGAGGCCTATGCTAGCAGCTGCTCGTTCCAGACTCTTCGCTTGGGTGAATGTATTTGCCAGAAGCGCTATGTCATCTGCGTAGTCTGCATCCGTAATTATATATGCGTGGTATCTTCTGCTTTTTTCCTTTGTCAGCCTGAAACCTCTGTTTTTCATTTTATCAATAGATGTTCTAAGCACATAGTCCAGACAGATGATAAAGAGGTATGGGGCTAATGAGTCTCCTTGCAGCACACCTGCTACAATGTTGAAGTAGTCTATGTCTCCATCCGGGGATCGGACTTTTACATTCGTGTTTCTATATAGCATCATTATGGCTGCGGCGGTTTCTTTAGGTAGGCCGTAGGCGAGTAGTATTTGCTTCATCATCCCTCTGAGTATAGAGACAAAGTCCTTGGAGAAGTCGATAAATAATATTGTTACCTCTATGTTTTTTGCTTTTAAGAATTCGACGGATAATCAAAATTTGTGATCAATTTCTCCGAAAGCCATTTTGGTTCTTTCTAAGTATCTGCTCAATTTTGGGTTCTATGCTGTTGCGTAGTAGGGCATTATATATCTTGGCCGCTATGGATGTAAGGGTTATACCTCGGTTGTTCTTCGCTAATCCAAGGTCGCCCTTCTTAGTGAAGGGGAGGATGCATCCCTTTGTTCATCTGTCTATTGTGTTTTGATTATACAGGGCATTACAACATCGGAGCAGTATGTCGTCGAATTCCTAGGTCGTCCATACTTGTGGGAGTGCTTTTCTATTTTTAATTTTTCTTAGTACTGAGTCGAGTTCTTGTGTAAACTGTTCTAATGTGGTGTCTAATTGTTTGCTAATAATTTTCGTAATTGGTTCATGTGTAACTTTCGGTTGGTTTCCGAATAAATTCTCGAAATGTTGTTTCCATAACTTTATTCGTTCTTGGTGGCTGGTAGCTTTCAGTTTAGCTTTCGCTGTGCTCTTCCTTCTGCTCACTTCGTTTACCGTTTGCCATGCTATCCTAGATTTTCTATCTTCAACCGAGTCGCTAATCTTAATTAATCTGATTTTGTATGTATTCTGTTTGTTCTTTTAGGTCTATGTCAATTAATTCATTTTGTGCCTTTTTAAGTTTTAGTGCATTGATATTATTTGGGTTCCGCCCATTGAATTTGGAAGCTGTTTTCCTGTCTGCATGCTTTTTTCTAACCGCTAATGTCTCCGATGGGACTCTAGGTTTAACTCTTTGTTTAGGTGGTATGCATTCTGCTGCTGCTTCTAAGCCGACATTGACGAAATTCTCATATTCGTCATTCGAAGTACGTGTTTCTCATCTCTCCTGTAGAGCATCAAATTTGTTTCTTAGTGTTAATGTATATTTATCTCTAATAACCCAGTTATTAAGCAAGGACCTGTCATAGTGTACAGTGGTTGTTCGAGCCGTATTTCTTCGTAGGCTCAGTTGTGTCTTTATCGTGACAATTCGGTGATCGGAGGACACACCCTCGAAAGAGGACTACACCACGCAATTTAATGCGCTATTATTCCATTTCTTACTAATAAGGATGTAATCTAACTGTGCTTTAGTACAAGGTGGAACGATAAAATTGTCACCCTAGAAAAGACGACATGATTCCATTTCCGTTTAATGAAAACCGGTTTTCTTTTTTTTTTTTTTTTTTTTTTGTTGCAGACCATCTACTACACCGCCAGTTGTGTATAAATCCCAAGAGCGATAGGATCTTTTTATCATGTCTGAAAGTGACACAATGTTCAACGAGCGAGATCGGAGATGCGCCACTGTACAACTCAGGCTATCTACCGATCCAAGTTATGACAACAGGATCATTGCCAGCACCCTCAAAATGCAAATCTGAATTGCCACGAATAACAGGCAAGTGCCCAGGGTGATGAAAACAAAGTTTCCGGCTACGGTTATGATCTTTGGTGTAGTTTCAAGTGAGGGCCACATCATGTCACCTCACATCTTCGAAGTCGGCTTGAAAGTCAACACCAAAGTGTACCTGGATGTGCTGAAGAGTGTGGTGATCTCCTGATGCAATCAGGTGGCCGGTGGTAGACCCTGGGTGTGGCAGCAGGACTCTGCACCGGCCCACAAGTCCAAAGAGACCCAGGCTTGGCTTCAGAAGGAGTGCTACGACTTTGTACCCTTCTCTCATAAGCCCCCTCCTCCCTCGACCTGAACCTGCTGGACTACTTCATTTGGTCATACGTCGAGAACATCACCAACATGACCTCCCACAACACCAAAGCCAGCCTGATCGCCGCCATCCGCCGAATATTCGCCGAGCTCCCGCCGGCGCTTGTTGAAAATGCATGCTCCCAGTTCCGGATCTGTATCGAGGCGGTGATTGAGACTGAAGGCGGCTACATTGAATAGATGTCAGCTCTACTACATAATCAAGTTCCCGGGATTTATTTTTTCAATAAAAGTTTTAAAATAAAGCTTTAGTGTTTTTTCTTTAGGACGACAATTTATCGTTTCACCCTGTATTATTTGCGTAGGTGTAGGTCCATAGTTTTCCCTCCCTTTTCTGAAATTTTGTATTGAGGCATGTTAATCTATTTTCTAGTGTGAAATCTGTTAGATATTCCCTATTTCTATTTGACGAGTTGTGTAACCTGAATTTGTGGTTTACGTTTTTACCAATTTAGACATTCATATCTACGCCAATGACAGGAACGTTGCTATGAACAATGGAGGATAGCTCGTTATAGAAGGCGATGAGGTCAGTTTCTTCACTTACATTGGTAGGGCCTAAGCAGGAGATGATTGTTGCGCGGGGGTTGACATTAAAAGTAGCTCTTATCATCCTCGGTTGTATTTTCTCGATGCTATTTAGTGATTTTAAGGCCCGTGGTCCTATAAGCATGCCTACATCTCCTATCGTGGCATTGACAGAATTTTTCCATGCAGATGCAATGGCTAACGTCCATCCATTGCAATTATCATGATATTTAATATCCTCGCTATGAGTGTACCTGAGTTCTTGCATGCAAATTCTATCTATGTTATGATCTATCGCCGCTGCCTGGAAGAAACTGCGTTTCATTTTATCGGTCAGGTCTGATTTCTCTATGATCGATAGCCTATCGATTGCTGTCCATGCCTTCGTTAGCCGTGTATCGATGTCTTTTTCGGTTGATAGGACATGCTGAGGTCAAATTAGCAAACACTCTACATCCACCCAGTTACTCACTCACCCTATATATATATATATATATATATATTGAGCGAGATTTTAAAAGTTTTTAGCTTTTAATAATTGTCTTTCATCTTTGCAAATATTTGACAATTAAGTGCCTTTTTCCAGTGCATCATTGTTTATAACAAAACGAACATGAGTTTAGTTTTATATATCATGATATTTATACCTACCTATCTATGTATATATGTGTATGTGCCTGTGTATGTGTGTTAAGTAATTTTATCATTTATAACAGCATCTATGTTAATATACAATATATCTATAAAATCTATTAAAAGAAGAGGAACTCAATATATATATATATATATATATATATATATATATATATATATATATGTTATTTCGTTTCTATTTTAGATTTTATAGATTTATTGTATAGATCTTGTCATAGACGATGAGCTTATTTACGTATAGATCACCTCTTGTGTTTTGCTTTGGGTTTCGAGTATGTGACGTCAATTGTTGTCGTATGAAGAACACTGGAACATCAACTGTTTTTTTTAATCATTCGAGAAAAAAAAGAAAGAAATTTTTAAGAAGAAAGAAAGAAAGAAGTAATCTTTCATGGAGAAAGAAAGAAAAAGAAATTTTTAGAAAGAAAAAAAGAAAGAAAGAATTTTTCTTAAGGAGAAAGATATAAAAAAATTTTAGAAAGAAAGAAAGAAAGAAAGAAAGATTTTTTAAGGAGAAAGAAAGAAGAAATTTTTGAAAAAAAGAAAGAGAGAAAATATTTTGAAGAAAGAAAGAAAGAAAGAAAGAATTATTTAGGGAAAAAGAAAAAGGAAATTCTTAGTGAGAAAGAAAGAATTTTTCGGGAGAAAGAAAGAATGGGATAAAAAGAAACAGAATTTTAAAAAAGACAACAGAAAAGTAACGCATGGGAAGGAGTGAAGAAAGTCGGAAGTGAAGAAAGTAAGAAAGAAGAAGTAACTGATATATGCAGAGAGAGAGAGAGAGAGAGAGAGAGAGAGAGAGAGAGAATGTTAATAGTAACGTCTACCTAGTTTATTACCTGAAAAAAATTATTATTTCTTCCTCGGATTTCCAGTCCCTTTAGAGTCATTCGTTTTTGTTTTTTTTTCATATTCTTCAAAAGGCTTCAGCTAAGCAATATTTTTACTGTCACCATGTTTCATCACTCTTTCAACTCTCAACCAAGGTCAAGGTATTTCTCCTGTTTTTAATTTACGTTTACGATGTTTTCATAAATTGACTCATTTGTTTTATTTTATTTACTACAAACAGGTTTGATCTTCAGACCGGAATTGTTAGATCCATTTTTATCAAAAAGTTCGGGATTATTACTATTTCCTTCTTTGTGGGTTTTACACACCAGCGTTAGCTAGAGATATTTAAGTCTCCTCAAGTCTCCAGGACTTTTCTGAGTATTCTAGCCGATTGTAGTAATGCTAAAGTTTGGATTATCTCAATTTTATCTCTGATTTCAATTTTCTCCAGTCTTTTTTCCATACCTTTTCGGAACGTTCACAGGGAATCATACACAATGGATATCCCCGTCGCTGTCATTTCCCACAGCTTATTAGCTACCTGGTAAGGTTCAAGTATTTGTTTATCTTTTCGCTTTCTGATCTTAAGGTACCCCGCAAAAACAATTACCGACACCGACTACGCCGATGACATACCGTTACTGGCGAATACACACAACCAAGCCGAAACACTACTGCATAGTTTGGAACGAGCCGCTGCAGACATTGCTTCCATGTCAATGCACTCAAAACTGAATATATGTGTTACAACCAAACAGGCAACATTTCAACACTAGACGGAACCTCTCTGAAACTAGTCAACAAATTCACCAACCTAGGAAGCAGCGTCTCATCAACCGAAAAGGACATCGACTCGCGACTAACAAAAGCATGGACAGCTATCGATAGCCTATCGATCATATGGAAATCAGACCTGAGCGATAAAATGAAACGCAGTTTCTTCCAGGCAGCGGTCGTATCGATATTGCTATATGGATGCACAACTTGGACGCTAACTAAACGGCTGGAGAAGAAGCTAGACGGCAATTACACAAGAATGTTGAGAGCAATATTGAACAAGTCCTGGCGGCAACACCCCACAAGACACCAGCTGTACGACCACTTGCCTCCCATCACGAAAACTGTACAAGTTAGACGAGCCAGACACGCAGGACAGTACTGGAGAAGCAAGGACGAACTCATCAATGATGTACTCCTATGGACCCCTGCATATGGCCAAGCAAAAGCAGGACGACCAGCTCGAACATACATACAGCAGCTATGTGAGGATACGGGATGTAGCCCTGAAGACCTGCCAAAAGCGTTGAATGATAGGGAGAAGTGGACAAGAGAGGATCAGGGATATCTGTGCTAGAGGAACGATATGATGATGATGATGATTATTTCCTCATTAGAGTTTTTCATATAAGCGTTAGCTGATGGTCTTTCACTGAAGATTGGGGGACAGCAAGTCTCTTTAATTCTCCAGGACTCTTCTCAGTATTCTGGCCGTTTTCAAAAATGTTTATTAAACGACCTGGAGGATTTGGAAATTGGCGGCCGAGTGGAAACCATCCAAACAACAGCATTATTGAAAACGGACAGAATACTGAGAAGAGTCCTGGAGACTTGAGGAGACTTGCTGTTACTCAATTATTATGTCACTTGTAAGTTTTTCACTGGAGTCTTAGTGACAGCAAATTTCCTCATATTTCCAGGACTCTTCTGAGGATTCTTAACGATCTTATCCATACTGTGGTCGGGATGGTCATAGTAAGTCATATACAATGGGTATCACCGTCACCCTCATTTCCCACGGCTTATTAGCTACCTGGCAAGGCCTATGTATTTGTTTATCCTTTCGTTTTTTTTTTGTTTGTTTTTTTTCATTTTCCTTTTGTGGTTCGCTGGCCCAGTGGGCTGGGGCAGCAGAATACACCAACCCAGTCTCTACAGGAGGGTAAGACTCCCACAACAAGTGTCCTGGATATGACACTAAACAATACGATGGTGAGGTTCCAGTAATGCCGAACTATGATGAATGCGGAGTATCCCTTTATTGTCATTTCTCCCAGGTCCATTCTGACCCAGAGTGGTAGCACCTAATAGGGTCTTATCTCTAGGTCAAAAAGAGCTGTTTGACATGTAAACTGTGTACTTATACTAAATTGAATTGCATTGATCTTTTAACTGTGTGTAAACAAAAACTGTGTACTTATAGTTAAACTGAATTGTTTAAAATAGAACTGCTGACATTTAAATTGTGCTTATGATGAAATAAATTGTTTGAAATAGAACTGTTTTTATATTTAACTGTGTGTAAACAAAAAATTAAATTGTGCTAAAGGGAATTGTTTAAAATTAAGAGAAACGATTTAACTGAGAGCAAAAAAAAAATGAACTCACGCTTGTTTGAAAATGTTATCTAAAAGTGTGTTTATAAATCATATATTTAGAATATGTATAAAAAATAAATTGCCTTTAATGGCCAATAATCTTTAATATGCCATAAAACTCAAACAAACCAAATCCTATATATTTAATATATATGTATAAAGAGGATTTGGAATTAAATAACCTACAATGGTTGATATGCCATAAAACCCAACCAAACCAAATCCTATATATTTAATATATATGTATAAAGAGGACTTGGTATTAAATGACCAACAATGATTGATATACAATAAAAACCAACTAAACTAAATCATGCATATTTAATACACACATATATATATATATATATATATATATATATATATATATATAAAGGATTTAGCATTAAATAACCTACAATGGTTGATATGCCATAAAACCCAACCAAACTATATATATATATATTATTTGGTCCAGTTAAACCGGAGTTGGGAGTAATTCCATCAGGACAAGAAAACTATTCATTGTTACATTGAGCTCTTTCCCAGGAAAATTTAAATGTTCACTACATTTAGATTTTCCTGGGAAAGAGCTCAATGTAACAGACATTACAGAGCTATAATTTGATTCAGAAAAAAACAACAAACCGGTCACATATGAATTTATTTCCATCCTGTTATGCGTTTTTGAAAAATTCAAAAACACGAAAAAAAAATTAACAGGACTTCTTCAGATCCTTTGAATAAAATAAATCAGAAAAGACACAGAAAAGAAGGTGGGAGGGGATAGAAGAGGGGTGAAGAGTTATCTCCTCTTTTAGCCCACTTCCGTTTTTTATTTTATTGTCGGTTAGAATTATTGTAAATTATTTTTAAAAAATATTTAATTTTTATTTTAAATTTTTATTTTAATTCTTAAATTCTAATTACATTTTGACTTAAACTACAGATTTAATATTAAAATATTTTTTTAACTTTATTTAATAACTTTACGTAATGATACAGCAATAACTATATTAAATTAAAATCAAGATTTAATTAAATTTAGAATTTTTTTAAAATTGAAACTATTTAGAGCCTATTAATCAGGTACACTTTTAATGATTAGTACGTATATATATGTTTTTTCCAATTTTCTCTCTAACATTTTATTTTATTTATTCATTTACATTAATTCTCAGTTTAATTCTATGTTTTTTAAACGCGTAACAGGATGGAAATAAATTTATTATCCTAATGTGACCGGTTTATTGTTTTTTCTGAAGGAAATATATATATATATATATATATATATATATATATATATATATATATATATATATGAAGAGGATTTGGCATTGAATAACCTACAATGATTGATATGCCATAAAACTCAACCAAACCAAATCATATATATTTAATAAATATGTATAAAGAGGGTTTGCAATTAATCAACCTTCCACGATTAATATGCTATAGAACTTATCTAAATCAAACCCTATATATTTAATATATATGTATAAAGAGGACAAGGCATTAAATGAACCACAATGGTTGATATGCCATAAAACCCAACCAAACTAAATCATTTATATTTAATATATATGTATAAAAAGGATTTGGCTTTAAATCACCTACAATAGTTGATATGCCATAGAGCCCATCCAAACTAAATCATATATATTTAAGGGGGTGTCCCTGTGGTGTAATGGTTAAAGCGCTAGATTGCAGAATCGTAGTACGCGAGTTTGAACTCCAGTCACGCTATTACGTTCACTTTCGGACCAAATCCTTGGGAAAGGTATGAACCCCCTTATCCTCCCATCTATGGGTTAAAGAGTACCACTACAGTCCTTCTAAAAAGATGGATTTGACATTAAATAACCTGAGAAGATAGATATGCCATTAAAATAACAAACAAACATACAATTTATATTTAATATTTCTGTATAAACCGGATTTGGCTTTGAATAACCTACAATGGTTAGAATGCCATAAAACCAAATCGAGCTAAGGCCTATATATTTAGATGTATAATGAGGAATTGGGACTAAATAACCTACAATGGTTAGTATGTCATAAAACCAAACCAAACTAATACCCTTGGGAAAGGTATGAATCCAATTATTCTCCCTCCAGCTACGGGTAAATAGTAGGGCAAGCTGAATTCTTCAGCCTTGGTGAGACAACTAGTCTAGGAGAAGGAAAACTCTGAATTCAAACCTGGCAAATTCCGCTTAAAAATGACCTTGTGTCATATCCTGCCCTAGCGGAGGGGTTGGTTAATATGATAAAACCAAACCAAACCAAGGCGTATATATTTAATATAGATTTATAAAGAGGAGTTGGTTTTAAATAACCTACAATGGTTGGTATGCCATAAAACCAAACTAAACTAAACCAAATCATATAGAGGATTTGTCATTGAATAACCTAATCTGGTTGATATGCTATTAAACCAATCAAAACCAAACCAAACTCAACTAAAATAAATGACAAATTCTTTTTTCTTGTTATTTAACTTTATGTCTTGTCTTTTAGTCGTAGTTTGGTGATCCGTTTCTATCTCAAAATCCCAGGGAATTTCATGCCTGTCATATTCTCAGACAGATCCTTTTTCGTTCTAATGTGATACAACCTTTTCTTTACTCTTATTCTTATTCGGGTTTGCTCAAACATTTTCTGTTTTCTTTGTTCGTCATTAATTCTGTCTATCGTTTGCCATTGTGTCGGTGATCTATCGTCTGTCGCCTTATTTGTAGTTGTAGTTGCCTCGTTTCGCATTTCTGTGTCTTCTCTCGTCGTCTGATTCTCATTCGTTCCTGTCAACCGAGCTTATCTATTGTTGAGGTTGATTGCTTACTTATTTCGTTTTACGGCGTATCAACCCTTTTCGGGTCATTTAACGCCGAATTAAGTTATTTATATTTCGTTTGGTTTTATGGCATATCAACCATTGTAGGTTATTTAATGCCAAATCTTCTTTATACATATACATTAAACATATATGATTTGGTTTGGTTGGGTTTGGTTTTATGGCATATCAACCATTGTAGGTTATTTAATGCCAAATCCTCTTTATACATATATATCAAATATATATGATTTGGTTTGGTTGGGTTTTATGGCATATCAACTATTGTAGGTTATTTAATGCCAAATCCTCTTTATACATATATATCAAATATATATGATTTGGTTTGGTTGTCTTTTATGGCATATCAACCATTGTAGGTCATTTAATGCCAAATCTTCTTTATACATATACATTAAATATATATGATTTGGTTTGGTTGGGTTTGGTTTTATGGCATATCAACCATTGTAGGTTATTTAATACGAAATCCATTTTATACATATATATACAGTTCTATTTGAAAAAATTCAGTTTAGAATAAGAACACTGTTTAGTTCTATTTAACCTCTCGAGAGGACCCTAGTAGGTGCAACCACTCCCGGCCAAAGTGGACCTAGGAGCGTGGGAAATAAAGGGATGCTCCAGCATTACTGAAACCTCTTCATCAGAATATTTAATTTATAATATTTACAACTTAATTCGAATGCGACGCTAAATGTCAATTATAAATCTCATCAATCGATTATGTAACATAAATACCATTTGTTAGTATTGTAATCTCTTGCACAGTTCCATGTGGGTAGCCTTTTCTACCCAGTCGTTCCTAGTCTGGTACTATTTTTGAGCTAGTTTGCTGCATTCGCTTATTGTGTGATTAACCGTTTCATTTCTTTCTCCACATAAACAAAAATTGTTATTCTGTTACGTGTTATCAATGTCTGCTTTAATATAATTAATCCTTGGGGCATTGATATTATTTTCCTCCTGGCAAGATTTCCACCCAATGCGTCAGCTGGTGGTCTTTAAGTGAAGTCTGAGAGACAGCAAGTCTCTTAAGGTATACAGGACTCTGCTGAGTATTCTAGCCGATCGTAGTAATACTGTGGTTTGGATTATCTCGATTTTTCCTCTGATTTCCAATTGCTCTGGTCCGGAATGGGAGCACCTGATAGGGTCCTATGGGTTATTAAACGTATTATTAAACCCCTTCTGATTGGTCTCTGACCTTATATAGGGTTAAACTTTTTTTAAATTTTCACTCAGGTGATCTGAGACGTCAAAATCCAATATATGACTCTTTTTGATTCTTTTAAATTAAAACTAGATTTGACATTGGGACAGGGTCACGTGATCCATTTGAATCTAAAAGTCCGAGGGAATTTTCAGTATATCTTGTACAGATTCATGTTTGTTCGTATGCCATTTGGTAGATTGCTAAATTTTAATCACTTCCAAAATGATTGCTATTATCATTATTATCCTATTCACCCAACCCCTCCGCTTGGGCAGGATATGACACAAGGTCAATTTTTAAGCGGAGTTTAACAGGTGTGAATTCAGAGTTTTCCTTCTCCTAGACTAGTTGCCTCACCAAGGCTGAAGAACCCAGTCTGTCCTACTATTTACCCATAGCTGGAGGGAGAATGATTGGATTCATACCTTTCCCAAGGGTATTAGTGCTATGTGAAATGCAATCAGTCTCGTCCAGGATTTTGAACTCGTATCGCCGTGTCCATTTGCTACGACGATAACCATTACATCATTATTATTATTAGTTTTGTTCGACTTGCTTTTTTTTCTCCATATTTTCCAAAATAAAAGGTGTATCATCATCTGTACGATTGTGTGCAAGGTTTTTAACTCATAAGGAAGGAATACAGTGTAGTAATGTATCGTCTGAGTAGTGAAGATGACTTCTAATTTTGGAACATTTGCGTGTATTGATCTGTATATGTAACCATTTACAGTCTTTCAGCTATATAACCAGTAATTTTTAATCAGAAAGAAATTTGTGCGCATATTTAGGAGATCCAATTATATTTTCTGTCAAAGTATGCAAAGCACTTCGAATGAATTGAGCACTCTGGTATCCGGTAAGGTATAAAATGTAAACAAACGAACGCTACTACTTAATACCTTATAATTCCCGAGTTGACGTGGTACGCTTGTTGGCTATGTCTAACGTAAAGTTGGGCGGTTTCGATCCCAGGTTCAAGCGTCCTACGTGTCTTGCCACACTAAAGAGTTGGGATACAACGAAACAGTCTGTCTGTGGATGACAGTATATATATATATATATATATATATATATAGAGAGAGAGAGAGAGAGAGAAATAGTGAAATAGGATTGTGTTATGTTTGGCAAGCTATTCTGTGGTTCAGTGTCAAATCTAAGCTTAAATTAGAAAATAAGTAGACATTTAGCGCGGAGCAAAAGAAACAGGACAGTCAAAAAATGAAAGAGTGTAAATCTACTATTACTATTGACTTGTCTTTCTCTCCTACTCCAAACCAATACTCACCCAATACAATACAATATATATATATATATATATAAATATATATATATATATATGTGGGGGGTGAAAATTTATGAATACTAATAGAATATAACAGTATCCAACTTGGGGCAATTTTAAAAAATTTTTCTTCTCGTAAATAGATAGATAGATAGAAACACACTGAGATAGATAGATAGATAGATATATGCCCGTGGTGTAATGGTTATCGTCGTAGGAAATGGACACGACGACACGAGTTCAAATCCTGGACGAGACCGATTGCATTTCACATAGCACTAATACCCTTGGGAAAGGTATGAATCCAATTATTCTCCCTCCAGTTATGGGTAAATAGTAGGATAGACTGTTCCTTCAGCCTTGGTGAGGAAACTAGACTAGAAGAAGGAAAACTCTGAATGCAAACCTGTTAAACTCCGCTTAAAAATTGACCTTGTGTCATATCATGCCCGAGCGAAGGGGTTGGTAAATAAGGATAGATAGATAGATAGATAGATTGTCGTCCGTAAATAAGGGCACCATAAAAAATGACGAAAAGTTATGATTGCATTATTTATACAAGAAATTTTTTATTATCAAAACGGTATTGTTAGGTATTATTTAGTACCAAACTCTACACAATTGATATTCAGTAACCAAAACTATGAATATCGGTGTCGGTACACACTTTCTGCGTATTGATAAAATTTTACTTTTTCTTATATTGCAATCTTGTTGATTTTGAGTTTCAGTGTTATAGCTTTTTGTTATAGATATTACCTAACTTTTGTTATAGATAATACCTAATTTATCCAATTTCATTGTATTCGGCAAGAATTATAAAACCCTAGTATTATAGCTTAAAAGAATATTTAGGGTTTAGAACAAATTGATAGAATTTTGGGGGAGATAGATAGATAGATAGATACTTTGTGCAAATTTTTAGTCTTTCCCATATTCTTTTAGATCACATTTTCCTTGTAACTAAACACACACATACACACACACACACATATATATATATATCTATTGAACACTCTCCAAATTATACCACATTTGGTCTCCCACTAACGCACCAAGTGAGATAGTGACAACCATAATTTACTGTTTTATATATATATATATATATATATATACTTATCTCGGCACATACAGCTTTATATATCAATTCTTAACCTTCCTTCCTTTCATATATCTTTATCCCCGACTCAAACAGTGTTTACCGATCTCCCAACCACAACCCCGCCACCTGTAACGACCACTACCTATCCCTCTATTATCAAGCACTCCTTCTCCTTCTACAACTCCCACAACCTTCTTCTTCTTCTTCTTCTTCTTCTTCTTCTTCTTCTTCTTCTTCTTCTTCTTCTTCTTCTTCTCTCCCGCCCCTATTCCCTTTCCAATCCTCACCTGTGCCCCCGAATGCCGCTATTTGAAGTGAATTTCGCATCAAGGACGGCCAAATGGGGATTCTCTTTTGCCGGAAACCGACCGTCGCTGTCAGTATAGAACTGCATTTGAAGTAAAACGAACACTACGCGTCCAAATTGGACCAGATCCGAACGACTGTGTTGCTTGGCCGTTTGCCTGATGCCAGGGTCCCCCTGGGGCAACCGACCAGAATTACTTAGGAGCCCACCCTTCAGCCCAGAGGGGGGAGAACACTGGCTTGTATGTGCAGATGACGAAAAGAGAAACATTGCCTCGGGGTATGCGTTAATGTCGAAAAGCGGTGAAGCGGGCGAGAAGAGAAAGCGAATGAGAGGTGATACCAAGAGATGGAGAGATTAATGGTATGAAAGAGTGAGGGTAATGGTGGTTACGGTTGCCATGATGATGGTACTACGGCTGGTTCTCATACTGAATACAAGGAGATGTAGGTGTCGGGAATGGAGTTGCCGTTGCAATGGTGGCTGTATAACTACAGTGTAACAATTGATGATTTTGCAGTCAATGGACCCTGCTGTTTTCCGATTTTACAAGTATGTTGAGTATCATAAAAGGACTCGAAACATGAGTGCTGCGGTTACTATTGATTGATTTTTCGTTAGTAGACACGCCAGTTTTCCATTTTTACAAGTACTTTAAAATTCCAATTTTACGGTACTATGAAATCCCCTTTTTCATGGGGGAGAGGAGTCACAATAACATAGTGGCTAATGTGCTGAACTGCAACCTTGTAGTAAGAGAGTTCAAACTCAAGGCACGCTATTACGCATTTTTCGGATTATTATCTGTGTAAAAGGCATGAATTTCTTCATACCTCCAACTCTCCCTCTACAAGGTTGGTTGTTGGTAGTTTGGGTTTTATGACATATCAACCGTTGTTGGTTATTTAACGCCAAATCCATTTTTATGAAAATAGTCCTATTTCAAACAATTCAGTTTAGGATAAGTACGCAGTTTAAGTGTAAGTACAATTTAATTGTGAAAAACATTTCTATTTCAAGTTATTCAGTTTAGTCAAGCAGTTCTAATTCAGCTAATTCAGTTTAGTATAAGTACAGATTTTGTTTATACACAGTTAAATGTCAAAATAGTTCAATATTAAACAAATCAGTTTAGTGTAAGTACAGCTTCTATGTCAAAAAACAGTTCCATTTCAAATAATTCAGTTTATCATAAGCAGGCAGTTTAAATGTAAGCACAGATTAATTGTTAAAAACATTTCTATTTCAAGCTATTCAGTTTAGTATAAGTATGCCGTTAGTTCTATTTAACCCATAGATAGCACCCTATTAGATGCTACCACACCGAGCCTGAGTAGACCTGGGAGTGATGGCTATGAAAAGATGCTCCATATTCCCCAAAGTCCCAGCATCACTGAAACTTCACCATCAGATTGTTTATTATCATAATCAGGACACTCATTGGGGGGTCTTACCCCTCTGTTGAGGTGCAGTCGGTGTATTCTATAGCCCCAGCCAACTTGGAAACTCCTTCTACAAAGATGGCTTTGGCTTTAAATAACCCACATAGGTTAATATACCATTAAGCAAAGAAACCAGACTACACCAAACGTTTTTCATGGTGTTCAAAAGAAAGAAAAATTTTATCTCAACACAATTTTACTAGTATGATTTCTTTATATCAGGATAAAAAATTTAAGAAAGAAAAAAATCACGACACAATTTTTTTATCCAAATCGGATAGATACAGTAAGATGACGCTATAGTATCTTTGTCATAAGAATGGTTGGTTGGTTGGTTGGTTGGTAGTTTTATTTTACGGCGTATCAATTCCTTTCAGGTTATTTAATGCCGTATTAAATTTCAAACAATTCAGTTTAGTATAAGTACAGTTTGTTTTTGCTTTTTGTTACACACAGTTAAATTTCAAAATAGTTCTATTTCAAACAATTCAGTTTAGCATAAGTACACAATTTAGTTCTATTTGAACCATATATAGGATCCTATCAGGTGGTACCACAGCGGGTCAGCATGGACCTGGGAACAATGGCAATAAAGGGGTGCTCCACATTTCCCAAAGCTCCAGCATTACTGGAACCTCACCATTAGATTGTTTTGTGCCATATCCAGTACACTCGTTGCGGGAGTCTTACCCCTCTACATAGATGCAGTCGGTGTACTATGCAGCCCCAGTCGACTAGGCAAAATTTAGAACGTTGGGCACTCGCATGCATATGATTATCCAAAGTTGCATCCTTTAATTTGGAATCTGAGCTCGCATTGATTTGTAAGTGTGATCATTTAACATCTAAGTATATTACCTGTTCATTTAGTCTTGAGGAACTTGAAACTTATTCAGGATATTGAAACTTGATTCTATTTCAATATATATATATATATATATATATATCATCAACAGACTGATTATTTCATCGTATCATAACTCTTCACTGTGGCTATGTAATATAATGGCCGAGGGATTTCGTTTTATATATCTTGCCTTTGGGTTTAGTAAGGCTGAAAATCTTTCGGCTCAGCGCATGGGTTAGATAGGTGCAAACTTGAGCACAGGTCTTGACGCGCGCACGGGGAGGATGTGTCATTCACAGATGTCAAAATAAAAATCCCAGATAGGACTTGGGGATATGAATGACGTCATGCACCAGAAGCGTGCGCGGAGGATTAAGTCTGTTAGTTGAGTTGAGTCTTGCGGTCCGAAGAAGAAGGGTGACTTTCGCTAACTCGCAGTGGCCTTGTGTCGGGTGCCACGCGTGTTGGGGGTAGGCAGATGGAAAAGCTAGCATAGAAAAACCTTTAAACTCAAAGGTAATAAAAAGTTTCGTACCTGAACTAAGAAGTCGTACGTGTTTTTCGTGTTTTGGGATTCCTATGTATCTATGTGCGTTATTAACATTATATGTACGTGTCGCATATTCATGTATGGGTATGTTATAGCTAGACATGCAAGATGCTTTAAGCTGGGACCGAAACCCACGTAACTTTACTCTAGAATTAGTATCTTACCGCTCAGCCATTTAGACGACCTACGTCAACTCGGTAATTATTACGCATTAGCTTTCGTTTGTTTATATCAGATACTAGAGTGCTCAATTCGTTACAAGAGCTTCGCATTACGCGGATGGCAGCTGTTAATTCCTTCTCCAGAGGGTTCAATCTCTGGGAGGGGGAGCCTAAATACTATCATCCACAGACAGACTGTTTCGTTGTATCACAACTCTTCAGTGTGGCTAGACACGCAGGACACTTCAAACTGGGATCTAAGCGGACCAAATATGGGAGGAAAAGGGAAACCATCAGCCCTTATTTATAAGGCTGAACATTAGAGGATTAGACGCCTAAGGAATTAGCATATATGTTGGGCTACCATGACCTGCTGAGTAAACCAAGTATAGAGTTGAATACAATATGGGAACCGATAATTAAAAAGGCTAGATGAAAAAAAAAAATTTGAATATGAGCAGAGGTAAAAAATCATACTTAATAGTAGTAATCCGAGTCAAGTAAGAACATTAAGTTTATAAGTCCCAAAAATTCACTCTGAACTGTCCAGCAAGACACAGCGTAACGGTTATAGGCGTTGCTTCCCTAAGCTTCTCAGGAGAAATCATGCAGACGATTAACAATGCAGGAATACTTAACTCTTGTACCCGGTTATGGCTAACGGAATCAGAACAGGCGACCCCCGAGGATTCAATAAAGGACGTAGTTCGAAGTTTCGTGAAGGTTCCCGAGTTTAACAAACACCTGAAGAAGGCCGGAGGACATATCGGCCGAAACGTTGTAGAAATAACAATAACGATAAAGATGAAGGCAATAGTCTGAAAACCGTTAATGATACATTGGACAATATCATGACGTTAATAGAAACAATATATCCCCTATCTAAGTGATGTCAACTTACGACTAAGGTGTGAACTGCTATCGAAAGGCTATCGATCATATGGAAGTCTGACTGACCAGGTAAAATATAAATGAAAATTCTTCAAAGTTGTGGCTGTGTTAATACTACTGTATGGATGATGCACCAGATGGATGCTTACGAAACGCATGGAGAAAAAGCTAGATTGGAAGTACACAAGAATGCTTTGCGCGGGCCATCAGTGGAGGACACCGGAAGAAGTGAATGATTGGAACGGATCGGGAGAGAGAGTGACAGAGACAGGGAGAGACAGAAAAATCCTTGCTGCCACCACGATTTGATGATATATAAAAAAGTTGGTGACCTTAGTCGAGGGTGACCCGAAGGCTCTCTTTTCAATAGCTACTACACCGAGGTGTAGGGGAGGGCGCTATTCTATTCCCTGGTTTGCTCACTTTACCCTTGATCCTTACCTTATAATGCTGAGTGTTAAGCAAGAAATCCCGGTCTTTCTGACCATTGACGAACACTCTAGTCATTAGGCCAATAGCCCGGTGATACACACACACACACGCACACATATGTATATATATGTGTGTGTGTGCGCGCACGCGCGCACATATGCAAATAGAGGTATACAGAAGACGATTTATTGATAGTGGAATATTTTCCAACGTTAAACATTTCGGTTTTTATATCAAACCATCATCAGAGCAGTTAACATGTAACGTTGCATATTATGAATTATATTCAATTTTATTCTTAAAATGAAACGAAAAATAAGAAAGCTTCTTACATTCGACTTTCATAGTAACGTCCTGTTTGAAAAATTTGACGTAATTAGGGTTCAAAATTTATCTTTATTTCATGTATTTGTGTGATACACACACACACACAAAGACGTATATATATATATATATATATATAGAGAGAGAGAGAGAGAGAAAGTGAGAGAGAGAAAGGAAGAGGAGAAATTTAATTTGAAAGTTTTCCCGCCCTACACTTCTTAACAGTTCGATAATAAATGCAATAGGTTCATAAGTCTTGAGAGACTGAGTGCACTGAAAAGAACACAGAAACGAATTCCAAAAAGAGCACCAAAAAAGCCCTGAAAAGAGTTCCAAGAAGTGTACCAAAAAGAGCACTGAAAGGAGGTACAAAAAAAGAAACAAAAAGAGCACCGAAAAGAGATCCAAAAATCGAACCAAAAACAGAACCAAAAAGAGCACTAAAAAGAGGTACAAAAACAGAACCAAAACGAGCAATGAAAAGAGGTACAAAAACAGAAACAAAAAGAGCACTGAAAAGAGGTACAAAAACAGAACCAAAACGAGCAATGAAAAGAGGTACAAAAACAGAAACAAAAAGAGCACTGAAAAGAGGTACAAAAACAGAAACAAAAAGAGCACTGAAAAGAGGTACAAAAACAGAACCAAAACGAGCAATGAAAAGAGGTACAAAAACAGACCCAAAAAGAGCACTGAAAAGAGGTACAAAAACAGAACCAAAAAGAGCGCTGAAAATAGGGCCAAAAACAGACCCAAAAAGAGCAATGAAAATAGGGCCAAAAACAGAAACAAAAAGAGCGCTGAAAAGAGGTACATAAACAGAACCAAAAAGAGCACTGAAAATAGGGCCAAAAACAGACCCAAAAAGAGCGCTGAAAATAATGCCAAAAACAGACCCAAAAAGAGCGCTGAAAATAGGGCCAAAAACAGAACCAAAAAGAGCTCTGAAAATAGGGCCAAAAACAGACCCAAAAAGAGCGCTGAAAATAGGGCCAAAAACAGACCCAAAAAGTGCGCTGAAATTAGGGCTAAAAACAGAACCAAAAAGAGCACTGAAAATAGGGCCAAAAACAGAAACAAAAAGAGCGCTGAAAAGAGGTACATAAACAGAACCAAAAAGAGCACTGAAAATAGGGCCAAAAACAGACCCAAAAAGTGCGCTGAAAATAGGGCCAAAAACAGAACCAAAAAGAGCGCTGAAAATAGGGCCAAAAACAGAACCAAAAAGAGCACTGAAAATAGGGCCAAAAACAGACCCAAAAAGTGCGCTGAAAATAGGGCCAAAAACAGACCCAAAAAGTGCGCTGAAAATAGTGCCAAAAACAGACCCAAAAAGTGCGCTGAAAATAGGGCCAAAAATAGACCCAAAAAGAGCGCTGAAAATAGGGCCAAAAACAGAACCAAAAAGAGCACTGAAAATAGGGCCAAAAACAGAACCAAAAAGAGTGCTGAAAAGAGGTCTAAAAAGAGAACCAAAAATAGTTTCGAAATTCTAAACAATATGTCCGAGTATGTGATTCGCCCAACTATAGAAAATCAATTTGAAGGCTATCAGAAATTGAGTATTTAGTTTTAAATGTAAATTAGTTTAAATATTGTCAGAAAAGACGATTGCACTCTTTCTGAAAAAAACAGTATAATATAATTATCTTAGGATGCCATGATTATGATCAATCATTACTTTTATTATTTCAGTCTTAAATGTATGCGTTTTCGAATCGTGCAAGACAGTGAATGATTAGAGTTAATTATAATTTGAAAAACTATTTAAAATATACGGATAAATATAAGAGAACCTACTGAAATCAATTTATTGAACGAACACTAGATTGACATTATTCTGAGTTTATCTTATAAAACGTCTATTTTGTTATTTATGTTGTATAGTCACAACCATGATACATATACATGCGGAAACAAAATCAACAATAATGACGAACGAACACACTCCTTTAGAAAAATATACCTCTCACACTTTATTCAAAATGACGAACGAAACACACTTCTTTAGAAAAATATACATCTCACACTTTATTCAAAATGACGAACGAACACACTTCTTTAGAAAAATATACCTCTCACACTTTATTCAAAATGACGAATGAACACACTCCTTTAGAAAAATATACCTCTCACACTTTATTCAAAATGACGAACGAACACACTCCTTTAGAAAAATATACCTCTCACACTTTATTCAAAATGACGAACGAACACACTCATTTAGAAAAATATACCTCTCACACTTTATTCAAAATGACGAACGAACACACTCCTTTAGAAAAATATACCTCTCACACTTTATTCGAAATGGTTGCGAAAAGGTTACGAAAGGGTTATGTGTGAGAGGTGAGTTGGAGACTGAACAAACTGCAACATATTAACCCCTAAATTCCTCTGTCTTTAGCAGCACTTCTTTCTCGTTCTGCTGGGCTGCTCAATCGGGGGTCCTGAGGGCCCCTAGCCCCCTGCTGGGTGCTGGTTCTCTCTCCAGCATCTTATCTCCAACTAACTGACTCCAAAACTAACTGAACTTCCTGTCGCACCGGGTTATCATTGTTTCACGTCCAAGTGCTTCCTGTGAGCGTCGCATCTGCACCCAATTCAACCCGTCCACAGTCAAGGTTATCCCCTGATATCTTCGACCGGATGCACCTGTTTCTTGATCGACGGCTGGGTCAGAGGTCTATATGTTACATTTAGACATTGGAACAGAGTTTTAGATAATGTCATTCCATTGCTATAATAATAAATAAAGGTGATCAATGAACACTTTTTGAACACTGCCGGTTTATTTCATATTCTTGATGATAAATCAAATAATGTTTGATGAATTTCTGATATAAGGACTTACCAATTTTATTTACTAGATGTACCCAATCTTGTTACGTTGTTGTTCTGGGTTGAATCCCTGAAAAATGATTTATGGATTGATTGATTGATTTTGACGGCATGTCAAACCGCCAAGGGTTTTTTATGCTTAGAGGTTAGCAAATCCTGTTCTTTATCAAATTTATTTAAGCCAATATGCTTTTTACGAAGCAAAAGGGTTCATCAGATTCAGAAGTAGCTATTAATGTTAGCACTTTCAATAGAAATGAAGTATTAAGTGTTAGGAAATGCATCGGGACATTTTTCCGCCAAACATCGCTTTATAGTCAAATTCAATTACCGGTCGTTTTTAAAAGGTTTTTTTTTTTTGTTATCTTTTGTTGTTCTCATTGACCAGTCGAATTTGAATAAAACTGCCTAACGGAGTGGATGCTGCAAAAAATCATATACCCTGTTTCAATTGTGGCAGTGTGTGTGGCGTAACGATCACCATCGTTGAAAATGAGCTCGGTGGTTCGGTTTCAAATCCTAGGGCGAAGATGTTTCCGTTTTACTACACACTGGCAAATACACCCAACCAAGCCGAAACACTTCTACATAGTTTGGAACTAGCCGCCGCAGGCATTGGCCTCCATGTCAATGCACACAAAACGGAATATATGTGCTATAATCAAACAGGCAATAACTCCAAACGAGACGGAACCCCTCTGAAACTAGTAGACAAATTCACCTACCTAGGAAGCAGCGTCTCATCAATCGAAGAGGACATCGACACGCGGCTAACGAAGGCATTGACAGCTATCGATAGGCTATCGATCATATAGAAATTAAACCTGACCGATAAAATGAAACGCAGTTTCTTTCAGGCAGCAGTCGTATCGATACTGTTGTATGGATGCACTACTTGGACGCCTACTAAACGGTTGGAGAAGAATGCTGCGAGCAATAAGTCCTGGTGGCAACACCCCACAAGGCACCAGCTATAAAGCTACCTGCCTCCTATCACGAAAACTATCCAAGTTAGACGAACCAGATATGCAAGACACTGCTGGAGAAGCAGGGACGAGCACATAAGTGATGTACTCCTATGGACCCCCATATATGGCCGGGCAAAAGCAGAACGACAAGCTCGAACATACATTCAGCAGCTATGTGAGGATACGGGATGTAGCCCAAAAGACCTGCCAGAGGCGATGAACGATAGGGAGAAGTGGCGAGAGAGGGTCAGGGATATCCGTGCTTGCGGCATGACATGATGATGCTGATGATGATGAATACCCATGGAAAAGGCATTAATCTATTTCTACTTCTCCCAGAACTATGAATGAATAATACAGAAGACTAGGTTCCCTAAACTTTCATAGCAATTGGTCGACAAGAATAAATTCAAACCAGATGTACGCCTCTTAAAAAAATGACTGACCTTGTCCGACTTCCTCTCCGAAGTGGAAAGGTTTGATGAATACATACTTTGGACCCGTTGATGTAAAATGTAATATCTCAAAGATGATAGCCCAGTAGAATACATTGACTACTTCTCTGTAGAAGGCTAAGAACCCTCACCCAAAGACTGCCCTTTGTATGACACTAAACAATCTGATGGTGAGGTTCCAGTAAGGCTAGAGCTTTGGGGAATGCGGTACACCCTTTCATTGCCATCGGTTCCAGGTCTACGCTGGCCCGGAATGGTAGCACCTGATAGGGACATATCAATGGGTCAAATAGAGCTAAACGTTGTACCCATGCTAAACTGAATTGTTTTAAATAGAACCATTTTGACATGTAAGTGTGCCTATAAAAACTGTACTTATGTTAAATTGAATAGTTTGAAATAGATCTGTTTTTGACATTTAACTATGTACTTATGCTAAACTGAATTACTTAAAATAGAACTATTTTTACATTTAAACTGCGTACTTATGCTCAACTGAATTGTGTAAAATAGAACTGTTTCGATATTTAACTGTGCATAAACAAATAAATGAACTTATGCTGAACTGAATTGTTTGAAATGGACCTGTTTGTAACACCTAACTGTATACTTATGCTAAAATGAATTGTTTAAAATAGAACTGTTTTGGTGTTTAAACTGTATAATAATGCTAAACTGAATTGTTTGAAATAGAACTGCTTTTACATTTAACTGTATGTAAACAAAATACTGTACTTATGTAAAAATGAATTGTTTGAAATAGAACAGTTTACATGCATAAAAATGAATTTGGCATAAAATAACCAACAATAGTTTATATGCCATAAAACCAAACAAAACAAAACCACAAACTAACAAGGAAGAATTAGCTGATATGAATCTAAACATGGATGATCAAATGAGAACCATCTATCTTTATGCGTTACGCTATATTCGAAATTCTCAGATTACTCAGACACATACCAAAAGAATGAACAGAGTATATATCAGTCGAAACGTTGTGAAAATAATAACCAAAATGAGGATACTCGTCAAAATACACCAGTGAATCTTAAAGTTAAGCCTAATCTCTGACGAAAGTATAACAAATAACAAATAAATCTGGACACTTCGTGTGGTGTAAAAGTCAGCAACCTACGCCAGCAAACCTTTGTCAGAGAGTTTGAATCTTAGTGAGAGCTCCATACTCCAAGTCTTGTGCCAAACTAAGCTTCTCTTAAGAAATTAATTTTCATGTGTTTTCAACTCTCTTTTTCTAGTAATGAAATAAGATTATTTCTTGAGGGGTTCTCAATGTTGTTACTTGACCGCGATGGCAGAAGGAACAACAAACCCGATGGTTGCAAAAAAAGCACCAACGTTTATTTCAAGATTTTAAATATTTCTTTATCTCTCGGGGGGGGGCTGTCTTCAGAAAGAACGCCTTGCGTGGCTTTATCCAGTCAATGGAAGAAAGAAGACACAACTTTTTATCAATATCCACTTTTCCAAAATTTGGAGGTTTCACGTAAGTCCCGACTATTCAACTTTACACTTGGAAAGCCTGAGTTCAACTCATTCGAATTGATTTCTCTCGAATCCCACGAGACTGCGTTGTAGCCAATCAACGAACGACCACATAATTTCTATTTTTCTCAGCCTTTGTTTTGATAGTTACGACCTTTGACATGTCATCTGTCAACTAGACCTTAACAAGTGTTTGATATATCCACTATTCAATGTGCCAAGGGTCGTGATGGTTGTTTATTTGTATTTTCCCACAGTCTTCGTCAAAGAAAAGCAAAATAGATTTCAGCTGGTAGTACTTGTCAGCGTCCAATCTAGATCTGCTTCAAAATTATTCCTTTTCGATAGGATATCACATTATCATGTGCAAAAAAATACCTCTTAAGAAACAACTACTTAAAAATTGTTGATATAAACGTGATTCCCTAACCTTTTGGCAGAAAATAACCCTAAACAAGTTGACACGTCGTTAGAAATTATCAGTTTATCAATATCTAATTCTGGTTTATTTGGTTAAAAAGAAAACTTCATCAGTTGTCGCAATTTTTGAGACGAAGCTTGATAATTTTTATCATTCGGGTTTTTCGGACTATTGGCTTCATCTTTATTGTTATATTCACAACGTTTCAGTCGATATGTCCTCCAGCTTTCTTCAGGTTAACGGAATCACAGCAAATGAATCTCGTGGATTAAATAAAGGACATGGGTCGAAATTGTGTGTAGGCTCCCGAGTTCGACAAGAAATTTGTCCAGTCGACTGGGGCTGTAGAATACACCGACTGCTTCCCTGCAGAGGAGTAAGACCCCTCACCCCAACGAGTGTCCTGTATATGACACTAAACACTCTGATGGTGGGGTCTTGGGGAATACGGAGCACCTCTTCATTGTCATTGCTCCCAGGTCAACTCTTGTCCGGCTTGGTAGCACCTGATAGGGCCCTATCTATGGGTTAAATAGAACTAACGGTATACTTATGCTAAACTGAATATCTTGAAATAGAAATGTTTTTTGACAATTGAACCGTGCTTACATTTGAACTGCGTGCTTATGCTAAACTGAATTATTTCAAATAGAACTGTTTTTGACATTGAAACTATATTTACACTAAACTGAATAGTTCAACATAGAACCGTTCTGACATGTAATTGTGTGTAAACAAAATCTGCACTTTTACTAAACTGAATTAGCTAAATTAGAGTTGTTTGACTAAACTGAATAGCTCGAAATAGAATTTTTTTTTTTACAATTGAACTGTACTTACATTTAAACTGCGTGCTTATGCTAAACTCAATTGTTTTAAATTGTACTATTTTTGACATTGAAACTGTACTTACACTAAACTGAATTGTTATATAAAACTGCTTGAATAGTTTGAAATAGAAATGTTTTTGACAATTAAACTGTGTACGCATGCTAAACGGAATTGTTTTAAATAGAACTGATTATTTACATAAACATGGATTTGGCATTAAATAACCTACAACGGTTGATATGCCATAAAATCCAATAAACCAAATAAACCAAAACTTCGACAAGAAACAACTGGAGAAGGCTGGGGAACATATTGGCTGAAACGTTGTGAATATAACAAAAAAGATAAAGACAATAGTCGGAAAACTATGAATGAGAAAACTTTATATTTGGAAAAAATGTTAGGGGTATATTTAATTATAGTTGACAATGTATAGATACACTAAGATATTTGAAGTCATGGGTGGTCATTAGTCCGGTATGTAGGCATTATTTTAACGTCTTCCTTGCTGCATTAATAAAGGTGTTTTAATGCATAAAGTTTTCTATTTTCCTGTAACTCAATATTGCTTTTATGTAAAGAGACTCTATTGTTCTGAGCTTGAGTGCAGCCAATGTATGTCCCTTTGCACTTTGTGCATTTGATTATGTAGACTACATTTTTTAATTACAGCTGAAATTTCTTTTTATTATGAATGTTGTTTCTGAATTTTTGAAGGCATAGAATTTTCCTATGATTACAGTACATAATGTTATATAATTGCGGAAGGATTTTTTTTTATATTATCCTTTTTCGTTGGTTATATCTTATCATTCGGTTTAGTTAGGCTTAGAACTATTCGGCTTAGTGCACGTGCAGGGACACACATTGAGCACAGGTGTTCACGCTCGCGCGCGGATGATGTGACAATCACAGATGTCATAATAAAAAACCCAGATAGGAAATAAGACTGTGTTGTGAATTACGCCATGCCCGGAAGTGATGGGCGGGGAATTTTGGTGATTTTGAAAAAAAGCAGTTAGTTGAGATCTGAAGCTGGGTGAAGCGACTTGGGATTTGAAGCTGGATGAGGCTAGTCCAGCTGGGTCTACGGGATGCACCGCGCGCTGTTGGGTCAGTTGGAACATTCAGCATAGTAAAAAAAAAAATGTGTGTCTCTCTCCTCGTGTCGAAAACCTAAAAGTCAAGAAGGTAATAAAAGTTTCGCACCTGAACTAAAGAAAGTCGTCAGTGTTTCGGGATTCCGATGCATATGAACATTTTCACATATCCGTATATTTCACGTATTCGGGTATCATGGCTATGCTACATATGGATGTGAGTAGATGCAAGTAAGTAGATGATAAGATTGATAGTAAAATTCACAAATGAGGCACTCGTGGTTTAATGGTTACCTTCGAAGGAAATGGACACGACAACCCGAGTTCAAACCTGGGACAACTTTGTAGCACTGGAATATATTTTCTTAAACTATATTTGAGACACAGAGCTTTACAAATAAAATGTTTAAGATTGTACATATCTCTACGGAATGAAAGAGATAAGGGTTTAGGCTAAGGCATACGTAGTGTAATGGCTAGCGTTGTAGAAAATGGACAGAGCGACCCGAGTTCAAATCCAGGACGATAGAGCTTGCATTTCTTATAGCGTTTAATAACCTTGAAAAAGGCATGAATTCAACAATTTATCCACTAGCAATGAGTAAATAATAGTTTGGTTTGGTTTCTTTTTTTGGTGGCATCTCAACCTTTTTAGGTTATTTAATACCAAAGCTATACTCCTTGAAGAACAGTAGTGGTACTATTTAACCCATAGCTGGGAGGATAAGGGGGTTCATACCTTTCCCAAGGGTATTTGCCCGAAAGTGAACGTAATAGCGCGACTGGAGTACGAACTCGCTTACTACAATTCAGCAGTCCATCGCTTGAACCATTACACCACGAGGACCCCATCCCCGAGTAAATAATAAAGCAGACTAAGTTCTTTGTCTTTGGTACGGCAACCTATCTACAAGAAGGAAAATTCTGAATTCAAACCTGTTAAAGTGTCCTAAAAAACTGACCTTTGTCGCATCCCGCTCATTAGGAAAGTTCGGATAAATACGTATAACTAAAATAAAAATGTGTGAAGAATGTATAGCGTCATTATTCAAAGTAATCCTCAAGTTTTCTTTTTTTAAACATGAAAATAAAGTCAAACATCCATAACAGTATACAATTACCATAATCTTGAATGTTTTTCTTTATTTTCATGAGTGGGGATAGTGTATGTGGTCGCTAATGGAAATGAGGGAGTGGGGTGCAGGTAGAAAAGTAACGTCGATGATGGGGGGGGTCGTGGTTATCGTTCTTGAGTGTCGTTGCTTTCAGCCATTGTGAAAAATTGACAACTTGCTGTTGGTCCGGGCTTTTCGAATGTGAAAGCCTCGCGCGTCGATGCAGTGAATGTGGGCTTGTCATCTTGAGGGATCTGGAAAAATAGGGTAGAGAAGGCAAGGAAGAGGAAAGCAATGTCAATTTCCAGGCGTTAGTGCAATTTATTTGCCGAAAACTACAGCAAGCAAAAAGCCAAAGTGAATGATGATGTCTACAATGAGAGCCACTTGGACTGTTGCCTATGTGACCCTTGCAGCTAGTTGACATTTCCAAAGAATTCCTAAATTCCGGCTTATTTCTTTTTTGCAAATTCTTTTTCTTTTTTTCTTTCTTTCTTTTTTCTCAATTTTTCTTCCCTTTTTTTTCTACCGTTATTCTACATTCCCTTCTTCTTCTTCTTCTTCTTCTTCTTCTTCTTCTTCTTCTTCTTCTTCTTCTTCTTCTTCTTCTTCTATTCCTTTTAGTTTTCAATATTCTTCATTTTTCTCTACTTTTCATTTTATTCCTTTCATTCTTTTTTTTTCTCACTCTCCTCCTTCTCTTCTGCTCTTCTCTTTTCTTTCTTCCTTTTTTCTCTCTCTCTTTATCTCTCTCTCTCTCTCTATTTCTTTCTTTCTTTCTTTCTTTTCAATTTTTCTTCCCTTCTTTTTTTCTACCGTTATTCTACATTCCCTTCTTCTTCTTCTTCTTCTTCTTCTTCTTCTTCTTCTTCTTCTTCATTTTATTCCTTTCATTCTTTCTTTTTTTTCTCACTTTCTCCTTCCTTTTCTGCTCTTCACTTCTTTTTCTTTCTTCCCTCTCTCTCTCTTTATCTCTCTCTCTATTTCTTTCTTTTTTTTTTCTTTCTTTCTTTCTTTCTTACTTTCTTCTTCCCTTCTTTTTTCTACCGTTATTCTACCTTCCCTTCTTCTTCTTCTTCTTCTTCTTCTTCTTCTTCTTCTTCTTCTTCTTCTTCTTCTATTCCTTTTATTTTTCAATATTCTTCGTTTTTCTCTACTTTTCATTTTATTCCTTTCATTCTTTCTTTTTTCTCTCCTTCTCTTCCTTCCCATCTGCTCTTCACTTCTTTTTCTTCCTTCTCTCTCTATCTCTCTTTCTATTTCTTTCTTTCTTTCTTTTTCTCTTTCTTTCTTTCTTTTTCTTTTTCTTTCTTTCTTTCTTTCTACGCACTTCGCTTCCCTCTTACTACCGTTATCCTTCATTCCTCTGATCTCTTTACTTAATTTCCTTTCATTCTTTCTTTTACTTTCTCTCAGTTCTTCTTCTCAGATTTTGTTCCTTTTTTTCTCCGTTTTTCTTTATTCTTCCCTTCTCTTTATTTCTTTTTCTTCTTTATTCATTTCCTCCTCCTCTTCCTCCTCCTCCAGTTTACCCCTTACTACTTCTTTATTCATTTGCTTATTTTTCTTTATTTTCTAAATTCTAGTGAACACTATTCATATTTTCCTATTTTATACTGTTACATATCTTATACTGTTACATAGTTTATACTGTTGCATATTTTATACTGTTACATATTTTATACTGTTTCATATTTTATACTGTTACATATTATATACTGTTACTTATTTTATACTATTTCATAGTTTATACTGTTTCATATTTTATACTGTTTCATATTTTATACTGTTACATAGTTTATACTGTTACATATTTTATACTGTTTCATATTTTATACTGTTACATAGTTTATACTGTTCATATTTTATACTGTTACATATTTTATACTGTTACTTATTTTATACTATTTCATAGTTTATACTGTTTCATATTTTATACTGTTTCATATTTTATACTGTTACATAGTTTATACTGTTACATATTTTATACTGTTTCATATTTTATACTGTTACATAGTTTATACTGTTACATATTTTATACTGTTTCATATTTTATACTGTTTCATATTTTATAGTTACATAGTTTATACTGTTACATATTTTATACTGTTTCATATTTTATACTGTTACATATTTTATACTGCTACATAGTTTATACTGTTACATATGTTATACTGTTTCATATTTTATACTGTTACATATTTTATAATGTTACATATTTTATACTGTTTCATAGTTTATACTGCTTCATATTTTATACTGTTTCATATTTTATACTGTTTCATAGTTTATACTGCTTCATATTTTATAGTTACATAGTTTATACTGTTACATATTTTATACTGCTTCATATTTCATACAGTTGCATGTTTTGTTATATTCATTTTGACGCGATAAATAAACAGACGCAATGACAAAGACAGACGCAGGAAGACTTCAAAATATATACCTCTCACTTTATTGCAAGGGTTCGAAAAGGGTTACTCAAGGTTTGCGTGTGAGAGGGAGCTGGAGACCGAACAGAAACTGTAATATTTTGACCCCCTACTCTTATGGCCGTCACGTTGTGTCTTTCTTGTTCCCCTGATGCTCAATCGGAGGTCCAGAGGCCCACTATGCTGGGTGATGGCTTCCTTTACTGCATCTTATCAGCATCTTCTCTGGATCCCAACTGATCAGGGCTTCCCAAGGGCCCCCTAGGCCGAATGTGGCTTTCCCTAGCACAACTTGTCTATCTCCGACTCCAACTCTACTGCAACTGGCACTCGAACTGCAACTCCTTAGTTATATAATAGTTCAAAGTCCACTTGATCGCCCACTCGATCTTTGAAATCTAATGTTTAATCGTCATCAAGCGGAAATAACTGTCATGCAGTTCAGAGGTCACTCTCTTCCGGTGCGTCAGTCTATGAGAGTATCATGGGATTTTTTTGCTTGTCACATTTTGTTAGCCAATTTCCGCCCACGCGATTTCCTCTCCTAACTGCCATTGGAATGTGTCACTTTCTTCCGGTGCATCACCTTGAATGGCATTTTAGGCCGGGTCGAAAGTCAAAATACAACAATTTTATACTGTTACATATTTTATACTGTTACATATTTTATACCGTTTCATATTTTATACTGTTTCATATTTTATACTGTTACATATTAGTGATTTTGGTTAACCAGTTTCAAAGTTGTAGAGTTTATAATAAATAATACATAATGATATCTGATGGGTTCATTGGTTGGTTGTATTCTATACGTATGAACCATTGTGAATTATTTAATGTTAAACCTTGTTCCGGATCCGTATCGAGGCGGTGATTGAGGCTGAAGGCGGTTACATTGAATAGATATCAGCTCTACTACATAAATGAAAGTTTTAGAATAAAGCTGTAGTGTTGTTTCTTTAGGACGACAATTTTATCGTTCCACCCAGTTGATGTCAGCTCTACTACATCATCAAGTTATCTGAATTGATTTTTTCAATAAAAGTTTTAAAATAAAGCTGTAGTGTTGTTTTCTTTAGGGTGGCAATTTTATCGTTTCACCCTGTTGATGTCAGCTATACTACATAATCAAGTTACCTGAATTGATTTTTTCGATGAAAGTTTTAAAATAAAGCTGAAGTGTTGTTTTCTTTAGGACGACAATTTTATCGTTTCTCCCTGTTGATGTCAGCTCTACTACATAATCAAGTTACCTGAATTGATATTTTTCAATGAAAATTTTAGAATAAAGCTGTAGTGTTGTTTTCTTTAGGACGACTATTTTATCGTTCCACCCTGTAGATGTCAGCTCTACTACATAATCAAGTTAGCTGAATTGATTTTTTCAATAAAAGTTTTAAAATAAAGCTGTAGTGTTGTTTTCTTTAGGGCGACAATTTTATCGTTCCACTCTGTAGATGTCAGTTCTACTACATAATCAAGTTAGCTGAATTGATTTTTTCAATAAAAGGTTTAAAATAAAGCTGTAGTGTTGTTTTCTTTAGGGCGACAATTTTATCGTTCTACCCTGTAGATGTCAGCTCTACTACATAATCAAGTTAGCTGAATTGATTTTTTCAATAAAAGGTTTAAAATAAAGCTGTAGTGTTGTTTTCTTTAGGGCGACAATTTTATCGTTCTACCCTGTAGATGTCAGCTCTACTACATAATCAAGTTAGCTGAATTGATGTTTTCAATAAAATTTTTAAAATAAAGCTGTAGTGTTGTTTTCTTTAGGACGACAATTTTATCGTTTCACCCAGTATACACATCATCTTTTAGGGAATAGTTTGTTGGTAACATTTTTAAACGACCCAGAACTCCATTGTTTGCATGATTTCACGTACTCCTATTGTTTTCACACAGTTAATTGGTTTCTAGTGTTGCAATATAACACTCATAGTTCTATATGCAGACAGCTATATGTTTTTAAGTATTTCTAACTAATACAAATAATTTTCATAGCCCAGCCGGCCGGGGCTGCAAAATACACTGACTGCATTTCTGCAGAGGGGTAAAAAAAACCTGGATATGACCCGAAACAATCTGATGGTAAGGTTTCAGTAATGCTGGAGATTTGGAGAATGCAGAGTACTCCTTCATTGCCATCGCTCCCAGTTCTGATTTTGCCCAGAGTGGTAGCACCTGAGAGGGTCCTATCTATAGGTTAAATAGAACTAAACTGTGTTGGTTGAGTGGAAGAATGTTTTTGCGTTTAAACTGAATTGTTTATTGCCCAGTCGGCTGGGGCTGTAGAATACACCGACTGCATCTCTGCAGATGGGTTAGAAGCCCCATCCAATGACTGTCCTTGATATGACACTAAACAATCTGATAGTGAGATTTCGGTAATGCTGGAGCTTTGGAGAATGCGGAGTACTCCTTCATTGCCATCGCTCCCAAGTCGACTGTGGCCCAGAGTGGTAGCACCTGACAGGGTCCTATCTATGGGTCAAATAAAACTAAACTGTGAACTTATACTAACTTGGATAGTTTGAAATGCAACTGTTTTGACATTTAACTGTGTGTAAACCAAAAAACTATGATTATATTAAACTGAATTGTTTTTTATGCTAAACTGAATAGTTTGAAAAATAACTGTTTCTTTATCCTGAACTGAATTGTTTAAAATAGAACTGTTTATAATTTACAATAGTTAATGTGCCATAAAACCAAACCATCTATTTGACTGATAGATGGGACAGGTACTACCATTCCGAGACAGAGTTGATTAATGACAATGAATGGGTACTCTACGTTCCCCAATTCTCCAGGATTGGAGCCTCATCATCAAATGCTGATTAGTTTTTTTTTTTTATACAGGACACTCATTTGGATTTTCTTACATCTCTACAGACCACGCAATCGGCGTATTTTATAGCACTAGCCGATTAGGCTATATCTATTTAGATTATATGATGTTCCACAAGAAACAGTAAAATACTAGTATCTTCAATTTAGAAGATACTACTTTTTAATTTAATTGTCGGTGATACCAAAAAGTAGAAATATATTAGAAAATTACAGATAAAAAGAAAACGATTTTATTTATATTATGACATCAGTTAACCTACTCTCCGAACAAATATACCAGAATATATACATATATATATATATATATATATATATATATATATATATATATATATATATATATATATAAGCTTGTTTGATTAAATAATAAAGACTCAATTTATCTATATAATTTTATTAAGATCTTTTCAAGTTTCCTGATTGATATTTTGGTTTCAGGTTGGGATTGGTGGAAGAACTTACCAAAATTGTCCCAAGCGCTTTCGGACCTTTCATGGGCCATCATCAGGGGTTGCTTGCATGTATAAAGAGTGTTTTTGAAAGAATTTTTGAAAGAGTTTTTTTTTAATTTTTTTTATAACATTACAAAATTACGTAAACGCAGAGCTGGATAAAACTGAGATGCTGATGAATTTAAAAAACAGAACGCTATCAACGGAAATGGAATATTATCAAGAAATATGGAATATTAAAAAAAAAACTCTTTAAAAAACATTCAGCATTATAAGGCTCGGATTAAGGGTAAGTATTTCAATCCAGAGAATGGAGTAGCGTCCTCCTTTGCAACTTTGTGTGGTGGCTATTGAGAAGGGAGCCTTCGAGTCAACTATATAGCAGGGTCATTTAATGAATAATGAGAAAAAAAAAATCGATGTATTTTTTCATAAATATAACTCTAAATTGTTTAGAATTACTTTATTGTAAAATTATTTCAATTTCACATAAATAATTTGTTTTGAAGCTATTCAAAATGGCGGCAAAAACAAACCGGGTGCTCCAAGCTTGATAAGAGTTTTGTCATCAAAGTTTTAGTGACTTGGAAATGCAAGCCATGTGAAATTTACAGAAGAATGAGTGACCTGTACGTAGAAACGTATTTTAGTCAAAAAATTTTTACAAAGGGGCTAAATATATACTGACTCTCCGTCAAAGAATAAATTCTGGGTTTAGCTGTCAGTAATGAAGATCATGGTCGGCTATGAAAGGACCAATCACAATCGATTTCATTGAAAGAGATTGGTTGGTTGATTGAATTTTATAGCAGACCACCCTTTGTCGGTTGCTCAATACCAAATCCTATTCATACTTCCAAGAGTATATGACTTATAAATAAATGGTTCATTGATAACATTCCAAATTAGCAACAGCTTATTTGTTTGCACATAGTGAAATGATTTTAAGAATTGCTATCAAACGCTAATAATTTTATTTTCACTCATCTAAATGCTTCCACGTTGAACACTAGCTACGAAAATGTAAGGACTGACGAATTATGGGGGTGCGCTCCAAAAAGGGTTTTCACGCCAGACGCGAACCTGTGAAGACGAAACCAACGGAAAAATATATCAGAATTGCAGTAGAAAACCAGGAGGAAAATTCAAGGTCTGTCTCTGCTCTCTCTTTCTTTCTCCTGGCAACTACTTAAAAAGTGTAGTAGCAAACAAACCTTTGTGTTAGTGCACTAAGACAGAGTTTCGTGTGTTCGTCAACTTTTCTCACGGCAAGTTTATAACAGGATCCGGCTGTTACTAAAGACGTAGCGATATAGCCATTAACACGTTCGAGCACGCGGTAGTACTACTGTACATATGGTGTGTACAACGTCCTATTTGATGCAGTAACATTACAATGTCTGTTTGGTTCATTTGCACACGGTCCTATCGTATACGGATATTTTTAAGCTATTTAATCTATTTGATTTATTGAAGGGATCTTAACAGGTACTACCACTCCGATTCAGAGTAGACCTGGGAGTAATGGCAACGATGGGGTATTCCACGCACGCCATATCCCCAGGGGCTGGAACTTCCAGACTTTCTATATGACTTCATTCAACATCAGTCATTTGTTTTTCAAAGTTAAATGCTTATACATACATACTCGTATACACATACTTTGTATGTGAAAGAATTGTTCGGAGGTTATCTTATTTCAAATGGGTTAAAACTAATTTGTTTGGAGGTGCCCGTGGTGTAATGGTTATCGTCGTAGGAAATGGACACGGCGACACGAGTTCAAATCCTGGACGAGACTGATTGCATTTCACATAGCACTAATACTCTAGGGAAAGGTATGAATCCAATTATTCTTCTTCCAGCTATGGGTAAATAGTAGGACAGACTGTTCTTCGGCCTTTGTGAGGCAACTAGTCTAGGAGAAGGAAAACTCTGAATTCAAACCTGTTAAACTCCACTTAAAAACTGACCTTGTGTCATATCCTGCCCGATCGGAGGGGTTGGGTAAATATGATAAAACTAATTTGTTTACATACAAGAATTATTATTTCTCGGAAACAGTTTAATGGTTTCAAGTGCTATCTAACACTAATAATTGTATTTAGTATTAATCATTTAATCAACTATCCAATTTAGACGAGCCAAGCACGCAGGACACTGCTGGAGGAGCAGGGACGAGCTCATAAGTGATGTACTCCTATGGACCCCCACATCGATACTGCTGTATGGATACTGCTGTATGGATACTGCTGTATGGATGCACTACTTGGTCGCTAACTAAACGGCTGGAGAAGAAGCTAGACGGCAATTACACAAGAATGTTGCGAGCAATATTGAACAACTATCTAACTTTGTTCACTTATGCTAAACTGAACTGTGAGATAAAAAAACTTTTTATTTATAACTGTGTGTAAACAAAAACTGTATTTAAACAAACGACTAACTATGTGTAAACAAAAAAATGTGTACTTACGTTAAACTAATTTGCTTGAAATTAAGTGAAACCATTTAATTGTGTGCACCTACCTATGGAATAAAGCGTCTCATCAACTGAAAAAGACGTCGACACACGGCTAACGAAGGCATGGATAGCTATCGATAGGCTCTCGATCATATGGAAATCAGACCTGACCGATAAAATGAAACGCAGTTTCTTCCAGGCAGCGGTCCTATCGATACTGCTGTATGGATGCACTACTTGGACGCTAACTAAACGGCAGGAGAAGAAGCTAGACGGCAATTACACAAGAATGTTGCGAGCAATATTGAACAAGTCCTGGTGGCAACACCCCACAAGGCACTAAATCTACGGCCACCTGCCTCCTATCACAAAAACTATCCAAGTTAGACGAACCAGACATACAGGTCACTATTGGAGGAGCAGGGACGAGCTCATAAGTGATGTACTCCTATGGACCCCCACATATGGACGAGCTAAAGCAGGACGACCAGCTAGAACATACATACAGCAGCTGTGTGAGGATACAGAAGGGATCCTGAGCATTAAGTCGCAAAACTCACGTCCAGGACCAGGTTTGATATTGAGTTTGGCTGTCAATGGGTTTATTCAAATACCTTGACGTCCATCATGCTGCTTCCCATGTGTACGTAAAAAAAAATGTTAAATGTATATCAGACCTGACCGATAAAATGAAACGCAGTTTCTACCAGCCAGCGGTCGTATCGATACTGCTGTATGGATGCACTACTTGGTCACTAACTGAACGGCTAGAAAAGAAGAAGCTAGACGGCAATTACACAAGAATGCTGCGAGCAATATTGAACAAGTCCTGGCGGCAACACCCCACAAGGCTCCAACTCTACGGCCACCTGCCTCCCATCACGAAAACTATCCAAGTTAGACGAGCAAGACATGCAGGTCACTGCTGGAGAAGCAGGGACGAGCTCATAAGGGATGTACTCCTATGGACCCCCACACATGACCGGGCAAAAGCAGGACGACCAGCTCGAACATAGATTCAGCAGCTATGTGAGGATACGGGATGTATCCCAGAAGACCTACCAGAGGCGATGAACGATAGGGAAAAGTGGCGAGAGAGGGTCAGGGATATCCGTACTAGCGGCACGACAAGACGATGGTGATGATTAATCATTTGTTTTTAGGCACTGAAATGGCTTCACGCATTACAGTCTAGCATCAATAGTTTTATTTACACCTAGCTAAATGGTTTCAGCCATTGTTATATAATGGTAACAATTCTATTTAATTGTCATTTGTTTGCACATAGTAAAACGACTAAACAGTTCTACTGGATCCATAGATAGGACTCGAAACAGATACTACAACTCGAAGTCAGAGTGGACCTGGGAGTAATAACAATAAAGGAGTACTCCATACTACCTAGAGCTTCAGGATTAGAGAATCACCGTGAGACAGTTTAGTATCATCCAAGACACTCTGTATAAGTGTAAAACTTTACACAGTCTCTCCTATTGCCAACAACTTAAGCAAAATTCCCCTGAAATATTGAATGACCCTCTGTTTGCATATATATATATATATAAAGGGTGCAGAAACAAAATATGGAATAATTTCTAAAACGTTTTTTAGTCTGATTTTTCTAATTTTCAAAAAAGAAAAACGCAATAAATCTAAATTTTCATGATTAGCTCTATTATTCAACCACTTTTTCAATAAAATTCAGCCCAATATGAGTGAGCAAGAAAAGAAACTACAAAGAATCTATGATTTACCTCACGGCAAAACCAAGCCAAAAAACTTTCCAAAATAATTTTAGTTTCTCTATGGTTTCTATCATTGATTACGCTATTTGGGGTGTTTTAGAAACAAATATAATTTCAATCGAAATATTGATTCGCTTATAACTGCTATTGAGGAGGAATGGAATAAAAAGTCAGAATAATTTATTTTGAAGGTATGCAAATCGTTTCGAAGGCAAATTGATACAATAATTTTAAAAAGATAGCGACCATATTGAATAAATTTACTGTTTTATGTCTATCTTCTCATTTTGATGTTTAAATTAAAATCAATATCTCTTTATCATTGAGTTATTTATTATTATGCTAAAATATTCCTAATTTTGCTTCAGTACTAAATATATTTATTTTCATCCCTACCCAGACTCTTCCGTGTGGCTAGACCCGCAAGACGCTTAAAGCCGGGATCGAAACCGGCCTTATATATATATATATTGGCCTGTGGGTACAGTGTTTGCCAATGGGCCAGGAGACCTGGGTTCAATCCCTAGTCGAGTCATATCGAAGACTCAAAAATTGGTACTTGATGCCGCCTTACTTAAGCAATAAGCAATATAAGGTACTAAGCAATATAAGGTACGGATCAAGAGTAAATTGGAGAAATCCACGGAAAGGGGTAGCGCCCACTTCGGTGTCATAGCTTATGAAAAGGGAGCCTTCGGGTCGCTCTCAACTACGATCGCCAACTTTACTTTTCATTGGCTTAGTGGGTAGTGTGTTTGCCAATAGTTCTGTATCCTATATATATATATATATATATATATTCATCCCTACCCAGACTGCTTCGTTGTATCCACAACTCTTCCGTGTGACTAGACACGCAAGACGCTTAAAGCCGGGATCGAGACCGGCCTGATATATATATTTCCTTGTGGGTACAGTGTTCGCCGGTAGACCTGGGTTCAATCCCAGGCCGCATCATACCAAAAACTTTTAAAATGGTACTTGATTCCTCCTTGTTTAACATTCAGCAATATAAGGTACGTATCAAGAATAAAGTGGAGATCAAAAGAAAGGAGTTACGCCTTCCCCTACACCTCGGTGTAGTAGCTATTAAAAACGGGAGCCTTCAGGTTGCCCTTGACTACGATCGCCAACTTTACTTACTTATATATATATTGGCAACAAAGATACAGCAGTAAGACATTTATCAGATGATGATTCTTGGGACCAAAACTCCAGCAGGATCTTACAATATACCAATAGACTTTCTTGATTTTTAGTACATCTTGAGAATGACAGACCAAGATGCAGCCTTTTCTTATTGTCCTTTGTTTGGTCCACAAAGAAGAAATTTTGACGGGAAAACCAAATTTGGTAGAGCAATAATCTTCCATTTGTAAAACCCGGACCTATAAGACGAAAAGCAGATGTTTTTGAGGATGATTTTTTGGCGCTTTCATCAACAAACTTAATTATACAGGGTCCGACACAATGAGCTCTCGGATTAAAACTCAAATGAAGCTGTGAGCAGGTGGGAACAGCCATGCCATTTGAGTTGACATTATGGTGTGCAATGGTGAACATCGGGCATTTGTGAGTGAAATAGTAATTATTATTGCAACGAGGTAACACCTTGTAGCCTGCTCACTCACCAAATTTATCTCTTTCTAATAACTTCTGTCTGGAGATACCTGAGGGATTTTGTCTTTAAAGGTAAGCAGAAAATAACTGATTGACGAGTGGAATTGACGAGGCAAGCACAACAAAATTTCTGAATAAGTCATCGAGAATGTATAGCTCATGAGGGCTTCAATTTGGACACTATAATCTTTCAAAGAAAACAATAACAAAATAATTTTTTTTTTTTTTTTTAGAGTAATTTTTAATTTTGAACAGGATTTATATTTTCTTAGATAGATAGATAGATAGATTATTCTGATGGTCTGTGAACAATTGACTGTAGATCTCAAGACTTCAGCGCTCCGGGTTTTTTGTAAGTTTGTTTTTGTTTTGTTTTGTTTTTTTCTTTACAAAAAAGGAATATTATTCTACCGGACACTATTTTTATTGATAAGGTTGATAATAACAGACTTAGATAGATAGATAGATAGATTATTCTGACGGACTATGAACAATTGACTGTAAATCTCAAGACTTCAGCGCTCCGAGTTTTTTGTTTGTTTGTTTTTTTGCTTTGTTTTGTTTTCTTTTGTTTTTCTTTACAAAAAAGGAAGATTATTCTACCGGACACTATTTTTATTGATAAGATTGATATTAACAGACTTAGATAGATAGATAGATAGATAGATAGATAGATAGATAGATTATTCTGACGGACTATGAACAATTGACTGTAAATCTCAAGACTTTAGCACTTCGATGGTTTCTTTTTTTGTTGAGATATTAACCGACTTAGATAGATAGATAGATAGATAGATAGATAGATAGATAGTGAGTGAGTGAGTAAGTGGGAGAGAGTGAGTGAGTGAGTAGAGAACTGAGATAGATAAATAGATAGATAGATAGATAGATAGATAGTGAGTGAGTGAGTGAGTGAGTGGGAGAGTGGGAGTGAGTGAGTGAGTGAATGAGTGAGTGGAGAACTGAAATAGATAGATAGATAGGGAGTGAGTGAGTGAGTGAGTGAGTGAGAGTGAGTGAGTGAGTGGGAGAGTGTGAGTGAGTGAGTAGAGAACTGAAATAGATAGATAGATAGATAGATAGATAGATAGATAGATAGATTATTCTGACGGGCCCTGAATAATCGACTGTGAATCTGAAGACTTCAGGACTCCGTTTTTTGTTTTTGTTTGTTTTGATTTTTTTTTTTTTTTTTTGCAATTTTTTTTTTCAAGTTCCATGGTTGGAAGTTTCATTTCTTCCCAAAACTTCTGATTCTTTCCTTTTCTTTGCTAAGGAACTCTGTGACCGTTCCCAACGCGTGATTATTTATGAACAAGATCATTACCTTCACATTCTACAAGTTTCATGCCTCATAGACAAAATCTTTATTATTTTTTCCTACACTCCCGTAATTTTATCTTCTAGTAAAGAGGGACGGCCGACTCAATTTTCAAATCAGTTTACACTGTACTGTCGCAATAATTACGTTATAACACAGGAGTTTTAATCAATTCTGTGCGAGTTTTCAAACTGGAAATAACTAGTAGCCTTTAGTGGATTTAGAATGACAGTCCTTTTACGTGTACCATAGCCATGATATGGCTATGTGTGAAACGTACATCGAATGTCCATAAAGATAGAACATAGGAATCTCGAAACATGAAAAACACTTACGACTTCTCAGTTCAAGTACGAAACTTTTTATTACCTTTGAATTTAAAGGTTTTTCGACATAAGGAAAGAGAGGGACAATCTTTCTATTCTGGTTTTTTATCTGCTCAACACCACCCAACCCGTGTGGCACCCGCCACAAAGGTCTCCGCGATCAAGCGAAAACCAACCGTTTTCCCCCGAGGCAGGTCTCATCTCAACTCACTGTCTTTTTCAAAATCTCCCGAAATCCCCCGCGCTCTTCCGGTGCGTGACGTCACCCGCACTCCGTAACCCCGCTTTCAATGTGGGCTATTGTGACATCTCTGAGTGACACATCCGCTCCGCGCGTGCGCGAACACCTATGTTAATGTTGCACCTAAGTAACCCATGCACTGAGCCGAAAGGTTTTCAGCCTAACAAAACCCAAAGGCATAAACCGAAATCCCTCGGCCATTATGTTACATACGGTCTTCAAAGTAACAACGATGAAACATTAAATCACATGATAAACAAATGCAACAAAATGGCACAAAAATGAATACAACAGTATATATGATTGAGAAGGAAAGACATTTGTTGGGTATCACCCACCTTTTTCCACACAATGAACTAGTCAATCTGCCATATATAGCAGTTGCTACTAATACCAGGGCAGACTAGAAGGTGAAGAGCAGCTTCTTATAGGAATAGTATTAGAGCGTTGGAGACTTGAGATCGCACTAGATCACCTTACTTGCTACCGTAATAACGGAAGCCAATACTATCGTTGGACTATATCTTTATTCTGTATTCACTAATCCTATGTTCTTGTCTACTAATAGTTTCTCTATTGTATATACTTTTTCCTGAGAATATATCTCTGTTTCCTCTTATATCGTGGTTTGTCCTTTATTTAATATTACAAGCGTTCACTAACCAGAACGCAACAAATCATTTTTATACATATATCAAATACACGATTTTTAGACTCATTTTGTAGATGACATTTTTAAACAAACCTGAGCTCATTTTTTTTTTTTTGCACACAGTTAAATGGTTTCACTTAATTTCAAACAATTTAGGTTTGCATAAGTACACAGTATTTTGTTTACACTGTTAAACGATCAAACAATTCTTTTTCAAACTATTCATGTATATAGTGTTGTTTCCTCGACACAAAACCTAAAGCAAACAAAGCGCATTCGCGAAATTAACAATTTAAAATGGCGATAATGTAACCATTACAACCTACATATAAGTGCTTAGTCATTACAAAAGAGATAAACTGATAGTCACAAAGGGTTGTTAAATCTGAGACTTCGCAATCCAAACTTGAACATACATATATATAGATATAGATGTGCCCGTGGTGTAATTGTTATCGTCGTAGGAAATGAACACAGTGACACGAGTTCAAATCCCGGACGAGACTGATTGCATTTCACATAGCACTAATACCCTTGGGAAAGGTATGAATCCAATTATTCTCCCTCCAGCTATGGGTAAATAGTAGGACAGACTAGGCTAGGCAACTAGTCAAGGAGAAGGAAAACTCTGAATTCAAACCTGTTAAACTCCGCTTAAAAATTGACCTTGTGTCACATCCTGCCCGAGCGGAGGGGTTGGTAAATAGGATATATATAGATACAGGGTGTCTCAAAATAGATGCAACTCATTAATATGTTAATGATTTATTACTGACACAAATGTAATGGCGGTCACTTGGAACACGTCCTGTAAAAAATGCATCTTTTAAATAGAGATATCGAATCAATGTTTTAATTATTATATTATCTTTCTAGTCATGCAATCTTTTTTTTTTTTTAATTTCTTATCTCAGTAATAAATCTTTATCATATCAATGTGTTGCATCCATTTTGAGACAGTTTTGAATGATTTTGTCTCCAAATAAATAGTGACGCAAAATATATTTTCCTCTCTTGTCCAAGTCATTGTGATAGAGGATTAATAGTTATTATAGTATACTATTCTCAAATCTGAAACATAAAGGAGCATAACATTATTATTAGTAGAGTTATAAGCAGTCAAATGAATCCCTTGTACAGGGTGGAACGATAAAATTGTCGCCGTAAAAAAGACGACATGATTCCATTTCCCTTTAATGAAAACCGGTTTTCTTTTTTTGTTGCAGACCATCTACTACACGGCCAGTTGTGTACAAATCCCAAGAGCGATAGGAACCTTCAATCATATCTGAAAGTGACACAATGTTCAATGAACGAGATCGGAGATGAGCCGCAGTACAACTCAGGGTCTCTACCGATCCAAGTTATGACTACAGAACCATTCCCAGCACCCTCAGAATGCAAATCCGGACGGCTCAACGTGCCCAGAGTGATAAGAACAAAGTTTCCGGCTACGGTTATGGTCTTTGGTGTGCTTTCAAATGAGGGCCACATCATGCCACAACACATGTTCGATGTCGGCTTGAAAGTCAACACCAAAGTGTATCTGGATGTGCTGAAGAGTATGGTGATCCCCTGGTGCAATTAGGTGGCTGGTGGCAGACCCTGGGTATGGCAGCAGGACTAGGCATCGGCCCACAAGTCCAAAGAGACCCAGGCTTGGCTTCAGAAGGAGTGCTACGACTTTGTATCCTTCTCTCACTGGCCCCCTCCTCCCCCGACCTGAACCCGCTGGAATACTTCGTTTGGTCATACGTCGAAAACATCACCAACATGACCTCCCATAACACCAAAGCCAGCCTGATCGCTTCCATCCGCCGAGTATTTGCCAAGCTCCCGCTGGCGCTTTTGGAAAAGACATGCTCCCAGTTCCGGATCCGTATCGAGGCGGTGATTGAGGCTGAAGGGGGCTATATTGAATAGATGTCAGCTCTACTACATAATCAAGTTACCTGAATTGATTTTTTCAATAAAAGTTTAAAAATAAAGCTGTAGTGTTGTTTTCTTTAGGACGACTATTTCATCGTTACATCTTGTATATTGATACAGTCTATATTAATCGGTTGCATCTATTTTGAGACAGTTTTTAATGAATTTGTCACCAAATAAGTAGTGACGCAAAATATATTTTCTTCTCTTGTCCAAAGCATTGTATCGAGAATTAATAGTTGCCATAGTATACTATTCTCAAATCTGAAACAAAAAAGAAAACATTATTATTAGTAGAGTAATCAACAGTCACTTGGCTCCCATGTATATTGAGATACCATGTGTATATATATATATATATATATATATATATATATATATATATATATATATAAGGTTATGAGGAATTGGATTTACATTAATTTACATAATATAAACCCGATTTTATTTCAAATTGTATATTTTCTATTTTTCAGTTACACTGGTAATTTTTCAGAATTTTGTTTTTCACAGTGGCCCTAAAAGCGTGAAACTATCAGTACTGATGTATGATTTTAATTTGTTAAACTGTCAATTCTTTCTCTGATTTCTAATTCTTTTTCCAAAACTTTGTGAACAGTTTCAAATGCCCCAACTACTACTGGTATCACCATCAACTTTATGTTTTTAACTTTTTCAGTTTTCTGGCAAAATCGAAGTATTTGTTTATCTTTTCATTGTAATTATTATTATTATTATTATTCCTTAAAGAGTTTTTCACGGCAACGTTAGCTGATGGTTTCTCACTGGAGTCTGAGTGACAGCAAGCCTCCTCAAGTCTTCAGGACTCTTCTCGGTATTCTGATTGATCTTGATAATACTGTAGTTTGGATGGTCTACTTGTCCTCTGATTTCCAAGCCTTCCAGTCTCTTTAACAACCATTTAGGGATTGTTCCAAGTGCTCCAACTGCAACTTGTACCACCGTCACCTTCCTGTTCCATAGTTTTTTAGTTCACTGGTAAGTACTTATCTCTTTTTTCGATTTCTCTGATTTTCACTCTGTGGTCTGCAAGGTCGGTAAAGGCCACTATTCGGCAGGTTCTCTCTCTCTCTCTCTCTCTCTCTCTCTCTCTCTCTCTCTCTCTCTCTCTCTCTTACTATCACTTGGTCTGGTCACCGAGCTGAGATTAGGTGATCAGTTTGCATCCCAAAATCTCAGAGAATCTTGAGCGTCTCATTGTCTAGGAAGGATTTTGCGTTGTGCATAGATGATTTGTTCGTATGGTCAAATTTAATATTTTGCACAAGTTCCAGTGGATTACCTTCGCCACCCAGTCGTATTGACTCGTATAGTCTTTTTGCACTAATTAACAGCATTCACTTATTATATGATTGATCGTTTCATCACCACATAACCTACATTTTATTATTATTTTACTCCTTTGAGAGTTTTTCACACTAGCATTAGCTGATGGATTTCCACTGAAGTCTGAGTGACAGCAAGTCTCCTCAAGTCTCCAGGAAACTTCTTAGTATTCTGGCCGATCTCAACAATGCTGTAGTTTGGTTGAATCAATCGTTTGGTGTCTGTACCAAGAGCATCAATTACAATTGGTATCACCGTCACAAGATTAAGGTACTTACATGTTCGCTTTCTTTCGGTTTTACTCACTGGTCAGCAGGAACGGTTAAGTCCTCTATTATTATTATTTACACATTAGAGTTTTTCCCATCAGCTAACGCTGATGATCTTTCACTGGAGATTGAGTGGCAGCAAGTCTCCTCAAGTCTCCAGGACTTTTCTCAGTACTCTGGCCGTTCGCAATAATGTTGTTGTTTGGGTGGTCTTCACTCGTCCGTCAACTTCCATGTCCTCCAGTCCCTTTAGTAATTCTTTAGTTACTGTACCAAAAGCACCAATTACAATTGATATAATTGCCACCTTCATGTTCCATAGTTTTTTTTTTTTTTCAATTCCCGAGCAAAGTCGAGGTACTTATCCTTCTTTTCACATTCTTTCAGTTTTATTCTGTGGTCAGCCGGAAGAGCAAAGTCGACAATTTTGCTATTATTTACTCTTTTAGGGTTCTTCACACCAGCGTTAGCTGATTGTTTTTCACTGGAGTTTGAGTGATAGCAAGTCTTCTCAAGTCTCCGGGACCCTTCTCAATATTCTGGCCGTCTTCAATAATGCTGTCGTTTGGACAGTCTCCACTCGTCCGCCAACTTCCAATTCTCTAGGCCCTTTAATAATTCTTCAGTCACTGTGTCAAAAGCACCAATCACAATTGGTACAATCGACATTTTCATGTTCTATAGTTTCTTCAATTTTCTAGCAAGGACGAAGTACTTATCCTTTTGCCCAGTCAGCTGGGGCTGTAGAATACACTGACTGCACCTCTGCAGTGGGGTAAGACCCCCCCCATAACGAGTGTCCAGGATATGACACTAAACAATCTGATGGTGAGGTTCCAGCAGTGCTGGAGCTTTGGGGAATGCGGAGTACCCCTTCATTGCCATCGCTCCCAGGTCCACTCTGGCCCGGAGTGGTAGCACCTGATAGGGCCCTATCTATGGTTTAAATAGAACTAACAGCAGACTTGTGCTAAAATGAATTGAGTAAACTGAATTGCTTGAAATAGAAACGTTTTGACAATTAAACCGTACTTACACTTAAACTGCATGTTTATGCTTAACAGAATTATTTGAAATAGAACTGTTTTTGACATTAAAAATGTATTTACACTTAACCGAATTGTTACATACAACTGCTTGAATAGTTAGAAATGGAAATGTTTTTGACCATTAAACTGTGTACTTATGCTAAACTGAATTGTTTTAAATAGAACAGATTATTTACATAAAAATGGATTTGGCGTTAAATAACCTACAAAGGTTGATATGCCATAAAACCCAATCAACCAAACCAAACGTACTTATCCTTCTTTTCACATTCTTTCAGTTTTGTTCTGTGATCCTTGCGAGTTTTTGCCACCAGTTTCATCGGGTGGTTTTACACTGAAGTCTGAGTGACAGCAAGTCTTCCAGGTCTCAAAGACTCTTCTAAGTATTATTATTATTATTATTATTATTATTATTATTAAAGAGAAAAGAGGAAAATGCGGTTAGCCTTGTTTTCTTAATTCTATTATAAATAGTATTGGAGGTGCCCGTGGTGTAATGGTTATCGTCGTAGGAAATGGACACGGCGACACGAGTTCAAATCCTGGACGAGACTGATTGCATTTCACATCGCACTAATACCGTTGGGAAAGGTATGAATCCAATTACTCTCCCTTCAGCTATGGGTAAATAGTAGGGCAGATTAGGTTCTTCAGCCTTGGTCAGGCAACTAGTCTAGGAGAAGGAAAACTCTGAATTCAAACCTGTTAAACTCCGCTTAAAAATTGACCATGTGTCATATCCTGCCCGAGCGGAGGGGTTGGGTAAATAGGATTATAAATAGTAAGAGTATTTTATGGCTACGATATTCCTTTATTTTCATTTTAAACTAAAAGTTGATTGGAGCTCCCTATTGACCTTCGAAAATTGTATGGATGCCAAAATTCTGCTATGCAGGTGCCTTGTATCGGCTTTGAAATGGCACAAACAAGGATTGGTTCGGCCAGAAACGTGGCAGGAACACTGACAACGAAGGGAGTGCTGCAGCCCTCAAGGCGACACATTTGGCGCGGAGGGAGTGAAACTAATAACAGTGGCGGGAAATTTGAAAAGTGAAAGTGAAAGTAGATATTTGGCTTTCAATTACAGATTGTACAAATACGTTTAAACTCATATATATATACATATATATATATATGTGTGTGTGTGTGTGTGTGTGTGTGTGTGTGTGTGTGTGTGTGTGTGTGTGTGTGTGTGTGTGTATAAATGTATATATATATACACGTACATACACACACACACACACACACACACACATATATATATATATATATATATATATTGCATGACTAGGCTTAGTCAAAAGTTTTGCAATATTTTGGTACGTGCTAGCTCGTGGTGCTTATATTACGTTATTGAAGCAGTTCAAACTATGAAAGGCAACCACTGTTGTTGGTAGTATCGTGGTAGATCGTGCGCTGACGCGTTTTAGATTACTTTATTTGGTGTGTGACTTGAAAGCGTGTAATGTTGTCTAATTCGGGAACTTTACAAGTTCGAATCGTTCCATAACGCCATGGAAACATCAAAAAACATTTGTGAAGACGCAGTTGATCACTGTACAGTAACTAGATGGTGGACGAAATTTTGCTTGGGTCGCCAAAAATAAATAAAATAACTAATCAAAAATGTATTGAAAACTGACACCGACTCGTTTCGACAACAATCTAGAAGACGACAATCTCGATACTTTTTGATCACATCCCTTATTACAGAATGGCAAGTCATTTTTAATGCGTAAGCACTTATATATTGGTCTATTCGTTTAATTCAACATATTCAGTGATTCATTTAATCGATTGAAGGCCTTTTCTTCTAAGATTTAGTCCAGAATTTATCAAGCTAAATTTCTATGTTTATTAAACATTCTTATATAAAACAGGTTTCGCTGTCAGATAAAATTTTCTTTTTATGATTAAGGGAATATCTTTAGATCGATGCAAGAATAAGGCCTATTTTGAAAAGGAGAAAAAGAATAAGAAAACATCGAAAAGAAGAAAAAATTAAAACTGAATGAAAGGAAAGAGAAAAAGAAATAAACGTTTTTAAAAAGTATGAAAGAACGAAAAAAATAAATGAAAGAATGAAGCAAGAGAGAAAAAAAAATGAAGCAGATAAAAAGATAAAGCCAACAAGAAGGAAAATAAAGGGTACGAAAAGTAAGAAACTTTGAAAAAAAAAGCAGAAAAAGAAAGAAAAAAATGAATGAAATGAGAAAAAAAAACAGACAAGAAAGAAAAAACAATCAAACAAACGAGAAAGAAAGAAAGAAAGAAAGAAAGAAAGAAAGAAAGATCCCATAAAAAGAAGTAGATAAAAAGGAAAAAGGAAAAGAAATAAGAAAAAACTAAGAGAAGAGACCAGAAAAAAATCAACCAAAGAAAGAAAGAAAGAAAGAAAGAAAGAAGCAGACAAAAAAGAAATAATTAGAAAGAAAGATGCCATTAAAAAAGCTAATAAGAAAGGAAGAAAAAGAAAAACGGAAAAGAAATAAGGAAAAACAAAGAAAAGAGAAGTGACCAGAAAAACAGCCAAATATAGAAAGAAAGAAAGAAAGAAAGAAAGAAAGAAAGAAAGAAAGAAAGTAAAAAGAGAGGCATAAGTATAATCAACTAAGAAAATGAAAAGACGAAACAAAAAGAAAAGAAAGAAAAAAAAGCGAGTTTCAGGAGGACCAGAAAATGTTACTTTACTCTCTCGTTCGCTCCCTTTAATTACAACCCACTGTCACGTGATTGTACCTTTGAGCCGGACACCCACGAGGCCATGAACTCTGCGCTTCATTTTGGCCGTTCACGCCGAGAACATCTGTGTATGTCGCGGCATGGTGCTGAGTTAATCCCAATTCAACAGTCAAAGCCCCGCAGATAATCACAGCTCAAATATCGAACATTGAATAATAAAGGATGAAAGGAATCAAAGCCGATGAGAACAAAAGTGAAAAACCCAAGTACGGAGGCCGTAGTCATTATTTAGAAAGCTTAGCTTAGCTTAGTTTGACACAAGGCCAGAAGTAGTGGGCACCTATGAGAATTGAATTTAATAACAATGGTTTGCTAACCATTACACGCACATTAGACGCCATGAACTGAACACTACTCTCCACAATAAGAAATAAATTTATCTTTGACGGTAAATTACCTTTTTAAAAAAAAAACAAAATAGACAAAAACAATTTATTGCCCCGTCGGCTGGGGTATAGAATACAGCGACTGCATCTCTGCAGAAGGGTAAGTCCCTACTAACGAGTGTCCTGGATATGACATTAAACTATCTGATCGGGAGGTTCCAGTAATGCTGGACCTTTGAGGAATGCGGAGCACCCCTTCATTTCCATCGCTCCCAGGTCCACTCGGGTCCGGAATGGTAGCACTTGGTAGGGTCCTATATATGGATCAAAATGAATTAAACTGCGTACTTATGCTAAGATTAATTACTTCAAATAGAACTGTTTTGATATTTAAACTGCGTACTTATGCTAAACTGATTTGTCTGAATTAGAAATGTTTGACTAAACTGAATAACTTAAAATAGAAATGTTTTTACAATTAAACTCTGTACGTACATTTAAACTGCGTACTTATGCTAAACTTGGTTGTTTGAAATAGAACTGATTATTAAAATAAAATGGATTTGGCATTAAATAACGTACAAAGGTTGATATGCCATAAAACCCAAACAACCAACCAAACAACGACAAAAAAAGTTAATGATTTTTTAATTAACTTGAAAGTTTTTTGAAGGATCGTGGGTGGCTTTGAGGACATTTCCATTGATTAATATCTTAATATTTTCAAAATGATGAAACATACGCACTCACTCACACAGGCACACACATGCATATATATATATATATATATTAAAAATATGTATATATATATACTACACAATAATATTGAACAAGTCCTGGAGGCAGCACGCCACAAACCAACAGCTGTACGGCCACCTACAATCCATCATGAAAACTATCAAAATTAGACGAACCAGACATGCGGGACACTGCTGGAGAAGCAGGGACGAACTCATAAGTTATGTACTCCTGTGGACCCCTTCACATGGCCGAGCAAAGACAGGACAACCAGCTCGAACCTACATACAGTAGATGTAGCCCTGAAGAACTACCGGAAACAATGAATGATAGGAAGGGTTGGCGAGAGAGGGTCAGTGATATCCGTGCTGATGGCACGACATGCTGATGATGATACTTATATATATATATATATATATATATATATATACATATATATATATATATATTAAAATGAATAGGTCTGCAAATTAATTTGAAAGTAATACTTCAGTTTTTAATTCATGTAATTGAACTCTGCATGTGTTTCTATATGTCTTCTTCAGGAGATTAATAATGGTAACAATAGTCTTCATTTCTGGCTTTTATAGTGAAGACTGTTTGGATAGTTGTATAAAAAAAAAAGTAAAGTTGGCGACTGTAGTCGAGGGCAACCTGAAGGCTCCCTTTTCAATAGCTACTACACCGAGGTGTGGGAGAGGGCCCTACTCCTTTCCCTGGATTAGGCCACTTTACCCTCGATACGTACCTTGTATTGCTGAGTGTTAAGCAAGGAGGTATCAAGTACCATTTTTAAAGTCTTTGGTATGACGTGACCTGGGATTGAACCCAAGTCTCCCGGGCCATTGGCGAACACTAATCCGAGATTTGTGTCTATGAATGTTTTATTCGAATTAATTGTCTGTGAAAACCATTGGCCTCTTCTGATGTAGTTATTTTTTATGTATTTACAAGTATGTGCACTGTGTGTGTGTGTGAGCACGTTCATTCATGTATACATACCCGCACACACATAAATTTATTTCACAGAAGACCTCCATTATATATATATATATATACTAGCCGAAATATCTGTCGTTGACTGGGTTCAGCAAGAGCCTTCAAGAGTTGTACTCTAATTCATGAAAATTACTGCTTCGATATCATCATCATCATCATGTCGTGCCGCCAGCACGGATATTCCTGACGCTCTCTCGCCACTTCTCCCTATCGTTCATCGCCTCCGGCAGGTCTTCAGGGTTACATCCTGTGTCCTCACATAGTTGCTGTATGTAAGTTCGAGCTGGTCGTCCTGCTTTTGCACGGCCATATGAGGGGGTCCATAGGAGTACATCACTTATGAGCTCGTCCTTGCTTCTCCAGCAGTGTCCCGCGTGTCTGGTTCGTCTTACTTGTATAGTTTTCGTAATGGGGGGCAAGTGTCCGTATAGTTGGTGTCTCGTGGGGTGTTGTCGCCAGGACTTGTTCAATACTGCTATGCTTTGAAGCGGAATATCCATGAGCTCGGCCAAAAAATTATAATAGAGTCTAATATACAATTGAATTCAAAATTCATTTATCCTAATAAAAATATTGTTAACAATCCTGTTGATTATAAATCTATATCCATTCCTGTAACTCAAAAGAAAGGAATGCCAGTTTGGTGTAAAAGAGGTGCTTCCTTTAAACCAGATAGAATGTTATTGTTCATCTTAATATTTTCGTTTATAAATTGAAGCAGTCATCACATAGACTGCGGCTTTTGTATGTAATAAACCGTAGTCGTAGTCGAGGGTGACCAGAAGGCACCCTTTACAATAGCTACTACATCAAGGTGTAGGGGAGGGCGCTACTGGATTGCTCCACTTTATCCTTGATACGTACCTTAAGATGCTGAGTGTTAAGCAAGGTGGCATCAAGTAACATTTTTAAAGTCTTTGGTATGACGCGACCTGGGATTAAACCCTGGTCTCGCAGAATTACAACAAATACTAACAATTAAAGATATATTATCATAATAATGTAACATCTTCGTTAAACCCCGCTTAAAATAGATTGAGCTTGTGGCATATCCTGCCCGAGCGGAGGGGTTGGTAAATAGCATTATAACGATTAAGGATACTTAACAAATCAAGTACGATGCTGGCAAACTTTATATCAAGGACATGGCTGCATATATATAGATATGAATATGTTTTTGAAAATACAGAAAATAAAGAAATAAGAAATGAGAAATAATTAAAACTATGAAACATAATGATTTACCAAATCAGTTAACACTTGAAACATGTGATTTAACACTTTTCCTAGTGTTGTATACTGACCTCCGACCCGGCCGGGCAGTCAAAATAGGAAATGCACCTGTGTAAATAACAGGTGCATCCGGTCGAGGAATATCAGAATATAACCTTGAATGTGGACGAGTTGAATTAGTGCAATTTGTGACGCCCACAAGAAGAATGTGGACGTCGAACTATTATATAACTCGGTGCACAGGAAGTTCAATCAGTTGGAGATAAGATGCGGTAGAGAGAACCAGTACCCAACGAGGCTGGGCCACCAGGCTCCCGGTTGAGCAGCCCAGGAGAACGGGAAAGAAACACTGTTATGGCCATAAGACTGGGGGTCAATATGTTGCAGTTCTGTTCGGTCTCCAACTCCCTCTCACAGTAAAACCCTTTAGTAACCCTTTCGAACCCTTTCAAATAAAGTGAGAGGTATATTTTCCTAAAGAACTGTGTCGCTCGTCTTTATGGTTGTGTCGTTATGTTTCTGTATGCATATGTGTATGTATAGTGTTCATTGCTATACAACACTAGTTTCTAACAGTCAAATCAGTTGAGACTTGAAATTTATGATTCAGCATTTTTCCTATTTGCCAATAATCAAATCAGTATACACTCCTGGATAAAGAATATGACTTCCAGTAAATATCAGCAATGTGATTTTAACTTCATTAAAATCAGAGGTATTTGAATTTTCACAGGGGGCGTTTACCTCCTTTAAGCCCCCGCCACCTCAATCGCACTAGAAAGTGAATTTCACGTAGTTCATTGTCTTTCTTGCGAAAAAAATTACATTAGAATACATACTTTGTGTTTTCCATGAACTTCATTTTCAAAGGAGATCAGCACCCTCTTATAAATCTCATGGTGGTGGGTGGAGGTAAATATTATTGTAGGATGGTGAAATTTTAGAAACGGACTTTAATTAGTGTCTTGAAGTTATGTTTTTATTTTTCTCGAAATCAAGGATATTTGAAATTTTTAAGCCCCCCCCCCTAATCGAACCGGAAAGTAAATTCGTTCAGGTAAAAAAGTGCAGTAAGGCTAATCCGAATCTGAACTTTTTTTTACCTAATTTTTTCCAATGTAGGTAACCTTGGGGATGAGAAATCTTTTGGTAGGCTTTGACACGCTTATACAAAATTATCTGGAATTGTCTCTCTTTCTACTTTTCACGCTTTCCTTGTTCACCGCAGACCTCAAATCCTTTATCAACTATGTATCCTCAAGTATACCTTATAACGCAAAAGATTGGAGACTAGCTGAGGTGTCTATTGATCCTGGGTGCCAACATCAGTTGTAACAGGTTTTACGTTATACTTAAATGTCTTACAGCAAGGCTTTTAAGCACTTTTTATGTAATTACATGAGTAGTTCTTTTTTTGTTTTGTTTTGTTCTGTTATTGTCTCAACTTAAAGTATTATTTACCCAACCCCTCTGCAATGAGGAGGATGGCACTCAAGGTCACTTTTTTAAGCGGAATACGGCCGGCTGGAATTCAAAACTTTCCTTCTCGTAGACTGATTGCCTTACCAAGGCTAAATAGACAGGTCTTTCCGACTATTTCACTAGGTGAAAAACAGATGGATACATGCGTTTCATGAACGCGAAGAGAAACACAAACAACCTCGTCTAGAATTTGAACTTGGGTCCCCGATCCCAGATAACAATCGTTAAAGTAAGCGCGCCTCCAAAATTCTTATCTTTAAGTTGATATAATTCTAAAGTTTAACAAGATTAAGTAAAGACGTGTATATTTTTATCATGTACCAAGGTCGATGGAGGATTTTTTTTATTTTGAGACATTTTATCAGATTTTGTCAATAATGATCTTTTTTCGCTATAAAATTAAAATTAAATTAAAATTAGGATTTAATTTAATAATAGAATATAAAAAAATTAGAAATTGAAAAAATACATGGATTAAAAAATATATATACTGAAAATATAAGAATATTTTCTTTTTTTCATGATCTGATAAACACAAATTTGGTGATTGTCTTTAATTGGAATCATTTTGAGATGAGGCTTCTTATTCAGAGAATTAATTTTTATTTATGGCGGACTTTTTGTCCTCATCTTGGTAGTTTTTGTGTTGTTTCTTCTTTCACTGCGTTTCGGCCAAATTTCACTTTTGGCCTTCAATCCGAGGAAGCAGTAAATCACCTGAAGAAGGCCAGAGGTGAAATTTGGCCGAAACGCAGTGAAAGAAGAAACAACACAAAAACTACCAAGATGAGGACAATAAGTCCGCCATAAATAAAAATTAATTCTCACAAATTTGGTGATGTAGTAATTTACGAAGCTCTTTGCTTCGATGTAGCACAAGGCCAAATGAATGGGGCACCCAATGAGACTCGAACTCAGAATTTGGTGATGTATCTGCATTACTATTCATTTTCTAAATTGTGCATATGATTATATACAAAAAAAAACAGTATAGGTCATTTAAGTTTAACAAAACAAGATTCTCTTTTTTCCATAATCTGATGAACATAAATGCAGAGATATATCTTCATTGATATTTTTCATTGTGCATGTAATTATATAACTGATGTTTTTTTGGTTATACATACCAATACTTGAAAAGATTAAACTGTGTGAAAACAAAGGATTAATAGTAAATGGAATTATTTGTATTAGATAGAAATAAGTGAATCTATTTAAAGCTGAACAAAAAAAAATGACCTCAGACTTGTTTAAAAATGTTATGAACAAAATGTGTTTAGAAATCATATATTTGATATATATGTCTAAAAAGATTCGGCATTAAAAAACCTACGGTTAATATGCCTCAAAACCAAACCAAACATTTCAGGAGTGAAAAGATATTGTTTAATCTAACAAATATTTTGCATTCAGGATGAACAAAGGTCGATAAAAATTCCTTTTTTATTTAAAGACATTTTTCTCACATTTTTTGATAATTATCTTTTTATTTTACGCTTTAGAATTAAAACAAAATTTGCCTTAGGGTTTTGGCCCAGTTGGCTAGGCTGCAAAATACACAGACAGCAGAGGGGTAATACTCCCCACAACAAGTTTCCTGGATATGACACTAAATAATCTGATAGCGAGGTTCCTGTGATTGTGGAGCATTGGAGATAGATAAGTACGCCATCATTGCCATCGCTCCCAGTTCTGCTCTGGCCCGGAGTGGTAGCACCTGATAGGGTCCTATCTATGGGTCAAATAGAACTGTTTGACATTTAAACTGTGTACTTATGCTAAACTGAATTGTTTGAAATAGAACTGTTTGACCATTTAACTGCGTCTAAATGTATAACTGATGTTTCATTGAATTTTTGGTTATACATAGCAATACTTGAAAACATTAAACTGTGTGCAAACAAATGATAAATAGTAAATGAAATTATTCGTATAAGATAGAAATAAGTGAAACTATTTAACTCTATGCAAAAAATGAGCTCAGGCTCGTTTAAAAATGTTAACAGCAAAATGTGTTTAGAAATCATATATTTAATATATATATATATATGTATGTATAAAAAGATTTGGTATTAAATAACCTATGGTTAATATGCCATAAAACCAAACCAAACCACAAACTTTAAGGTTTAATATTTGATAATAAATGGGAAAAGTATGAAGTAAAAAAAAATACATGAATTAAAATATATATAATGAAAATATAAAAATATTCTCTTTTTTCTAAAATCTGAGGAACACAAATTCGGAGATGAATCTACATTGCTATTTATTTTCTAAATTGTGCATATGATTATATTCAAAAAACATTATTGGTTATTTAAGTTTAACAAAACAAGATCCTCTTTTTTCCATAATCTGATGAACATGAATGCAGAGATATATCTTCATTGGATTTTTTTTTAATTGTGCATATAATCATATACAAAAATATGAGCACCAGTCATTTAAGTTTAACAAAAAAATAAACCCTGATTTAGGGTCAACTACTGATGGAAATACCAGTTACCGTCAGATTATCTCGTTATGTAAGCAATGATCTTGAAACAAGCACTTCGGAAGCAGGACTTGATCTCGGTCGTTGACAATTTTCAACCTGACCAAGTTTGTAACATATTAGAGTATGTTTTTCCACTGCTGGACTTGCTAGTCATTTGAGATTTCATGACAACAAACTATCGAAGACTCATTTTACAAAAGTCCTTCAACAGCAACCAACAGGTAACTTGTGTCAATTCTGTGACTCTGTATGTGAACCTACAGCTGGTTTGAGAAGTCATATGCACAAGACCAATGTCAACGGAAAAGACAGCTAATTTGTTTGTCAGACATACATTTAGGCATACAACGATATACTCGGCCAGGGGAGTTACACTTGCTCTCACGAGAATCGAGATGGCCTTCATCTGCAAAAAAAAGTGGCAGTCACAATATATACAGGGTGGAACGATAAAATTGTCGTCCTAAAGAAAAGAACACTACAGCTTTATTTTAAAACTTTTATTGAAAAAATCAATTCAGGTAACTTGATTATGTAGTAGAGCTATCTATTCAACGTAGCCTCAATCACCGCCTCGATATGGATCCGGAACTAGGAGCATGTCTTTTCCACAAGCGCCAGCGGGAGCGGCGATCAGGCTGGCTTTGGTGTTGTGGGAGGTCATGTTGGTGATGTTCTCGACGTATGACCAAACGAAGTAGTCCAGCGGGTTCAGATCGGAGGAGGAGGGAGGCTAGTGAGAGAAGGGTACAAAGTCGTAGCACTCCTTCTGAAGCCAAGCCTGGGTCTCTTTGGACTTGTGGGCCGGCGCCTAGTCCTGCTGCAACACCCAGGGTCTGCCACCAGCCACCTGATTGATTGCACCAGGGGATCAACACACTCTTCAGCATATCCAGGTACATTTTGGTGTTGACTTTCAAGCTGACTTCCAATATGTGAGGTGGCATGATGTGGCCTTCATTTGAAAGCACACCAAAGACCAAAACCGTAGCCGGAAACTTTGTTTTCATCACCCTAGGCGCGTGCCTGTTATTCGTGGTAATCCAGATTTGCATTTTGAGGGTGCTGGCAATGGCCATGTTGTCATAACTTGGATCGGTAGAGAGCATGGTTATACAGCGGCTCATCTCCGATCACGTTCATTGAACATTGTGTCACTTTCAGATATGATAGAAGGTTCCTATCGCTCTTGGGATTTGTACACAACTGGCCAACTAGTAGATGGTCCGCAACAAAAAAAAAACCGGTTTTCATTAAACGGAAATGGAATCATGTCGTCTTTTCCAGGGCGACAATTTCATCGTTCCACCCTCTCTCTATATATATATATGTATATAATGTGTGTTTGTGTGTTTGTGTGTGTGTGTGTGTGTGTGTGTGTGTGTGCTATTTTTTCTATATAATAAAAACATAATTCTATTAAAAGCAAAATTTCTGCTGACAGATTTTTTCTTTATCGCCGATAGAGTAGCAAACTTGTAACTGTTGACAATGATCAGCGAGATGTGCTGCACCAGCAAATCAGATAGTTGACGACAACTGGTGCAACGATAAACAACATGTCAAACAGAGACGTATACTTAGACAATTTTTGATCCTCAGCGTCTTTGACGGTCAATACCGACTCTAGGGCTGACATGACGAGATTACCACAAAAGAACAGATCGTTACGGTTGGTATCCCAAACCAGTCAATAAGAATTTTTTTACGATGAAAAAACCTCTTAAGAAACAACAACGAAAAAAGTGTAAATATGAACGTTACGTGAACGCGATTCCCTAACCTATGGGCATAAAATAACTCTCGACGTTAACATCGATCAATCGTATATATATATATATATATAAACAAACCAAATAAAAGATAATATCAGGGACTTAGTACAAGTGTGATTCGAAAATGCGTTGTGGGTGAGAGGAGAGCTGCACACCGAATTGAATCCGGAAACACTTCCAAACGTGCGTGATAAAATAGATTCTAATTTCTACGATGCACTGCTTTAAAAAAAATACCAAGTAGCCGTGGGTTTAACGCCTTCGGAATTAAAAGAATGAACTTTTACGTCATATTTCCTGGCGAAATCTGTAAATTTCTGTGCCCGTGGTGTAATGGTTATCGTCGTAGAAAATAGACACGATGACACGAGTTCAAATCCTGGACGAGACTGATTGCATTTCACATTGCACTAATACCTTTGGAAAAGGTATAAATCCAACCATTCTCCCTCCAGATATGGATAAAATAGTAGGGAAGGCTAGGTTCTTCAGCCTTGATGAGGAAACTAATCTAGGAGAAGGAAAACTCTGAATACAAACCTGTTAAACTCCGCTTAACAAATTGACCTTGTGTCATATCCTGCCCGAGAGGAAGGGTTGGTAAATATGTATCTATAAATTTCTGTCCTTCTAGAATTGACCAGCTATCTTCAAAGTCGTTCCAAGAAAAGAAAATTAGCAAATGGAATTTAAGAATAAACCCGAGAACGATTTAATCTGACTTCTAACATTACTAAGTCGAAAAAAGTAGAAATTATAAACAGAGCAGTTAATTAATTACACCCATCTATTTAGGAAAAGAGTCAATCAAAACTTTCCCTACTAAGCGAAGAAATTAATTTCTTTATTACTTACACAGTCAATCAATCAACTGTTAATTAGAAAGTTCATTACCAATACAACCGATTCAGTCATTTACACATAGATCATTTGTAATCTCGCTTACGACTAATTAAACAAATAAACTATCACCTACTAAGTAACAAATTGATTACGCGATTAATTATCAAATCAGTAATTTAAGTGACTTTATTAATTTTCGGATTCTCATGTGAATTAAATAATTAGTTGATTTTTTTTTAATTTGTTTGATGATAGGATGATTCCAGTTAACAGACTAAACATTAAACATTTGACAATGGAATCAAATAGACGATCATAGCTCTCCACAGCTTCTTTTTTATCAGTAAACAGTGAATTATTATTTACTGTTCTTTCTCAAGAGCATTAGTGTGACACAAACAGAATAGCATCATTTCTCTATCCAGACAAAGTGTTAAACAAGAAATCTGAAGTGGTTGCAAAATGCAAGCATGAGAACAAATAAGTGTTATCTACGTCCCAATTGATGAACATTTCCTCAGTTACTTTTACTTCTATTTATTTACTTATTTTTTATTCATAAATTCTGGTACAGAACACAGTGTTCAATGCGAACATAGCGTAAAAATAACGTCTGACGTCGTTACCTGATGATCAATTGATGCGTGAAAGTACGTACAGTTGTCATCAACGTCTTTTTTCAGTGTAATATTATTTAATAAAGTTTATAGACGCTCTGTTCTTTGATGGTTAAAATTAGATATGATTTGGGGGTTAAAACATGATTATCACTACCCTAGAGCATCTATGTTGATTTGGTTTGGTGAGGTTTTATGACATATCAACCATTGTAGGTTATTTAATGCCAAATCCTCTTTATACATATATAACAAATGAAGAATAAATAAAGGATTGTAATCCGACAATATGTAGAAAAACTGATAACAACGATCCAAATGGAAGGAATGATTTATTAATGGGTCGACACAATAGCGTTTCGGTTCTACTGAACCATCCTCAAGGCTAGACATTAGCTTCCCGTAGCTGGGATCGAAACCCGGTTGACTCAAACGCCAAGCCAAGCTTCTAATTATATATATATATATATATATATATATATATACGTATATATATATATACATGTATATATATATATTTACGTATATATATATATATGTATATATATATATATATATATGTATGTATGTGTGTTTAAACATCAAACGCTGATTCGCCAGTTAAACGGCCAACTTTTTCTTACTATACATATTTTCCCCTAAGTTTTGTATTTCACATTTCTAAACATCCATCATTAACTTAAAATCATTAATATCACCCCTCATGGTCCTGATGATGGTTCTGTAGAACCGAAACGCTATAGTGTTGACCCGTTAATAAATCATTCCTTCCATTTGGATCGCTGTTATCAGTTTTTCTACATATATAACAAATATATATGATTTGGTTGGGTTGGGTTTTATGGTATTTCAACCATTGTAGGTTATTTAATGCCAAATCCTCTTAATACATATATATTAGATATATATGATTTGATTTAGTTTGGTTTTTATGGCATATCAAGCATTAGAGGTTATTTAATGCCATATCCTCTTTATACATATATTTGATGATTTGTAAATACATTTTGTAGATAACATTCTTAAACGCGCCTGAGCTCTTTTTTGCACACAGTTCAGTGGTTGGTTGGTTGGGTTTTATGGCATAACAACCTTTTATAGCTTATTTAACGCCAAATCTATTTTTATACAAATAGTCAGTTCTATTTCAAACTATTCAGTTTAGCATGATTACACAGTTTAATTGTCAAAACATTTCTATTTCAAGCTATTCAGTTTAATCATACAGTTCTAGTTCAAACAATTCAGTTTAGTATAAGCATAGATTTTGTTTACACACAGTTAACTGTCAAAACAGTTCTATATTAAACAATTCAGTTTAGCGTAAGTACAGTTCCATTTCAAACAATCCAGTTTAGCATAAGTACGCAGTTTAAATATGAGTACACAGTTTAATTGTCAAAAACAGTTCTAATTCAAACAATTCAGTTTAGCATAACTATGCAGTTTAGTTCTATGTGATGGAAGTGATGAGACGCTGCTTCCTAGGTAGGTGAATTTGTCAACCAGTTTCAGAGAGGTTCCGTCTAGTGTGGAAATGTCGCCTGTTTGATCATAGCACATATATTCAGTTTTGTGTGCGTTGACATGGAGGCCAATGCCTGCGGTGGCTCGTTCCAAACTATGCAGTAGTGTTTCGGTCACAATTTAACATCAGTTATTTGTTTGCACACATAATTGGTTAGGACCTTATCAAGTGTTACTACTCTGGGTTAGAAAGGAGCTGGAAGCAATGGCAATGAAAGGGTACTCTGCTTTCCCAAATGCTTCAGTATAAGTGGAACCTCACCATCTGATGGTTTAATGTCGTATACTGGACAGTTTTGGGAGGAGGTCTTGCCCCTTTGCGGAGACGTAATCCGTGTATTCTACAGCCCCTCAACCAACCAACTGGCCGTGATCTCTGTTGTGCATTACAGTTTCAGTTTCTTTAGTTTGATGACATATCAACCTTGTAAAAGAACAGTAGGGATACTATTTAGCCCATAGCTTGGGGAATAAGTGGGTTCATGCCTTTCTAAAAGTTATTAGTCTGAAAGTGAACGCAATAGCGCTACAGAAGCTTGAATTTGCTTACTTTAGTCATTAAGTCCCCTGAATATAACAATACCAATATATATATATGTATATTTATGTAGTCTTGAAGAAAGTAAGAATTGTACAACAACCTTTGTAATATTACGGACGGGCACTGTCGTCAATCAGTGAAGGTGTCACGAGACTACCGCGTGTGGGCAGAATGACCTGCAAAGTTAGACGTGATTTTAAAATAATCACAGATGAACTATCACGTGTTTCACAGATGATCAATCACGTGATGTCACCAGTGAAACTGTCGTGTTTCACGACAGTTTCACTGGTGACATCGAACATTCGGGGATCTTCGATTTGTTCCCCAAAATCTCTATATAAGAAAACAAGTCAGGAGATTTTAGCAGATTTGAAGGCAGTTGTCAAAACGGGTGCGTTAAAGGTTCGGAGGCCCCGACCCGTCCTACCCCAGTCTGCTACGACCTATCTCTCAGGCGAATGTCAACAGTCATCTCTCACCCACACCAAGAGGAAGGGAGAAAAAGAACGTAACTAAAATGAACTTTTCGAGTTACTACGATCATAGCCCTAAGTGAATAATAAACGACTGCTATATTTTCTTCCCTTCGAGTTTGAGTATTTCTTTTTCGGCGGACTTCTTTCTTTAAAGCACAACACGTTGGTCCAATGTTACATCTTGAGCTGTATTTAAAAAACTCAATTTTTTCTTCTAGTTATACAAGGTTTTTTAATTACTTCTTCATTTTAAATCTTTTTTTACCCTTATATTTATGACATAAACAAAATTGAAATTCTTTTCCAACTTTCTCTGACTGCTAAACTCTCTCCCTTTAAATTTGAAAATATCATGGGGAGCCAAGTGCCTCCCATTTGAGAATCATTGGTCTTTCAGATCGAATTCGTAACTCTGCATGATAAACTCATGGCTTTTCTTAGCCTCCGCGCGCCAAATTACCACTTTCTTACTTTCTAACGTTCCAAAATAACTTTTAGAAATTTTTTTTAAATTCCGTCTGAATTTTTAGTGAAATTTCTTTAAGTTCACTGCCGATATTGTTTCTTACACCTTCACTTTCATCCCATTTGGAGGAATTTTCTTGAATTCCTTCGTCTTCGTCTGTTTCTGCCATTTTCACTTCTTATTTGCTATCCTCACTTTTTAAATATTTTTTGTACGCTTTATGTCACCATATTAACATCGTTCGTAAATTTTTGCTTCACAAAATATTTACACCTTCCCTCCCCACCACCCCTTTATGTTCTGGGCGACCGTTTTGTTTCCCAATTAATTAAGAATTTAAGAAAAAAAATTGAAACAGTAATTAGACGAAAAGAAATTAAAAATTACGGGGAAATTTTAATTGGCATCCGAAAAATAAAAATTAAGTTTTGAAATAGTTGAGAGCGAAACACTTGTGAAGCTGGCTATACAGTGATAGATTTTACAAGGAAAACTGTGTCTGGTAGAAATTGGTTTCTTTCTTTTTCTTCCATTTTTTTTTTCTAACGCTGAAAAATTATGAAAGAAAGAACAAGATAGTAGAAAATGAAGTAAAATTTAATTTCAACTTGAAAATTAAGAAAAGTACAGGAAAAGGGAATATAAAGAAATTAGATAAAAAATAAAATAAATTAAAAAAGAAGAATGAAATAATAATTTTTAAAAAAGACGTTAAATGAGCAAATCAGAGAAATGAATGAGAGAAACTTAAGAACTGAGAGTGAGTGAATGAAAAAAAGTAAGATTGAAAAAGAGGGTGAGGATTAAAAGAGGGAAAGAAAAAAAAAAGTGTGAGAGATTTCGGAAAGTTCAGCAAAGGGATCAAACGAGAGAGTGAGTTAAAGGAAGAAAAGAAAGAAAGAAAGAATGAATGAATGAAAGAATGAATGAATATGAAGAGAAGTTGAAAAATAGAATGTATAACGAAGAAGAAGAAGAAGAAGAAGAAGAAGAAGAAGAAGAAGAAGAAGAAGAAGAAGAAGAAGAAGAAGAAGAAGAAGAAGAAGAAGAAATGTGGTGAGAAGAGAGAGTGAAGAAAAGGAAGAAGGGACGTGAATAAAAAGGAAGAAGAAGAAAATAGAATGATTAACAAATCAGAAAAAAAAGCAAGAAAGGGAAATGAGGAATCAATTTTAAGAAGAAAAAGTCCAGCAAAGGAAAGAGAAAAAGAAAAAACATGAACAAAAAGTAAAAATAAAAAAGCAGTATGAAAAATCGACCAAAAAAAAAAAAAGAAAATTTATAAATGAAAAGGAATAAATGATAAAAAAAGAGAATAAGAAGCTAGAAAAGAAATGAAATGAAGCAAACGAAGAAGGAAAA
>OY757939.1:47814351-47899351 GCA_963585895.1 Sepioteuthis lessoniana
TGTTGTGCATATCAATGTCAGTTAGTTTGTTGAGCAGTGATTCGGAATTTTTTAGGTGTGCTTTACTAATGGTACCTAATTGAGGGGTTAATAATTTGGCTAGAAGTTTGACATTCCCTAAGCTCAGAGGATGTCGTCGTTATGAGACAATTGCGGAGATGAAAGAGGCTGTGACGAAGGTCATTGACACGCTCACACAAGAGGACTTCGATGGGGCCTTCCAGAAGATGTCGGAACGGTATAACAAGTGCATTGTAGTCGGAGGAGATTACTTCGAAGGGGACTAGAGTTTCATGTGCGTACTATCAATAAAAGTGCCGAAAAAAAGTCTGGAAACTTATTTAATGATCCCCGTATATATATATATATATATATATATATATATATATATATATATATATAAGCCAGACGGCAATTGCATAAGGACGCTACGAAACAAGTCCTGAAAGCAATATCCAACAAAACAGCAGCTGTACGGTCATCTACCCGCCATGTCGAAGACCATCCAAATTAGATAAACGTGACATGCGGGACACAGCTGGAGAAGTAAGGACGAACAAATAATCGGTGTACTCCAATGGATCTCTTCACACGGACATGTAAGTGTAGGACGACCAGCTAGAACCTATCTACAACAGCTCAGTACGGACACAGGATGTAACCTGGAAGACCGACCGGAAGAGATGGGTGATCCTATTTACCAACCCCTCCGCTCGGGCAGGATATGACACAAGGTCAATTTTTAAGCGGAGTTTAACAGGTTTTAATTCAGTTTTCCTTCTCCTAGACTAGTTGCCTGACCAAGGCTGAAGAACCTAGTCTGTCCTACTATTTACCCATAGCTGGAGGGAGAATAATTGGATTCATACCTTTCCCAACGGTATTAGTGCTATGTGAAATGCAATCGGTCTCGTCCAGGATTTGAACTCGTATCGTCGTGTTCAATTCCTACGACGATAACTATTACTCCACGATTATTATAAATTGCTTAAGCAAGATTTGAATATAAAATTTAAATGATATCATGTTGCGTATTTATTCTTATGTCTACATTTCGCCATAAATTATTTCCTTTCATTCAATAAACTAATATTATCTTTATATTATACAATACTAATTTTTTTATCTTGGCATAAATTACACGTACCTTGTGAACTACTTGTTACTGATGATTTTTTAAAATTTTCCAATTTATTATTGGGGTTAACCCACGTTCATTTATTCTCCAGTAGTATTTTGATATGGCAGTTTGATTTTTGTCTATGGTTATAATACCAAAACTTCAAGTTTAATGATGCGATTACAATAAAAGCTTTCCTATTTAGTCTAACTTCTTTAGTGAAAATGTTCGCTTGGTAAATAATATTCTCTATATTACATTTTCCCCCTAAAGGGCATTATTCTTTATTTCTACGATTGCAGGAAGGATTATTTACTTTTTTTATTTTCCTTGTAAGTTTGCTTGTAATTTTTTTGGTTAATGATAATTTTCGATATATTTTTGGTGCGTGAGTAACTGATTTTTAAAGTGATTCTGTTAAATATTTTACTTCGGATGTTGTTTCTTGGAAAATGTTTATCGATTAGATTTAAGAAATATTTCCTATATTGATATTTGTGAGTTTACAAAAGGGTGGGGTTAAAACATATCATTTTTCTATGTCTGTTATTTTCCTATAATCACTATTTCCTAAGTGATCATTACTATTTTTAGTGTTATTCATTCTGTATTTAGTATGTTGATTATTATTATTATTATTATTAACTCCTTTAGAGTTTTTCACATCAGCGTTAGCTTATGGTTTCTCACTGGAGTTTCAGCGACAGCAAGTCTCCTCAAATCTCCAGGACTCTTCTCAGTATTCTGTCCGTTTCAATAATACCCTTCTGCCGAGAGTCAGTGAGTTTCCACTTCATGGACTATCTTTTCAACCCAGACTCGTTGTGGCAAAACCATGATTAGCCAATTAGCTTCATGATTCTCGGTATACGTCACAAATTCTTCTTGGACTTGTCAGCCACCCAAAATTTCATAACAGACCTCTGTTCAAGCCTGGATTACTGCGTTTGATTAGCCACCATTTTGGATAGCTTCGAAACATTTTTTTTTTTTTTTTTTTTGCGAGATCAAAATAATTTTACCAATAAATCAATCCGAAACAACGCACAATTTACATCCTTTGAGCAAGTGATATCAAATGAATGTTGTTGTTTTGGGGGCTTTTTATGGTTAGTATATCAACTTCCAGTACATACAATCTTTTTTTGTTTTTGTTTTTTTTTAGTTTCTCGTCTCAGTAATAAATCATGATACTATCAATGGGTCGTATCTATTTGAGACAGTTTTGAATGATTTTATCTCCAAATAAGTAGTAACGCAAAATATTTTTCCTCTCTTATCTAAAACATTGTGATCGAGGATTAAGAGTTATCATAGTATACTATTTTTCAAATCTGAAACAAAAAAAAATAACACATTATTATTAGTAGAGTTATCAGCAGTCACGTGGATCCAATGTATGTTTAGATTCCCCATAGTTCTTTTTTTTAATTTTCCTTATTTATTGAATGACCCTCATATACTCTCTCTCTCTCTCTATATATATATATATATATGGAGAGAGAGAGAGAGGGAGAGGGAAAGAGAAAGAGAGCGAAATAGAGAAAGAGAGAGAGAATGAGAGTGAAATAGAGAGAGAAAGACAGAGAGAGAATGAGAGTGAAATAGAGAGAGAAAGAGAGAGAAAGAGAGTGAAATAGAGAGAGAAAGAGAGAGAAAAAGAGAGAGAGAGAAAGAAAGTGAAATAGAGAAAGAGAGAGAGAAAGAGAGAGAGAGAGAGAGAGAGAGAGAGAGAGAAATAATTTATTTCCTCAAGACAAATTTTTTGTTTTCACCTTTTGTGATAATCAATTGAGTAAAATAAAAGTTTACCTTTCTTGGTTTTTTTTAAGTTATTGATTGGTTTGGCGTTTCGTTCTTTTGAATTCAAAATTTGAAATTTTCTGCTTTCATTATTTTACTTTACTATTTCATTGTTTTTAAGGGGTTTTTTTTTTTTTTTTTTTTTCTTTTTTTTTTTTTTACTTTGAATATTGTTGGTGTTCTCATCACGTAATGGTTAAAATGTTAATCAGATTTTCGTTTATTTTCAATTTTTTTTATTGAAAATATTTTTATTGATATTTTTATATTGTAATGTATCTAATTATTATTTATTTAATTGTTTTTCATTGCATAGTAATGTTGTATTAAATTATAATGCACCTTTTTCAAAAAGCATCATCAGTTGTTTATATCAACGATAAAACATATACACACACACACACACATACACACACACACACATACACACACACATAGATAGATAGATAGATAGATAGATAAGGAAAGACAGACAGTGACACAGACATAAACGGATAGACATTTCAATGTGATAGATATTAGTTGTCTGAATTTTTTAGATGAAGCTTCGTGATTTTTATCATTAAGGGTTTTCGGACTATTGTCTGCATCTTTATTGTTATTTCCACAACGTTTCTGCCGATATGTCCTCTGGCCTTCTTCAGGTGTTGGTCGAACTCGGGAACCTACACGGAACTGCGAACTACGCCCTTTATTGAATCAACATATATATATATATATATATATATATATATATATATATATATATATATATATATGTATATATTCAAAATGCGTTAGCTAATAAAAAATGAGAGGGGCCTATCTCCGGAAATAAAATAGGAGATTGTGAATAATCCGCAAGCTTACAAAGGAGGTAACAATAGTTGCAGATTGTGGCTTGTGATAAAAATCATACATCCAAGAACATCTTTATCATTAAAGGTTTTCGGATTATTCTCTTCATCTTTATTGTTATTTCCACAACGTTTCGGCCGATATGTCCTCCGGCCTTCTTCAGGTGTTTATCGAACTCAAGAACCTACACGGAACTTCGAACTACGTCATTTATTGAATCCACGGGGTTTGCCTGTTCTGATTCCGTTAGCCATAACCGGCTACAAGTGTTAAGTATTCCTATAACCATTACACTATGTGTCCTGCTAGACACATAGCGTAATAGCGAGTAACAATAAAGGAATACAAAGGTTTTTCTGTGAGTTCACTATCTAATCCTGGTTGAAATTTTTCTCACCTGAGAAAAACCAAAGCATATTTGATCGGAAGGGATGCATGAGTTTGATAAAAAGCTTTGCAGTGCGGTCTTTCTTCTTGTCTTTTATGTCCAGTGATAAAAATTGTCCCTTTCTCAACTTTTATGAGAAATACTGAATGTCTTCATGCACTACTTGCCAGATAAAAACTCAGGTGGCTGTCCTCGTGGTGTAATGGTTAAAGCGATGGACTGCGGAATCGTAATAAGCGAGTTCGTACTCCAGTCCCGCTATTATGTTCACTTTCGGGCAAATACCCTTGGGAAAGGTATGAACCCCCTTATCCTCCTAGCTATAGGTTAAATAGTACCACTACTGTTCTTCTAGGAGAATGGCTTTGGTATTAAATAACCTACAAAGGTTGATATGCCATTAAATAAAGAAACCAACCTACCAACCAAAAACTCAGACATTCCAATTGTCCCTGGCTATGGCCCGGATTGACTTGCCGGATATTTGTCAGTCATGGCCGGGATAAGACCCGCAAATTTAGGGGTGTTTTTGTTTTTTATCAGAATGATCATAGTGAGCCTTGCGAACTGATGTACCTCTGTAATCACCATTGGGTTCATTAAAATCTTTTTGAATCCCTCAATGCTGTCCTCAGATTGAGAATTAAATATTATAAATTCTTTGTACTGGCGTTTCCAGCGTGAATGTCCTGTAGTGTAGCATGCTGGGTCTAAATTTCTGAATTAGTGAACGTCTGATGGTGCAGCTTTCCTCACAGAGAGTGTCCAATAATTTATATTTTCCTGCACAGTAAACAAAAGCTAAAACAAACAAAGCGCATGTGCAAAATTAATATTTTTTTATGGTAAAAATTCATCCATTGCAGCCAAGACAGATAGATAGATAGATAGATAGATTTAGCAAGTGTTCTGTTTTCGAAAGTATAATGAAGAACTATATTGAAGGAGAGAAAAAATATAGAAGTAAAAAGAGAATAATAAAAGGCAAAAAGAAAAGAAATAAAATATATGAAATTAAACATTTTTAGAAAGAAAGAAAGAAAGAAAGAAAGAAAGATTTAAATAATGGTCATACAGATAGATAGCTAGATAGATAAATAATGAACAGACCGGAAAAGATAGATAGATAGATAGATAGATATGAACAGACTGAGTAGATAGATAGATTGATAAAGAGAGAGAGTGTGTGTGAGAGAGAGAGAGAGAGAGAGAGAGAGAGATTTAGCATGTCTTCTCTTGTTCTATGGAAAATTAAGAGAGCAAAAGTTATATGAAGATGGCTTTAGAATTTGCGGATTATGTTTGGAGAAGAAATTGAACATCATAACTTTCTTTGAAGTCGACCAACTACAGAATAAAAGATAAGGAATAAATGCAGGCACTCGAATAGATATTTACTTTGCCACTTGGCTCATGATTAAGAAAAATAAATATGTAAATAAACGAAAGCTTGAAATAAAGAACTAAAAAAAGAAACGTGGCAATATTTGCACTTTTCTTGTGACCGACTGTGACAATTTACCCCTCTCTCCCATGAAGGGTGGACTGAGTAATGGTCACTGTCGGTACTTTCCAGTCCTTCTTACAACCATTTGTACCTGATGATCTACATGGGCTGTGAACCTGGCTGTTGCACTAGACGCTTGATTGTCGTGATATTAACAGTTTTTTTTTTTTGTTTTAATAATTATTTTTAATCGTTCTTCAACATTTTGATTATCAAGTGGCTCTATCGTGAATGTCCAGCACAATCACCAAAACAACTTTTGTTTTGTTTTAAATACTATTGATAACCATTATCATTATCAACTCAGACATATAACAAGTGTTATATAATAACCGAGGGATTTCAGTTCATGCCTTTGAGTTTAGTTAGGCTGAGAACCTTTCGGCTCAGCACATGGGTTAGTTGAGTTCCAAGGAGATCGGACGGAGTTATAGACGAGATTTGGTAAGGAAAGCCACACCAGGCCGAAGGGGCTTGAGGCCCTGAGAGTTGAGGTCCAGAGAAGATGCTGATAAGATGCAGTAAAGAAAGCCATCACCCAGCAGAGTAGGCCTCTGGGCCTCCGGTTGAACATCAGGAGAACGAAAAAGACACAACGCTGACGGCCATAAGTTTGGGGGTCAAAATATTGCAGTTATGTTCGATCTCCAACTCCCTCTCACACGCAAACCTTGAGTAACCCTTTTCGAATCCTTGCAATAAAGTGAGAGGTATAAATATTTAGTATAAAGAAGTCTTCCTGCGTCTGTTTAATTATTGTGTCGTTATGATACGGCATATGACAATATAGCACAAGGAATTCTCTCTCTCTTTCTCTCTCCCCCTCTCTCTCTCTCTCTCTCTTGCCTTCTATGTCTCTCTCTGTTGCATAGTCACAAACAACTATACACATATACATGCGGAAACATAGTCAACATAATAATGACGAACGAAACACAGCTCGTTAGAAAAATATAACTCTCACTTTATTCGAAAGGGTTGCGAAAGGGTTATCTGTGAGAGGTGAGTTGGAGACTGAACAAAGACTGAAACATATTGACCCCCAGCTCTTCTGGCTATAGCAGCACTTCTTTCTCATCCTGCGGGGCTGCTCAACCGGGGGCCCTGAGGGTCCAGCTCTCTGCTGGGTCTGGTTCTCACTGCTTTAAACTGCAACAACTGACTCCAAACTCCAAACTAACTGAACTTCCTGTCACACCGGGTTATATCATTGTTTGTCACCCACCTGCTTCCTGTGAACGTCACATTTGCACCGAAATCAACCCGTCCACGGTCAAGGCTATACCATGATATCTTCGACCGGATGCACCTGTTCCTTGATTGACGACTGGGTCAATATGTTACATCTCGCCATCAGTCTCTATAGTCAATAGATCCCGGCAGGTCCTCTAGACTGTATCCAGTGTCCGTACAGATCTGATGTATGTAGATCCTTACTGGTCGGCCAACACTAGCACATCCATGTGTACGTGTGCATAAGAGAAACTCACTTATGATTTCGTCCTTATTTCTTCAGTATATATATTTCTTATTCGTCTTAGATGGTTTGTGAGATGGGAGGTAAGCGGTCGTGTAGTTGCAGCTTAATGGAGAGCTACTTCCAGGATTTCTTTTAAACGGCACGTAGTTTCCATTTAGTGTTTTCATTATGCTTTCCAGAGGTGCATCCATACAGCTACAAGAAATGAAGTTTTGTTTAATCAGAGAAATCAGATTTTTATATAATCTACAAACTAACAATGGCAGTACCCGCCTTCCTAATGCGTATATTGACATTGCTTTCTGTTAATAAGATATTGCTACCGAGGTATGTGAAATGAATTGAGACGTTTACCGTTAGATAAAATCTTTAAAAAAGTAGAAAAACAGGAAAAATATATGTGCACCATACAGGAAAATTGTTCTTGTGTTAACAAAGTGCCGTGCAAATATTAAAATCAGAAATAAGTCTTCCAAGCCGCGGTTGTGTCGATACTGCTATATGGACGCTAACTAAACGTATGGAGAAAAAGCTTGACGGTAACTACACCAGAAAGCTGCGAGCAATATTGAACAAGTCCTGGAGACAGACCCCCACAAACCAGCAGCTGTACGGCCACCTACCACCCATCATGAAAATTATAAAAATTAGACGAACCAGACATGCGGGACTCTGCTGGAGAAGTAGGGACGAGCTCACAAGTGATGTACTCCCGTGGACCTCTTCACATGGCCGATCAAAGGTAGGATGACCAGCTAGAACCTATTTACAGCAGTTCTATGCCCATACGGGATGTAACCTGAAGACCTGCCGGAAGCAATGAAAGATAGAGACAGGTGGCGAGAAAGGGTCAGGGATATCCGTGCTGATGGCGTTACATCATCATGATGATAAAGTTTTATATACTCGATTTTCGGATGAGTTTCTTTCATTACGTAATATAAGTGTTATATATACATATATATTGGGGGTGTCCTCGTGGTGTAATGGTTAAAGCAATGGACTGCGGAATCGTAATAAGCAAGTTCGTACTCCAGTCGTGCTATTACGTTCACTTTCGGGCAAATACCCTTGGGAAAGGTATGAACCTCCTTATCCTCCCAGCTATGGGTTAAATAGTAAAAAAAACGGACATTGGCCTAGCGGTTAGAGTGTTCGCCAATGGCCCGGGAGACCAGGGTTCAATCCCTGGTCGAGTCATACCAAAGACTCAAAAAATGGTACTTGATGCCTCCTTGCTTAACACAGCATTATAAGGTACGGATCAAGAGTAAGAAGAGCAATCCAGGGAAGGAGTAGCGCCCTCCCCTATATCTTGGTGTAGTAGCTATCGAAAAGGGAGCCTTCGGGTTACCCTCGACTATGGTCACCAACTTTACTATATATTTAAACATTTCAAAATGAATAGGTCCACAAAGAGATTTATATTTTTTCAGAATTATTTATTCCGATCTTACATGCGTGCATGTTTCCAGCTGGTTGCTTTCGTCAGAGATCTTTTTGCTAAGATGTGGCACAAGGCCATATGGGTGGGGCATCTAATGAGATTCGAACTCACTACTGTAGATTTGCAAGTTGAATATTTTTTTTTAGGTTTTGTATTGGTTTATAAATATAAACATATGCAAAACCTGAAAGAACATTCGACTAGCAAACCCCATTCATATGGCCTTGTACCACATCTATGCAAAAAGCCTTGTATTATTAAATGTTCTCAGACAAAAGCAACAAGCTGGAAACATACACGTATATAAGAACGAAATAAGTAATTCTTTTTAAAAAAATACAAATCTCTTAGTCGACCTATTCATTTTGAAATATTTACTTTTTCTCTCTTTAGACCAACAAAAACAGAAGTTTTTTTACATATATATATATATATATATATATATATATAGGGTGATTGAAATGTTATACTTTATTTTAAAATTCTTATAATCTATTTCATAACAATAATTTCTACAAGCACTAAATATGACAAGAAATAAAATCTCGCCCTGTATATAGGGAGGTGTTCGTGGTGTAATGGATACCACATAAGAAAATGAACACAGTGACGCAAGTAGTAATTAAACTTGCGTCACTCATATGGCCCTGTGCCACATCTTAGCAAAAATAATTAGTAAACTACTAAATGATCTCTGATGAAAGCAACCAGCTGGAAACATGCACGCTTGTAAGAACGAAATAAAGAGTTTACATTTCACATAGCGCTAATACCCTTAGGAAAGGTATGGATCCAACTATTCTCCATCCAGATAGAAGGGTAAATAGAAGAGCCAACAAAGTTCTTTGACTTTGACTTTGGAATGGCAACCGGTCTAAGAGAAGGAAAACTCTAAATTCAAACCTTATCTCACATCCTGCTCGTGCCAAGGAGTTGGTTAATGTAAGTTATTGATGATCGTAGATGCGAGAAACTGACAGTCATCAAGCGCCATGATTCTATGTCTACTCTATCCAAACATAGATATACATGTTCTATCACCTATATTTATTACTTTAACTAAAAAATCATATATATATATATATATATATATATATGCACGTGTGTGTGTGTGTGTGTGTGTGCAGGCACTCGTCGTCCAATGGTTAGAGTGCAGCATTGAAACTATGTCATAAAAAATCTGAATGTGTAGCAATTCAAAAATGTATATATTTTTGTGATTCTATTTTTAGCCACAGAGTTTCAATTCTGAAGAATTTGGTGATAAATACTACCTAATAACATCAGGATATATTCAAAATAAATCCTGATATTATTTGGTTGTATTCATTATGAACTAATTTATTTGGTATGAACAAAACCATCAATTCTCAAAAACCAACCCATAAGACGAACAATACATGTGGGACACAGCTGGAGAAGCAAGGACGAACATACAAGTGACGTTCTTCAATGATCCCCAACACCCAGCACATGGACGTGCCAGTGTTGGCCGACCAGCAAGAACTAAATATTGTTTGAAGAACTTGCTGGCGGGTGAGGAATGATAGGGATGGATTGAGAGAGAAAAGTTGGCCGACCATAGTCGAGGGAGACTCAATGGTTAGAGTGTTCGCCAATGGCCCGGGAGACCTGGGTTCAATCCCAGGTCGAGTCATACCAAAGACTCAAAAATGGTACTTGATGCCTCCTTGCTTAACACTCAGTATTATAAAGTAATGATCAAGGGTAAAGTGGAGCAATTGGTGTAGTAGGTATCGAAAAGGGAGCCTTCGGGTCACCCTCGACAAACGTTGCCAACTTTACTTACTACACCGAGATGTCGAGGAGGGTGCTACTCCTTTCCCTGGATTACTCCACTTTACCCTTGAGAAGTGCCTTATAATGCTGAGTGTTAAGCAAGGAGGTATCAAGTACCGTGTTTGAGCTTTTAGTATGACTCGACCTGGGATTGAACCTTGGTCTCACGGGCCATTGGCGAACAATCTACTAAGTAGGCCAATGGGCCAGTATCACCATTTAAATTCCGTAATTTTCTGTTTAGAAGATATTGCATAGCTGCACAAGTAATCAGGAAAAGAAAGAAGGAAGTTCCCCTAAATTTTGATGGTCCCAAAACTGTCTGGAGACATACACTCACACACATAGACAGAGAGAGAGAGAGAGAGAGAGAGAGATGTTGTATATTGACCAACGACCCGGCCGGGCTGTCAAAATAAAAAATGCACCTATGTAAATAACAGGTGCATCCGGTCGAGGAATATCAGAATTATAACCTTGACCGTGGATGGGTTGAATGAATGCAATTGTGACGCCCACAAGAAGAAGGTGGATGTTAAACTATTATATAACTCAGTGCAGTTTGGAGAATAGACTAGTTGGAGACAAGATGTGGTAGAGAAAGCCAGCACCCAGCAGAGGGAGCCCTCAGGCCCCCGATTGAGAGTTGGAGATCAGACGAGTTGGAGATCAGACGAGTTGGAGAGAAGATGCTGGATTGAGGAACATGTTCCAGAGAGACTGGGCCGCCAGGCCTCCGATTGAGCCGCCCAGGAGAACAGGAAAGAAACGCGGTTATGGCCCATAGAGAAGGGGTCAATATGTTGCAGTTCTATTCGGTCTCCAACTCCCTCTCACACACAACCCTTTCAATAAAGTGAGAGGTATATTTTTCTAAGAACTGTGTCGCTCGTCTTTATTGAGTCGTTGTGTTATGTATATAGATGTATATGTATTATGTGGCGATACAAGAGAGAGAGAGAGAGAGAGAGAAAGAGAAAGAGAGAGAGAGAGAAAAGGAAAAGAGAGAGAAGAAAGAGATTGATTAATTGAAAAATTTTATCAGCAACCTATCTAGTGTTATTTTTTACTGAGAGGTTAGGGAATCACGTTTGTTACACGTTTATATATATACATTTTTGTATAGTTGTTTAAGTTTGGGGAGGGTTAGGTTATTTTTTTCACACAGCTTTATCAAATTAGAATCATTTTGAACAGATCTATTTGACCCATAAATGGGACTCTAATAGTGTGGGCCTGGGAGTAATGGCTATGAAGAGTCTTACATCTCAGCAGGAGATACAGTCAGCGTATTTTGATTGAAACAAACATAGGGTAGAAAAAAGAAAGGGAGAGAGAAAAAAGTGAGAGAAACAAAGAAAAGGAAAAAGAAAATTGGAAAAAAAGGAAGAGACAGAGAGAAAAAGGGGAAGTAAAAAAGTGAGAGGGAAAGAAAGAGATACAGAGACAGTGAGAGAGGAAACGAGACAGTGAGTAAAAGAAAGAGAGAGGAAGAAAGAGGGAGTAACAAAGAGAAGGAAAAAGAAAGATGGAAAGAAAGAGAAGAGAGAGACAGAGACAGAGAAAAAGAAGAAAGCGAAAAAGAAAGAGATACAGAGAGAGTGAGAGAGAGAAAAATACGATGAGAGAGAGAGGAAAATAGACAATGTGCAAAAGAAAGGGAGAGAAAAAAAGAGGGAGAAATAAAGAGAAGGAAAAGGAAAGATGGAAAGAAAGAGACAAGTGAGAGAGAGAGACAGAGAAAAAAAGAAAGTGAGAAAGAAACAGATACCGAGAGAGTGAGAGAGCGAAAGAGAAAAAGACAGCGTGGGAAAAGAAAGAGAGAGGGAGGGAAAGGGAGAAAAATACAGATGGAAAAAATTGCGAGGGAGTTATGAGAAAAAGTTTAAAAGAATTATCGATTATTTGCCCGTATCAACAAATGTTACAAAAGATCGAAAAAAAAATTTTCGACTTATTCTCAATATTTCCCGCGATTTTTCTTAATTTTCGCGCTGTTCTCTCTCTTTCTCTTTCTCTCTCTCTCTCTCTCTCTCTCTCCATCTTTATGCCGTCATATTTTTTTTTCAATATTTTCGGCATGTTTTTCGCTTTCACTATTTGAACATTTCTTCCACAATACTTTTCCTTTTACATTTTACAATATTTCCGTCATTTTTTCTAAATGAATATTTCCAATATTTTAACCTTCGTTTCTCATCAACATTTTTCTCCAGATATGAATGTGTGTGTGTGTGTGTGTGTGTGTGTGTGTGTGTGTGTGTGTGTGTGTGTGTGTGTGCTCCCGCCTGCGCGTATATGTTTTTGTGCGCACGCGCAGTTTTTTTTCTATCCATTTTCATAGTGTACTTCTTTATTTTGTAATTTTGCCTCCATTTTCCGTCGCCATGTTTTAGTTTTTTGGGATTTTTTTTGTCGAACTCACATATGCAGATACATACATACATACACACGCATATATATATATATATATATATATATATATATATATATATATATACATATATATATATATATATCAGTAAATTTACACTGTTTTTATTTTTGTTCCTAATTTTTTTTTTATCTGAGTTTTTATATTAGATGCTTTAGCATTGAAAACGCACAAAGAGAATAAAAACAGGTTTTGCTAAGCGTAGGAAAAAAAAAATGAACTCACGCTAACTTAAAACAAACAAATACAGAAGAAATCCTCTGAAACGATATCAGGGTTTGTTTTTTTTTAAGATTGCTCATAATATTCAGTATTTCTTTCGGTAAACCAAGAAACATTTCTTTCAAGCTTTGTGCTCACTTATACGCAGTTTTATATAAATAAAAGGGTCTAACCTGAAGTGAAGAGTATTGAAGATCTTTTTGTCACTGTCACTTCAATTACTGTATCTACAGTGAGGCTCTAAATAATCCGACTCTCAGTCATATAAATCAATGATTTTTACGCTTTTAGAATGTACATACAATACCTTAGACATGCATATTCATATATAGAGAATCGTACCTGCTCGTGTGTGTTCATGCATAAGCAGGTAGATATGAGTACACGGAAAAGTTAAAGAAAATTTATTGAATCAAATAGATATAACCGAATCATAATTGATATTTTTAAAAAGTCGCTCAAAGCAATGACTTTTCAAAATTTAATAACACTTTTTATTAACATTCCTCTTCATTCACACCCTCTCTCTCATCTCTCTCTCTCTCTCTCTCTCTCTCTCTCTCTCTCTCTCTCTCTCATACACACACACACACACACACAAATATATATATATATATATATATTGTAGTTGTAGTTGCGAACGTAGTCGAAGGTGACCCGAAGGCTCCCTTTTCAGTTGCTACTACACCGAGATGTAGGGGAGGGTGCTACTCCTTTCCCTGAATTGCTCTACTTTACCCTTGATACGTACCTTATATTGCTGAGTGATAAGCAAGAAGGTATCAAGTACCATTTTTAAAGTTTTTGGTATGACTCAATCTTGGATTGAACCTCGGTCTCCCGGATCATTGGCGAACACTCTGCCCACTAGGCCAATGACCAATACCTTCACACGAGGGGGGTGTGATATGAGGTCAGTTTTTAAGTGAAATTTAACAGGTTTGAGTTTAGCGTTTTCATTCTCCTAGTTTCGTTGCCATACCAAGGTTAAAGAGCTCAGTCTGCCCTTCTATTTACTTATATCGGGAGAGTCAAGTCAGTGGCGACTAAAGAATACAGCGACTGCATTTCTGCAGAGAGGTAAGACCCCTACCCTGTCTAACGAACGTTCTGGATATGACATTAAACATTCTGATGGTGAGACTTCAGTGATGCTGGTGCTTTGGGGAATTTGGAGTACATCTTCATTGTTATCGCTCCCAGGTCCACTATGACCCGGATTGGATGAATAAAATAGAACTACTTAACCATTTAAACTGTGCGCAAATAAATGACTCCTTTAAATCCAAATGGTAACAAATAGAACTCTCTGAACATTTAACTGTGTGTAAACAAATGACGTGTTTAATCAAATTTTTACTAATAAGTTGCAACACTCAAAACCATGTAACTGTGAGCAAACAGTTGATTAATAATAAATAGAGTTATTCTATTATGATAGAAATACTTGAAATCATTTAACCTTGTGGAAAAAATAATCTCAAATAAATGTTTACAAATTATATATATTTAATGTATATGTAGAAAGAGGATTTATCATTTAATAACCTACAATGATTCATATGCCATAAAACCCCACTACGCCAAATCATACATATTTAACATATACATATATATATATATATATATATATATATATATATATATATATATATATATATATATATATATAAAGAGGATTTGGCATTGAATAACCTACAATTCTTGATACACCATAAAACCCAACCAAACCAAATCATATATATTTGATATATATGTATAAAGAGGATTTGGCATTAAATGACCTATAATGGTTGATACACCATAAAAACCCAACCAAACCAAATCATATATATTTGATATATATGTCTAAAGAGGATTTGGCATTAAATAACCTACAATGGTTGATATACAATAAAACCCAATCAAACCAAATCATATATCTTTAATATATATGTATAAAGAGGATTTGGCATTAAATAACCGATAATTGTTGATACACCCTAAAACCCAACCAAACCAAATCATATATATTTGATATATATGTATAAAGAGGATTTGGCATTAAATAACCTACAATAGTTGATATGCCATAAAACCCAACCAAACTAAATCATATATATTTGATATACATATATAAAGAGGGTTTGGAATTTAATAACCTAAAATGGTTGATATGCCATAAAATCCAACCAAACCAAATCATATTACGAGGAAGAATAGTAGGATGCGTATCTTTCCTTAGGATTTTAGCCATATATCAATACAAAGAGCCTCGTTTATCATATTTATCAACCCCTCCGCTCGGGCAGGATATGTTACCCGGTCAATTTTTAAGCGAAGTTTAACAGGTTTGAATTCAGAGTTTTTCTTCTCCTAGACTAGTTGCCTCACCAAGGCTGAAGAACCCAGTCTGCACTACTATTTACCCATAGCTGGATGGAGAATAATTGGATTCTTACCTTTCCCAAGGGTATCAGTGCAATGTGAAATGCAATCAGTCTCGTCCAGGATTTGAACTCGTGTCGCCGTGTCGATTTCTTACGACGATATCCATTACACCACGGGGACATCCACTTTGTCTGTTCGGACAGGATATGACACAAGGTCAATTTTTAAGCAGAGTTTAACAGGTTTAAATTCAGAGTTTTTCTTTCTCCTAGACTAGTTGCCTCACCAAGGCTGAAGAACCTAATCTGCCCTACTATTTACCCCTAGCTGGAGGGAGAATCATTGGATTCATACCTTTCCCAAGGGTATTAGTGCTATGAGAAATGCAATCAGTCTCGTCCAGGGTTTGAACCCGTGTCGCCGAGTCCATTTCCTACGACCACGGGCACCTCCCACAAAGAGCCTCGTTTATGATTTGAACTCGATTCACCATTTTTATTTACTTCCACAGTAACGATAACACTACAAGCGCTTCCGTAATCTTTTGCATTTAACTTCAAATCCTGTTGTTCTTCGGTTGGAAAGTGTGATATACCAAAGTGATCAATACATAAATGGAATTTTGCCTAAGAAGTCGACAATTGGGAGCTTTGTTTACGGTTTCAAGGAAATCAACAAGGGTGAGTCCTTTCATATACTAGAATATCGTTAACATCAACAACTTTCCTGACCGCTGCGTCCGGAACGTTTTCTTTAAAGGAGAATCTGTATGTTTCCATTCCATTAACTTTTTTCTCGACTCAGAATCGTTTTGGCAAACCCATATTTAGTCCATTTATAAACATCTTTGGGACTAGAGCATGTATCTCCGTACACATCACACATTCTTCTGTAAATTTCACATGATTTGCTCTTCTCAGCCACCAAAAATTTGATGACAGACTTCTGTTCAAGCCGGTAGCATCTTTTTTGAGTAAAACATGTTTCTCTGTATACATCACACATTCTTCTGTAAATTTCCCATGATTTGCACTTCTAAGCCACCAAAAGTTTCATGCCAGACCTCTGTTTAGGCTATACGTACATGTATGTATGTTCAGGCTATATATTGTGCCGCCATTTTTGAAATGCCTCAAAACAAGTTATTTTTGCGAGATTAAGATAATTTTTGCAACAAACAAATTTAGATTCAAAGAAAGAAATTCTGAAAAAGAATTATTTTGCTTTTTAAAATAAAACCTCCCCTTATTAGTTGGGTAATACATCGAATAAACTTGAGAAAAAATTTTTTGCCTAGTAAACTGACAAATTACTGGGATCCAGTTCCAAGTCGATAAAGATTTGAAAATCCAGTTCAGCATTTAATCTAAAAAGGGCAAAGTTCCAAATAGACAAATCCAGATCGTAAATCCATTGGCAAGAAGTCCTTTTCCTTTGAAAAGATGTCTCATTAAATGGCTTATATGAGATTTCTTATTGTAATTAGAAGAGTCCTTTTTCTCAGAATGCGGTGATAGGAAGTTGCTTATGATTTATACACAAAAATAACCTATCACCGATTTCTGGATAATTAACTCACGACCTTAATATCCTCCTTTTAAAATGGAAACGCAACAGCATAATATAAAGCAGTCAGTGATCATAGTTAAATTGCTCGCGCTAGCCGACATGCTTTGCCCTTCAGTTGTCGAACCCAGAATTCATCTTTGTGCCACTGACTATCCTCTTCCTGTCTCGTGAAAGTCTCCGTAGGTGGAAAAGTGTTTTTTATGACGTCTGCTCTCCCTCCAGTTCTCATTACATGGTATACATTCATGATCGTCAAACTGTCAATAAGAACATCCAGATTTCTTTTGAATATCTGTACAGTCCTGACCCTTGTTCTGCACCCCGAGAGAACCAAGCCATAAACATTCTATCCCATTGTAAAAGCTCTTTTCTTCAAATATGCCCTTTTTCTATGTCACTGGCAAGTTTTTTCAACAGCTGAAAAATGTTACCTAAAATTATTGAGATGTAGCTGAATGATTCTATAATTCACGTGACCCTTAGAAATCTGTGTAGATGAGATTCATTTGAGACACGAGTATAAAAAGTGTTCATCTGCTTCAGAAACTGCGAGTAATATTCTTCATCATCATCATCATCATCTCGAGCCGCTTGCACGGATTTCCCTGACTCTCTCTCTCTCTCTCTCTCTCCCTTCCTCTCTCTCTCTCTACTCGACACTAGTTTAAGAGAAACATCTTCGACGCTGCATCCTGTGTCCGCACAGAGCTGCTGTAAATAAGTTCTGGTTGGTCGTCCAACACTTGCTCGTCCATGTAAAGGGATCCAGAGATGAACGTCGCTTATGAATTTGTCCTTACTTCTCCTGCAGTGTCCAGCATGTTTTGTTCGTCGGACTTGGATGGTTTGAGAGATGGGAGGTAGGTGGCCATACAGCTGCTGTTTTGTGGGATGTTGCTTCCAGGATTTGTTCAATACAGTTCGCAGGATTTTGGGGCAATTGCCGTCAGGCTTTTTTCTCTATACGCTGAGTCAGCGTCAATGTAGTGCATTCATATAGTAGTATGGACACGACCGCTGCTTGGAAAAAATTGCGTTTTATTTTATTGGACAGGTCTGACTTCCATATGACCGATAGCATATCGGTAGCTGTGCATATCTTTGCTAGTCGTGTATTGATGTTGTTTTCAGTAGATGAGACACTGCTTCCGAGGTAGGTGAACTTGTTCACTAGTTTCAAAGGACCACCTTTTTGTGTGGAGATGACTTCTTTTTGATTTTGATTAAAACACATGCTTTAAATATAAAAAGAATGTGTTGTTCAACCCAATTTCTGTCAGGAAGTCTTATCATCAAAAATTACCTTAGAAAACCAATAATTGAAAAAAATCCTAGACTGACCGCATAAGAAATGTTTCAACTCTTCAATACAACCCTCACAACAATTATAACTTCATTCAATTAATTTGGTGAAATGCCAATGAATTCCATTGTTGCATGTTGACCTTACACAATTCGGGATTTCTGAGACAGGATGTTCCAGCTGTGTATACAGGACAACTCACGTGGGTTGACAATCGGAACCCGTCGGCTTTATGAAATTATATATACACAGGTATCCACAGACAGACGGAGAGTCACGGTCAGTCAGTCAGTCGGTCGGGTAGTCAAGAGGTTCGGAGAGTGACCAGCGAGTACCCAGTGGGAGTGAGGGTCCAGTGGCCCCCGGATAGAACTCAGTTGAGAACCTCTCATCGTGGAAGCAAGTACGTTAGGGCCTGGATATGGAATCTCAACGTGTGTCATGAAAAGGTAAATATAGCAGTCCTCCGCCTGTGTGTGTCCGCGTCTTTCGTCCCTGTCTCTCTTATACGCCTACAGCTAATTTTGAACCTTTGGAGAAATAAAGAGGTGAGAGATTTATTTTTATAAAGAATGTGCTACGGTCTTATCATTTCTTCATTATACCGCTATATAACACTATTTGATATGATGGGTCTCTAGTTTAATCAGAGGGTCAACAGCTGTTCATCAGGAAACCCTACCTGGCCATACAAAAAAAAAGGATCGTGATCAGTTATGAATAACCGCCCTGTTGGCTAAAGCAATACAATAAGCAGACTGTGTATGACTAACCCAATGAGTGTCCCTAGTATGACATGTAACTGTATCTGATGATAAGGCTCCAATTCTGCAGCCTTAGGAAATGTGGAAAGGAAGAAGTGAAAAAGATGAATACAACTAATAAGATAGACGGAAATATTTATTTTTGATTTTTGATTTTTAGATTATTCTTTACTTGTTTCGACATTAGGAGAAAAGTTTGTGCGGAAATTTTTTTTAAAGTTGTGTAAAATAATGTCTTCTGGAATACCACAAACATAATAAATTGCAGAAGAAAAAAGTGAATTGATTGCTAAGAATAGACAGGTAAGCATTTTATTGAAGAATAATCAGTATAAGAAAAGAAAAATATTTAAAAAAACAAAAAACAAGAGATATTACGTCTATTTTAATATACGATTGATTTACAGTGGGAATTTTTAACAAAGCAATTTTTTCGGTGTTTTATCAGTTTCTTGGTTTATTAGAAATGTTTTCCCGCTCATTGTTAATTGCTTCCCAAAACGTATCTTCATTAGAAAATATCTTACCAGACATATTTTCAATTGGATTTAAATCTGGACTTGGTCCACGGCAGAACATCTCTTGCAATGAGTTCTCAGAAAGATACCTTTTTGTCAATTCAGCAGTATGAAGAATTGCGTTATGTAATTGAAAAATAATATCAGCGCGATGTTCGGAAAAGAACAACTTATCAATGGTTGATAGTCGTCATTTCCCCCAGAAGCTCATTAGAATAATGTTTACTGTGTTCGCCGGTGGCCCGGGAGACCAGGGTTCAATTCCAGGTCGAGTCATATGAAAGACTCTAAAAATGGTACTTGATGCCTACTTGCTTATCACTCTGTATTATAAGGTACGAATCAAGGGTAAGTGGTGCAATCCAGGGAAAGGAGTAGCGCCCGATCCTACACCTCTGTGTAGTAGCTGTTGAAAAGGAAGCTTTCGGGTCGCCCACGACTACGGTCGCCAACTTTACTTTTTACATACTTATGTATATATATATATGTGTTTGTGTGTGCGTATGTGTGTATAGTAAATACAGGTTTTAAACAGAGTATTAAAATTAATGGTTTAACAATCTATTAAGCATTAATATGCTTGTCACATCGAATTAGCTCACCAGCTTCAGAAGACGATAAAACTCTCCATATCATTATTCCACCATTTCTATGTTTAACCATTGTTTTCAGACATTTTTTGATAACAAAGGCTTTTTAACTCATATTTTTGACATAAGTCAACTTTCGTAGAGTCCTCTTGTGATAGTTCTCTGGGTCAAATAGAACTATTTGACATTTTAACAGAGCGCAAACAAATGACTGATGCTAAATTGAATTGTTTGAAATAGAACTGTTTGATCCATTAACTGTGTGTAAACAAACGGTTGATGTTTAATTGAATTGTTAGTGATCATAGCAATACTTGGAATCATTTTATTTCGTTGATTTATGCTAAATTGAATTGATAGAAATAGAACTGGTTGATTATTAACTGTGCGTATCTAAAAATGTGTTTACAAATCATATATTTTATATATATTTAAAAACAGAACTTGGCATTAAATCACCAACAATGGTTGATATGCCAGAAAACTACACCAAACCAAACTATTTTCCTTGAGATAGAACCAGGTTTATCGTTGCCCAGTCGGCTAGGTCTGTAGAATACATCGACTGTTTCTCTGCAGAAGGGTAAGAACCCTCCCAAATGAGTGTCCTGGATATGACACTAAACAATCTGGTGGTGAGGTTCCAATAATGCTGGAGCTTTGGGGAAAACAAAGTACTCCTTCATTGCCATCGCTCCCAGGTCCACTCTGGTCCGAAGTGGTAGTACCTGATAGGATGAAATAGTGATAGTACCTGATCTATGGGTCAAATAGAAGTAAACTGTGTACTTATGTTAAACTGAATTGTTTGAAATAGAACTGTTTTTGACATTGAACCTGTGTACTTGTGCTAAACTGAATTGCTTGAAATAGAACTGTTCATATGTATAAAAATAGATTTGACATTAATAACCTACAACCAAACCGGTTTTTCTCTTCACAGTAAACTATAATGGCTATACGTTTTTACTATTTAAGATCTCAAAAATCTGTTTATATTGTATTGCCAAGAAGGCGCTGCTGATATAATGGTTTTCGCCGTCAAAAATGACCACGTCGAACCAAGTTCCAACCCTTAATGTGGGTACTGTTATATAATTAAGGAATATTTTTTTTAATTTTATCATTTTTCTTTAATTACATTTTATCGTTCAGTTTGGTTGGGCTTTGAACTATTCGGGTTAAGAGTTCAGGTGCATAGCATTGGGTACAGTTTACGCTCGTGTGCAAAATATATGACAATCACCATTGTGATAATAAACCCCAGACAGGAAATAAGCTGGAGTGTGGATGACGTCATGCCCAGAAGGTGCCCGTGGTGTAATGGTTATCGTCGGAGGAAATGGACACGGCGACACGAGTTCAAATCCTGGACGAGACAGATTGCATTTCACATAGCACTAATACCATTGGAAAAGGTATCAATCCAATTATTCTCGATCCAGCTATGGGTAAATAATAGGGCAGACTAGGTTCTTCAGCCTTGGTGAGGCAACTAGTCTAGGAGAAGGAAAACTCTGAATTCAAACCTGTTAAAATTCGCTTAAAAATTGACCGTGTAACATATCTTGCCCGAGCGAAAGGGTTGGGTAAATATGATAAACGAGGCTCTTTGTATTGATATATGGCTAAAATCCTAAGGAAAGATATGCATCCTACTATTCTTCCTCGTAATATAATTTGGTTTGGTTGGATTCTATGGCATATCAACTATTGTAGGTTATTTAATGCCAAATCCTCTTTATCCATATATATTAAATGTATATGATTTGGTTTGGTCGGATTTTATGGTATATCAACCATTTTCGGTTATTTAATGCCAAATCCTCTTTATACATATATATAAAATATATATGATTTGGTTTGGTTGGATTTTATGGTATATCAACCATTTTTGGTTATTTAATGCCAAATCCTCTTTATCCATATATATTAAATATATATGATTTGGTTTGGTTGGATTTTATGGTATATCAACCATTTTAGGTTACTTAATGCCAAATCCTCTTTATACATATATATCAAATATATATGATTTGGTTTGGTTGGGTTTTATGGCATATCAACTATTGTAGGTTATTTAATGCCAAATCCTCTTTATACATATATATTAAATATATATGATTTGGTTTGGTTGGATTTCATGGCATATCAACCATTGTAGGTTATTTGATGCCAAATCCCCTTTATACATATATATCAAATATATATGATTTCGTTTGATTGGGTTTTATGTGTCATATCCTGCTCGAGTGGAGGGGTTGGTAAATATGGACATCATGCCCAGAAGAGATGGGCTAACTATTTTAGGATTTAAAATCACGTCAGTTAAGGAGTTGCCATTGGACCATGTAGGCAGAGGGTTATGTTCCTGCCATTGAGTTGAGAGTTGGATTTTGACCAGTGAAGATGTAGTTGGGTTTTTCGGGTCTCAACCGACAGAGATATTAAATATGACGAAATGTACCGAACGTTGGTTGGATCAGCATAGTAAGAATTGTGTCTTTCTCTTTGTGTCGAAGAATCGAAGTTAATAAACCGTTCGTACCTGAACAATAGAGTCTCACTTGTGTATTTGTATTGTGTCGTTTGCATATGTATACGTTTAATATACTATAGGTGCTTGCATTATATATAGCGCTAATTACTCTTCGCAAAGGTACAAATGCAACTATTCTTCCGTCTATTAGTAATGGTGAAAATCCTAGAGGTGTCTGTTCCGGCAACCAGCGGCCTCGGGTCAATGCGTCTGTCAATGCGTCTGTGGAAAATCTGCGGCAAACAGAAAGTTTTTCCGAGTAGGACTTGGGACACTTCCCTCAATCAAATCCCAAAATGTCTTCTTCAATGAGCAACCATAAACAGTGATATGCTGTACTTGCTCGGGAAGAAGCCGGTTCAACCCGACCAGGGTGAAAGCCGATACAAGTACAAGTAAATACATCATCATCATGTCGTGCCGCAAACACGGATATCCCTGACCCTCTCTCGATACTTCCCCCTATTGTTCATCGCCTCTGGAAGGTCTTCAGAGCTACATCCTGTATCCCCACATAGCTGCTGTATGTATGTTCGAGCTGGTCGTCCTGCTTTTGCTCGGCCATATGTGGGGGTCTATAGGAATACATCACTTATGAGCACGTCCCTGCTTCTCCAGCAGTGTCCTGCATGTCTGGTTCGTCTAGCTTGGATAGTTTTCGTGATGGGAGGCAGGTGGCCGTATAGTTGGTGCCTTGTGGGGTGTTGCCGCCAGGACTTGTTCAATATTGCTCACAACATTCTTGTGTAATTGTCGTCTAGCTTCTTCTCCAGCCGTTTTGTTAGCCTCCAAGTAGTGCATCTATACAGCATTATCGACACGACCGCTGCCTGGAAGAAACTGCGACTGGGCTTTTTAACTTTGGTAACAGCTTAGGAGAAGGAAAATCTGAATTCAAACCTGTTAAACTCAGCTTAGAAATTAACCTTGTGTCACATCCTGTTTGTGCAGAAACGTTGGATACATGGCTATATTGAGGATAAGGATTAAAAGATAAGACTCTTGTATCATATTTTGTCTAAATCCTATCACTATTTAAATAAATAAATCCATCAAAAATCTCAAAGAGTACTTACTAAAGTGACGTTTAAAAAACATGGCAAAAAATAACAGACTCGTTTTTTTTTTCGCTTACCAGTGTATTATTAAATCAATAAATAATCCCTGTGTGTGTGTGTATGTGCGTGTGTGTGTGAGTGTGTGTGTGTGTATGTATCTGCATATGAGTGTATGTATATGTGTTTGTATTTGAGCGTATGTGTGTACGTATATGTGTGTATGTGAGTGTGTGCGTGTATGTATGGGTGTGTGTATGTGTATGCGTGTGCGCACGATGGGCACAACTATTACATCACTCACGCTTTATTTTACGATGGTCCTGCCCCTTTTTTATAAAATCAATAAATAATCCCTGTGTGTGTGTGTGTGTGTATCTGCAATTGAATGTATGTATACGTGTCTTTACATGAGCGTATGTGTGTATGTATATGTGTGTATGTGAGTGTGTGCGTGAATGTATGGGGGTGTGTATGTGTATGCGTGCGCGCGCGATGGGCACAACTATTATACCGCTCATGCTTTATTTTACGGTGGTCCTGCCCCTTTTTCTCTTCTTTCTGTCTGATGATTGTGTGCCACACAGAAAAATTTTTTTTAATTTAAAGTTTCTGACCAGTTCTGACATCGTACCAAAGACCACTTTGTATGCACTTTTCTTATCTTTATTCTATCTTTATATATATATATATATATATTTAAAATATCCAGTCAGCGTCCAAAGACAGTGGGTCTGGATTATTCTTTACATATAATATAGGATGAAAATCATATAAATCTATGAGAGTGCTCAATGTATGGCTATTGTTAGGGTCAATTAAAAATACTTGACAGCTATATAAAATGTCTTTACCTTATGTTATTTAACTATCTCGGTCCTAATTAAAGCAAGAGGAATATCTAGGATGACAACAGCTGAGTTAATTAACAGACATATTAGGAATAAATGTAAATCGTGCATGAGATAGCCATTAATTATACGATCTTAGTCTGTTTGGAAAATCACACCTGCTACGAAAACCCCCCTACAAGAGCGCAAAATTGGTGGGGGTGACCGGTAGATCAGTTCCACTCCTGTTTCTTAATCGTTCTAACATTTTGACCCCCTCTGGCCACGCCTATGAATGAAATAATTTGTAATTTGATTTCCATTTTTGGGGGTTTTTTTGTTTTGTTTTGTTTTGTTTTTTGTTTTGTTTTTTTTTAATTCTTTTATTTTATCTTCAGAATACGAACTGTAACCCCACATTCGCTAATCTGCGACTAGAGAGAAGCATGTAAATAGTCCTCTGACGAAACGGAGAGTATAGTAATATTCTCCGCCGAAATAAATTTATTATGACGACTTAACCGAGTTTGAGTCTCCATCAAATTGTACTATATATATATATATATATATATATCACTCCGGTATCCAAGAGCGTAAAGTGTAAACAAACGAAAGCCAATATATATACATTATATTTCCGAGCTAGCGTTAGGTCGCTGATTGGCTTAGGGGTATGTTATCGATCTGATGTAAAGTAGGGTTTCGATCCCAGCCTGAAGCGTCTCGCGTGTCTAGCCACACTGAAGAGTTGTGATACAATGAAACAGCATGTCTGTGGATGTCAGTCCTCGAATAAATTAACGTCTGCCACTCGCGTAATGCAAAGCTCTTGTAACGAATAGAGCACTCTGACGTCCGATAGCGTAAAATATCAACAAACGATCCTAGCTTGAAGCATCTCGCGTGTCGAACCACAATGAAGAATTGTGATACAACGAAACAGTTTGTCTGTAGTTGACAATGTATATATATATGTGTATATATATATATATATATGTATATTAAATAACTTAATGAATAATAGCACTTACGGTAAGGGAAAAAAACCGCAAGTAATTCGAAGATAAAAATATACAACGAATCACTGTCAAGGGGAAAATATATATATATATATTGGGAAAAAAAAGAAAAGACCAACCTTGTCACACCAATTGAAAAAAATCAACAGATACGCAATCGGTTAGTCAAAAGAAAAAAACACCGTAAATTTCTGCTAAGCTACAAGTACAAAAAATGATCAATACTAAATAGAGCAAAATAGTTACAAAAATTTTTCGTAAGTCAGGAACTAACCTACTACAGTAGTAGGTTAGTTCCTGACTTACGAAATAATTTTTGTAACTATATATATATATATCAAGAAGATGAGTTGGGAATGATTTCCTTTGAGAATATCCATATTTACTAACCCCTCCGCTCGGGGTGGATATGATACAAGGCCAATTTTTAAGCGGAGTTTAACAGGTTTGATTTCAGAGTTTTCCTTCTCTTAGACTGGTTGCCTCTCCAAGGCTGAAGACCAGTCTGCCCTACTATTTACTCGTAGCTGGAGGGAGAATAATTGGATTCATACCTTTCCCAAGGGTATTAGCGCTACATGAAATGCAACCAGTCTCGTCCAGGATTTGAACTCGTGTCACCGTGTCCATTTCCTACGACGATAGCCATTATACCACGAGCACCTCCATTTGAGAATATCTACGAGGATTCTTATGAATCTCCAGCAGTGGTCATTATATAATAATTAATGTATAAATTTGTAAATTTTATACGGAACAAATTCATATAATTGGAAGAATAGCGCAACAGATCCTTCTTTGGCTATTATAGATTTATTTCAGCTAGCCACTCCATAAAAGAAACCACACACACACACACACACACACACACACATATATATATATATATATATATATATATATCTTGTCCGGTGGCAAAAGCAACTGGAATTGCCAGGAATAGCAGTTCCACCTTAACCACAGAAAGTGTGGTATCACCCCTGGGTGATTGTTTATAATGTATTCTCACACGTTGTATGATAGAATTTAAAAAAGATCACACCCGTCAATGTTTTATTACCGACGATTATTTTCCTTTGAAAATTGTGGACCGAAAAGATTTATTTTGTCGATTTTAAAACCATTAATGATTGTATTCATTTCTCCATTCCTTTTTAAATCTTGTCCAGCTGGTTGGGACTGTAGAAGACACCGACTGCTCCTCTTCAGAGGGGTAAGACCCTCCACTAACGAGTGTCCTGTTAATGACAATAAACAATCTGATGGTAATTTGATTTGGTTTTATGGCACATCAACCATTGCAGGTTATTAATACCAAATCCATTTTTACATAGAAAACAGTTCTATTTCAAACAATTTAGTTTAGTATGAGTATAGTTTTTTGTTTACACACAGTTAAATATCAAAACAGTTCTGTTTCAAACAATTCAGTTTAGCATACAAAAATAGTTCTATTTCAAACAATTCTGTTTAGCATATGAACGCAGTTTACGTGCAAAAACAGTTCTATTTCAAGCAGTTCAGTTTAGCATAAGTACGCAGTTTAAATATCAGAACAATTCTATTTCAAGTAATTCAGTTTAGCATAAGTAAGTTGTTTACTTCTATTTAACCAATAGATAGGACCATAAGATTGTTTAGTGTCATGTCTTGGACACTCATTGGGGGAGTCTTACCCCTCTGCAGAGATGTAGTTGGTGTATTCAACAGCCCCAGCCGACTGGACAAATCTGATGGAGAGGTTCCAATAATGCTGGAGCTTTGGGAGATGCGGAGAACCTCTTCATTGCCATCACTCTCAATTTCACTCCGGCCCGGAGTGGTAGCACCTGATAGGGTCCAATCTATGGGTCAAATAGAATTAAACAGTAAATTTTTGTTAAACATGATTTAAAGTCCGTACTTATACTAAACTGAACTGTGTGAAAAAGAACTGTTTTGGCATTTAATTGTTTGTAAAAAAATGATATACTAATAAACTGAATTGTTTGAAATGTAATTCGGCGTTAAATGACCCGAAAAGGGTTGATACGAGGTGCATACTATAAGTTTCCAGACTTTTTTCGTATGGGCACTTTTATTGATAGTACACACATGAAACTCAAGTCCGCTTCGAAGTAATTTCCACTAGCTGCAATGCACTCGTTGTACCGTTCAAACAACTTCTGGAAGGCCCTATGGAAGTCCTCTTGTGTTAGCGTGTCAATGACCTTCGTCACAGCTTATTTCATCTCCTCAATTGTCTCATAACGACAACCTCTGAGCTTAGGGAATAACCAAAAGTCACTGGGAACAAGGTCTGGACTATAGGAAGGCTGAGGAACTGTCTTGGTGCCCATCTTGCTCAAATAGTGTGTGACAAGGATAGAGTTGTGGACTGGCCTATTGTCCTGGTGGAAATGCCACAGACCCGATTTGAAGAGTGCTGGCCTCTTCCGACGAAATCTCTTCCTGAACTCCCTTAAAACCTTAACATAGTAACCCTAACCCTAACCCTTTGGCCAATCAACTCTAGTGTATTGACTTCCTTACTCTTCCCACACCTCTCATCATCCCTTACAGACTCCTTGCCTTCCTTGAATCTCTCATGCCACTCAAAAACTGATGCTCGATTCATGCAAGATCCTATTTACCAACCCCTCCGCTCGGGCAGGATATGACACAAGGTCAATTTTTAAGCGGATTCATGCAAGATGCTCCAAAAGCAGTCTAAAGCATTCCATACGTTTCTGTGGCAGTTTTTCCAAGTTTAAAACAGAATTTTAATGCATATCGTTCTTCTAAAGTGTCCTCACATCCAGATTGTATTTTTGACATTCACCAGCTGTGTCAATCAGTCTTTAGTAGGGTGTATTCCTATTGCTGCTGTAGCTGTCCATTTGAACGTGAAATCATAGAAACTTGCCAGTCATCTCATAAGATGTATAGCAATAGCATACAGAATTTAAATGGCCATACGAAAAAAGTCTGGAAACTTATCGTATGCACCTCGTACGTCGTAAAGCCAAACAATCAACCAACCATCCTTTTTAAATCAATTGGTGCTGTACTTGTAAACTAGTCAACTAACCTACTCTATTAAGCTTACTCAAAAGTTTTGTAATATTTTGGCACGCGATAGTTTCCAGTAATCAAAGCAGTTAGGTTATGAAAGTTATCGGCCGTAGTATGAAGTATCGGAGTGCGCTGACACGTTATACATTGTTTTACTTTCATGTGTGATTTGAAAGCTGAACAGATAAACGAGCAAAAGAGTCTAATGTGGAAATTTGTTTTCTACATGTTCGAACTGAGCTGTAACGCCGTGAAATGAACCAAAATCTTTTATTCTGTAAAAAGGTGAAGTCGCAGTTGACTACAGAACCGTAACCAGATGGGTGAAGAAATTTTGCTTGAGTGGCAAGATCCTCGACAGAGATCAGATAAGGTCAATTTGGCCTAAAAGCGTGGATTTCTAGACCGGAAATGCAAATCCAGCGAGTAGCCTCCCTATCAGAGGGTTTTGTGGCATTACTAGGATACTCGCTGGAGGGGGAGGTCTTACCCCTCCGCAGGGATGCAGTCGGTGTATTCTACAGCCCTAACCGATTAGGCTATATATGATTTGTAAACTCATTATGTTCATAATATTTTTAAATGAGCCTTAGCTCATTTTGTGTGTGTGTGTGTGTGTGTGTGTAGTTAAATGGTTTGGAGTATTTCTATTTAAAATGAATAATTCTATTTACGATTACTCACTTGTTTGCACGCAGTTAAATTGTTTCAATTGTTGCGATCTAACACTAATAATTCTATTCAATATTTATCATTTGCTTGCTCACATTGAAGTGGTTACAAGTCTTGCTATTTTACACTTATTCTAATTAATACAATTTAAATCAAATGGTTCCACGTACTGCTACGTATAATTTAAATTAGGCTCTCTGTGAAAGAGTTTCAAATATTACTAACACTAATTCTATTCAATACTACTTACTCATTTACTAATAGTTAAAGTTTGCTACATATCACAAACAATTCAATTAAATGTTTGTCATTTGTTTACACACAATTAACTGACCAAACAGTTCTATTTCAAACGATACAATTTAGCGAAAGTCAACCAAGTTAAATGATTCCAAGTATTGCTATGTATCACTAACAATTCAATTAAACGTCAGTCATTTGTTTACACACAGTTAAATGGTCACACAGTTCTATTTTAAACAATTCAATTTAGTATAAGTACACAGTTTAAATGACAAACTGTTCTATTTGACTCATAGATAGGACACTATTCCGGGTCCGACTGGACCTGGGAGTGATGGCAATGAAGGAGTACTCAGCATCCTCCAAAGCTCCAGCATTACTGGAACCTCATCATCAGATTGTTTAATGTCATATCAAGGACACTCGTTGGGGGAGGTGTCTTAACTTTCTGCAGAGATACAGTCGTTGTATTCTGCAGCCCCACCCGACTTGGCTACCAAGCCTGTGACGAGATCTAAACGCTGATACATAAAACCCCAAAACTGATGGATGTCATTAAAAAAGAATATGTCTTGACATTTTTTCTTTTCTTTTTCTTTTTTTTTTTTTTTTTTTTCGTTTTATTTTCCTTTACTTTTTCTGTGCAATGCACATTGATACCAGTGATTTTCCACGATTCTAGCTTAATAAACATGGAGTCAACTAGAATCGACCAAAATAATCTATTAACCTCCCTTATACAATATAGATATTCAACACACAACCAAAAATTCAATTACTTGAAGAGGGCTGGAATATCCAAAACATGTGTCGAGCAAAACGGGATTTCCTCCCAGCTGTGGCTGTGTCTATACTACCGTATGGATGCACTAAATGTACGCTCACAAAACGAGTTGAGAAAAAGCCACATGGGAACTACACAAGAATTCTACGAACCATTCTGAACAAATCCTGCGAGCAACATCCTACACACAACCACTGCATAGCCACTTACCTCCCATCGCGAAAACCATCCAAGTAAGACAAACAAGACATGAGGGACACTGCTTGAGAAGCAAAGACGGACTCACAAGTGACGTTCTTCTATGTAGCCCTACACAGTCACGTGCTAGTGTTGGTTGACCAGGAAGAACTTACCTCTTTGTGGATACTGAATGTAGTTTGAAAGACCTGCCGGGTGTGATGGGCGATAGAGGTGGATGGAAAATACAGCCAAAGAAATCCCTGCAGGCAGTGCGACTCGGCAATAAATAAATAAATAAAAAACTAAATACGAAATTTTAACTCATTTACAAACATTTTTATTTTTTTACGTAGAACCCACAGCAATCTACCCACACACAAATAATATATATATATATTGTGACGGCAAATTGACTAAAATTCCAAAACGGGACTTTATTTTCGCACATGTGAAGACGGGGCAGGTTGGCACTTGATCCCCTATATAATAAGTCCTCGTTCAGAGTTTTTCTCCCAGGCATATGAGAACTGGCATATTATGTGAGGGACTAATTTAGGGCCAGACTGACCGCCGCTGGCAAGGGGTTCCAAATTTCACACTATCCACACACCCACCAGGCCGCCTTCCTTCCTTCCCCTAGATAATGGAAGAATATGGACCTATAGGTTTTAGTCGTAATAATATTATTTTGTAGTAGTCGGCAACTCCGGTTTCCTATGTGATATTTTAGGGGAATTTATAGGACAATTCTAAGCAAGATAACATAAGGCGAATAGAAGCTGAAAAGGAAGCATGAAGTAACAAATTCGTAGAAGAACTGCAAAGAACAAACTTAGACCACGTGGTAACATAAAAATATATGATTCCTTTACTACAGTTATATACACTTTCAAAGTGTCAAAACATATAATAATTGGACAGTCCACGAATATAAATGTCTTTTCTTGACTTTTGTTTTTCTTCAAATAGAGAGAGAGAGAGAGAGAGAGAGAGGTGTATACAAAATTTGGGTATAAAGGAGAAATGGTCCCAAAGTTACTTATCTTATTTTTCGACGGGGTTCCACTGGAGAATCTTTCTTCTTTCACGAGCTAATAGACTTTATTCTATTTTTTTACACTGGCTTGAAGAACCTGGGGTCCCTCGTGTCTCAGATATTCTTTTGTCTTCAACCCGGAGTAAATGGCCATGGATCTGTCTGCCACGAGCCCTGCTCAAAAACTCACTTTCTTATTATTTACTTCCGCTGAGGGGAAGGAGTCCCCACTTCCGTTTTGGGGTCCCAGCCAATCATTTGGCTTCTCTCTTCTCCCCCTTGGTGTCCGGCGACCTGAGGTTACTAAGTACCAACACCTGGTGATATCCCCTCTGTGACCTACATTCTTCCTTAACGGTCACTTTTTTGACGGGTCGCCACTGTTCATTCCAACGGGAGGATAGTATTAATCTTATTTCTATCGTCTCCGTGGGCTGTCACGTGACAATATATATATAGTCATCCAAAAACAGATTGTTTCGTTGTATCACAACTCTTCAGTGTGACTAGACACGTTGGACACTTCGAGCTGGTATCGAAACCCGCCTAACGTTACGTTAGACTGATAACTTACCGCTCAGATATATATATATATATATATATATATATATTTAGGCAGCATTTCTTCGTTAATGCAAATTTCATTAAACATTATAGACATTTTATGTCTACATATTTTCTTCTGGATCCGTTCGAATTCCCGTATTACTTTTATCGTATTGAGTGCTGGTTGCAGGATTCTCGAAGCACTACATATTAGAAACCTGCAACCAACACTCAATAGAATTAATTTTCGAACCAGTGCTAATGTACTTAAATGTCTTTAGAAGAAAATATGTAGACATAAAATTTCTATTATGTTTAATGAAATTTGCATATATATATATATATATATAGTCATCCACAAACAGATTGCTTCGTTGTATCACAACTCTTCAGTGTGACTAGACACGTTGGACACTTCAAGCTGGGATCGAAACCTACTTAACGTTACGTTAGACTGATAACTTACCGCTCAGATATATATATATATATATATATATATATATATATCATTAAGATAAAAACACAAACCGGTCACATTAGGATTATAAATTTATTTCCATTCTGTTATGTGTTTTTGATAAAATCAAAAAACACGAAAAAAATTAACAGGACTTCTTCAGATCTTATGGATAAAATAAATCAGAATAGACACAGGAAAGAAAGGTGGGAGAGGATAGAAGAGTGGTGAAGAGTTATCTCCTCATTTAGCCTACTTCCGTTTTTTATTTTATTATCGGTTAGAACTATAGTAATTTTTTTTTAATTTTTTTTATTTTTTAAAAATTCTAATTACTTTTCGACTTAAAACTACATATTTAATATTAAATTAGAAAATTTACTTAATAATACACTAATAATTATATTAAATTAATTTCAAGATTTAATTAAATTTATTTTTTTTTTAAATCAAATTTATTTTTGAGCCTATTAAATCAGTTACACTTAATTTAATCCGATGTTTTTTTTTTAAAAACATTATTTATGTTAATTTTTCTATAGTTTAAATTTAGCCCTATGTCTACACCTTGCTATTCATTCACATCTCAGGCTCTGGGTAAAGCAATATTTGTATTTTTTCTTTTAAACGCAGATTACATCAACTATCGAAACATTTTGGCGTATTTGACCTTTTTAATATGGACCATTGAATCTCAGGGGTTAAACTTTTATTTTTCAACTCCAAAAATGCTTAGATAGAGCAGTTTGATGTTTCAGATGTTCATGAGAGAAAGAATATTTGTGATTAGCGTATCTAATTTTCCATTTCGTGGAGGAAATTCCAATATACGTTTTTCTATCATTTATATTCTCTTTTGGGTAAATAAATTTAAATGTTCACTTTTGAATAGTTTTCTTGTCCTGATGGAATTACTCACAACTCCGGTTTAACTGGACCGAATAATATATATATATATATATATATATATATATATATATATATATATATATTGTCATCCACAAATGTTTTGTTGCATTAAAACTCTTCAAACCCACAAGATGCTTCAAGCAGGGATCGAAACTGGGCCGACTGTACGTCAGTAGGATATATTGCCCCAGAGCCATCTTCATTCTCAGCGTAAGTGAGGGAATTTTTTTCGTATAACTTTTTTACATATACGTTATCGATTACCTGGGGTGCTCAATTCTTGATAAGCGACACACACACACACACACATATTTAGAATTTATCAAGCCAATGAGAATTGCATATTAAGATTCAAAGTTGTTATCCCAGCTGTTCTGTCTTGTCCAATGTGATATATCGATCGGTGGTTTTAAAGGAGTCGATTGATTATTTATTGGTCGATATCATAGATGAATTATCAGTGATAAATATGGGAGCAGATGTTGATAATTATTTTTAGGGGAAACTTAGGAAAAAGATTTCATGAAAAATGAAGCATGAGAATTATGAAATAAAAAGAGGAAATGAATAGATTGAATGAAAAAGACACAAAAAAGTAAAACAATAAAAATGGAAAGAAGAGAAAGAGGGGAAAATTAGAACGTAGCGGTATAACTAGAGTGAGAAAGAAAGAAAGAAAGAAAGAAAGAAAGAAAGAAAGAAAGAAAGAAAGAAAGAAAGTGACAGACTGACAAAGAAAGAAAGAAAGAAAGAAAGAAAGAAAGTGACAGACTGACAAAAAAAGAAAGAAAGAAAGCAGCAGACTGACGAAGAAAGAAAGAAAGAAAGAAAGAAAGAAAGAAAGAAAGCAACAGACTGACGAAGAAAGAAAGAAAGAAAGAAAGAAAGAAAGAAAGAAAGAAAGAAAGTGACAGACTGACAAAAAAAGAAAGAAAGAAAGCAGCAGACTGACGAAGAAAGAAAGAAAGAAAGAAAGAAAGAAAGAAAGCAACAGACTGACGAAGAAAGAAAGAAAGAAAGAAAGAAAGAAAGAAAGAAAGAAAGAAAGAAAGAAAGAAAGTGACAGACTGACAAAAGAAAGAAAGAAAGAAAGAAAGAAAGAAAGCAACAGACTGACGAAGAAAGAAAGAAAGAAAGAAAGAAAGAAAGAAAGCAGCAGACTGACAAAGAAAGAAAGAAAGAAAGAAAGAAAGAAAGAAAGAAAGAAAGAAAGCGACAGACTGACGAAGAAAGAAAGAAAGAAAGAAATTGAATGAAGAAGAAAGAAAGAAAGAAAGAAAGAAAGAAAAGGACAGACTGACAAAGAAAGAAAGAAAGAAAGAAAGAAAGAAAGAAATTTAAGTAATAGTGATACATACCTATAAATAGATACATTAAAAATAGACATAAATAGATAGATAGATAGATAGATAATGCGGATGAAAATAAGGAAATTTGTTTTTCTCTTCACTTTTAACTTTTTTTCTCTTCTTCGGCCATCTTTCTCTTTATGTGACTGCCTTGTAATTATTCCAGATACTTTTTTGTCGATAATATTTATGTCTTATTTCAGTCAATCATAAACGGATTCTTGTTATCCAAGAGACGCCAACATGTAGAGAATTTTTGATTTATTGCTCATCTTATTCCATCATTTAACTCGTATCTCGTCCACCAGTTCTCTCATTAAAAGCTCCTTTTTTCTCTGTCTCTATTTCTAATTGCTTCATCTATCTATCTATCTATCTATCTATCTGTTTCATTGTTTTATATGTCTCTCATTTCATTCTATCTTTTTATATATCTCTCTTTCTCTTTCTTCCTCTCTCTCTCTCACTCTCCCTCTCTTCTCTCTCTCTCTCTTTATATATATATATATAATTCTCATTGTTCTATATGTTTCTCATTTCATTCTTTTCTTTATATATATAAATATATATATCTTTCTTTCTCTCTCTCTCTCTCTCTCTTTCTCTCTCTCTCTCTCTCTATCAATCGATAGATAGATAGATAGATAGATAGATAGATAGATAGATAGAGAAAGAGAGAGAAAGAGAAAGAGAGAGATATAAAAAAATAGAATGAAATGAAATATAAAGAAAATAACACGTGAAGAAAGAAAGAAAGAAAGAAAGAAAGAAAGAAAGAATAACAAGAGAGAAAAACTAAATACCAAAGAAAGAAATACAAAATACTAAACGATAAAGAAAGAAAAGAAAGAATAAAACGAAAGAAAAGAAAGAGACACTCTGACAAAGAAAGAAAGAAAGAAAGAAAGAAAGAAAGAAAGCAACAGACTGACAAAGAATAAAAGAAAGTAAGAAAGAAAAAAGAAATTTAATAGAGTTGTTTTATATGTCTCTCATTTCATTCTATTCTTTATATATATATATATATATATATATATATCGTTCTCTCTCTCTCTCTCTCTCTCTCTCTCTCTCTCTCTCTCTCTCTCTCTCTCTCTCTCTTTCTTATCTCTATCTATTTATCTACGTATCTATTTCATTATTTTATATGTCTCTAATTTCATTTTGATATAATTCTATTCAATCTCTGTCTTTCTGTCTCTCTCTCTACCTCTCTAACTGTCGGTCTCTCAGTCTGTCTGTCTGTCTGTCTATCTCTCTCTCTCTCTCTCTTTCCCTCTCTCTCTCTCTCATTCTTTGCCTATATAACTCGACAGCCAAATAATTTTACTCGCTTTATCTATTTATTTCATTTTAATATCATTCTACTCTCTCTCTCTCTCTCTCTCATTCTTTCGTCTGTCTGTATATATTACTCGAGAGCCAGCTCATTTCAATCGTCTTATCTATCTATCTATCAATGTAATTTTCTGTCTCTGATATCTTTCTAATATTATTCTATTCTCTCTCTCTCTCCCTCTCTCTCTCTCTCTCTCTCTCTCTCTCGTCAATATAACTTGTGAGTCAGCTTATTTTACTTATTGTATCAATCAATCTATCCTCTCGGTTTGTCACTAAACTTTATCTAGTGGTGAGGCTACATTTCTGGAGTTATGTTATGTGTTCAATGACCACTTCGTTGCTATTACTCCCATGTCCACTTTGGCCCGTAGTGGTAATGCCTTTTAAGTTTTCATCTATGAGCCAAACAGGGCCCATTGAAAATTATTAGTATTACGTCGAAACAAACTATATTAGAGAGAAATACACTATAGTACGGCGGGAAAAGGAATTATTATGCTCTTATTATTGTTATTATAACCAGCTCATTGGCCTAGTGGGTAGAGTGTTCGCCAATGGTCCGGGAGACCTGGTTTCAATCCCAGGTCGTGTCATACTAAAGACTTTAAAATGGTGCTTCATACCTCCTTTCTTAACACTCAGCAATATAACGTACGTATCAAGAGTGAAGTTGAACAATTCAGGGATAGGAGTAGCGCCCTCCCTACAACTAGGTGTAGTAGCTATCGAAAAGGGAGCCTTCTGGTCGCCTTCGACTACGATCGCTAACAACAACTATTATTATTATTGTTATTATTATTATTATTCCCTGCGAGTTTTTCACAGCAGCGTAAGCTGATAATTTTCCACTGGAGTCTGAGTGACAGCAAGTTTCCTCAATTCTCCAGGACACTTCTCAATCTTCTGGTCGACCTCAATTAGCTGTAGTTTGGAGGTACTATTTACCAACCCCTCCGCTCGGGCAGGATATGACACAAGGTCAATTTTTAAGCGGAGTTTAACAGGTTTGAATTCAGAGTTTTCCTTCTCCTAGACTAGTTGCCTCACCAAGGCTGAAGAACCTAGTCCGTCCTACTATTTACCCATAGCTGGAGGGAGAATAAGGGGCTTCATACCTTTCCCAAGGGTATTTGCCCGAAAGTGAAAGTAATAGCGCGACTGGAGTACGAACTCGCGTACTACGATTCCGCAGTGCATCGCTTTAACCATTACACCACGAGGACACCCCTAAGCTGTAGTTTGGAGGTGCCCGTGGTGTAATGGTTATCGTCGTAGGAAATGGATACGGCGACACGAGTTCAAATCCTGGACGAGACTGATTGCATTTCACATAGCAATAATACCTTTGGGAAAGGTTTGAATCCAATTATCCTCCCTCCAGCTAGGGGTAAATAGTAGAACAGACTGATTTCTTCAGCCTTGGTGAGGCAACTAGTCTAGGAGAAGGAATACTCTGAATTCAAACCTGTTAAACTCCGCTTAAAAATCGACCTTGTGTCATATCCTGCCCGAGCGGAGGGGTTGGGTAAATATGATAAGCTGTAGTTTGGATAGCCTTGGCACGTCCTCCGATTTCCAATTCCTCCTGCCCCCTTGACAAGCCAAGAACGACAATAACAAGAAACAGAAGTAGTCAGACGTCTGTAAAATAAATAGTTTCGAGCGCCTGATTGGACAGAGTAGTCACGTGCTGTGTAATTTCAACTACATCGGCGCATTTTGATATTGTCCCGCGCAAAAAATAGATCTTGCGTTTTGAGTCGGTCACGTGACATGGAAACCTATATAGTCTGCAACTTCGAAAGCTTTCTCTCTCTTACGTTCCGACTCCCAGCTGGACAGCTTTCACTCTCACGCGCTCACACAGCCTCAGACACATCGCCACGTAAAGATAGAGACAATAGCCAACATGGCTGAACATACAACCAGCAAAAATACGTTCATTGCTATAACGAAATAGCAATGCCCGTGCCCGTGGTGCCCTTGGTGTAATTGTTATCGTCGTAGGAAATGAACACGGCAACACGAGTTCAAATCCTGGACGAGACTGATTGCATTACACATAGCACTAATACCCTTGGGAAAGGTATGAATCCAATTATTCTCCCTCCAGCTATGGGTAAATAGTAGGACAGACTGGGTTCTTCAGCCTTGGTGAGGCAACTAGTCTAGGAGAAGGAAAACTCTGAATTCAAACCTGTTAAACTCCGCTTAAAAATTGACCTTGTGTCATATCCTGCCCGAGGGGAGGGGTTGGTAAATAGGATTGCTATAACGAAATAGGTATATTTGCCACACTCCCATCTGCTGGACTTTGCATGGATGTCAAAATCGCCTTTCACATACAGACGCCCACGCAGCTTTTTGGTATTTTGGTTTCTCGTGCCTACACACATACATACGCGTGCATAAACGTAAGTAAGGACTACGACATTATAATCCTTATTTCAAACAACGAACACGCATACACACAGATAGTTTCAAGCAAAAACACATTTACGCTTTAGAGTTCACATAAAATTTGTATCCGTCACATCCACACACACACGAATATCTAACGAACAATATTCGAACATTCTTCCGACTTTGTATCGTTTTTTTTCTTTGTTGTTTGAATATAAAGTTATTTTATGTTATAATGTACTTGATTTTCAGTTGAGGTGCCCGTGGTATAATGGTTATCGTCGTAGGAAATGGACACGGCAACACAAGTTCAAATTCTGGACGAAAGTCTGGACGAAAGCATTTCACATAGCACTAATACCATTGGGAAAGGTATAAATCCAATTATTCTCCCTCCAGCTATGGGTAAATAGTAGGGCAGACTGGGTTCTTCAGCCTTGGTGAGGCAACTAGTCTAGGAGAAGGAAAACTCTGAATTCAAACCTGTTAAACTCCGCTTAAAAAATTGACCTTGTGTCATATCCTGCCCGAGCGGAGGGGTTGGGTAAATATGATCATGTTCTTGATTTTCTTTCGGCTGCGTTATTCATTTCTTTGTATTGTAAATTGTGGAACGATTCTCGATGTTTTGTTTCTAGCAAAACTTCGAGAGAACTAAGCGACCCATTCAGTCCCCCACAATCCCTTTGATGAGATTACTACAACTAGAGTTGGTTTTCTTATTCGTCTGATTCCTTGTAAGTTTGTCACCCCCAGCGATAATAATGCTCTGAATTGGATGGCCTCGATTCTTCCTCTAATTTCCAATTCCAACCGGCTTTTTTCCAAACCTTTTAGAACAGCAACAAATGCACCAACTAAAATTAGTATCTCCATCACTTTCATGTTCTTACAGTTCTCTGGCCAGTTGCAAGAATTTGTATACCTTTTCGGTTTTTTTTCTTTCTTTTATTTTCACTCTGTGTTTCGCTGGAACAACCAAATCTACAAGATGACAGGTTCTTTCTTTTTTTTTTTCTTGTTAATCAACTTTAGGTCTTGCCTTCTGACAGGGATTTGGTTATTCGTTCGAATCTCAAAACCCCAAATAATTCTATGCGATTCATTCGCTTGTGCGGTTTTTGATTTGTACATATACCATTTAGTTATATGGTCAAATTCCAATCTCTTGCACAATTCTAAGTGGATCTCTTTTCCACCCAATCGTGCCTGGTCTTGTATTCTTTTCTGCTTGTTTACTGAATTTGCTTATTATACGTCTAACCGATTCATCTCTGTCCCCACATAATCAACATTTGCTATTCTGTTGCGTGGTCTCAGTCTTCGCTTTGATGTAATTGGTCCTTATGGCGTTGTTTTGTGCTGCTATTAAAAGAGATTCAGTTTCTTAGTAACTAGAAATCATACGCCTCTCTCTCTCTCTCTCTCTCTCTCTCTCTCTCTCTCTCTCTCTCTCTCTCTCTCTCTCTCTCTCTCTCTCTCTCTCCAAATATACGTTATGGTAAAAGTGTTAAAGAATTTGACAAAAATATGAAACGGAAATACAGAGAGTTGGATGAAGTTTTGAGAAAAAGAAAAACAGAAACGAGAATTGAGAGAAGAATTATCAACCCCAAAAAATTATTAGAAAGAGAATTCATCAAAGAAGAAGAAGAAGAAGAAGAAGAAGAAGAAGAAGAAGAAGAAGAAAATATACAAGAAGATGAATGGTAATGGAAAAGAAAACGAATAAAAGGAATTCTTAAGGAGGATGAGTGGAAGAAAGACGATCGAGGAAATTAAAATAACATTGACACAAATGAAAGTAAAAGAAGAAGGAGGCTAGAAAAAAAGAAAAAAAAAAGCTAAGAGAGAGTGGTTAAAGAGGGAATGAGATAGGGAGGGAGAGTAGTGATAGAATAAACGAGTAGAAAAAGTGAGAGAATACCGGCCAACAATTGATTGATTGTTCTGCTTATTTACCGAAAAGAAGCCTTAATATTTTGGGCAAACTTTTTGAATTTCCAATCAATATCACAACAAATAAATATCCACGCTTAAGTGTTTCAATGGAAGTACATAAAGGAATACGACTATGATAGATAGATAGATAGATAGGAAGGAACTGACTACGATACATAGATACGAACAGACAACTATTGATAAATAGGAACAGAGGAATATACGTACGTACGTAGGTTCGTGCGATAGATAGATATATAGATAGATACCCAGTTAATGACGGTCCTAAAACCAGGGTTTCGGTTCTGATTTCTGAGGCATCTCTTTAAAATGATCTGTGACTACAACGAAAATTGGTACAATTTTTCACTAGCACAAAAGTTATATCAAATAGAAATAAATATCTTTGCCTTTCTTTTTTTTTCCCCTTTCAGGTTTTCATTTATTTTATTTTCTACTTTTTTAAAACACCAATGGAGTGCCCGGACGTAAATAAATGATTATGGGTACATATATATTTATAGTTTTCATTTTAAAAGCTTTATTTGATTTGGCACAAGGCCACGAGGCAGTCAGTGAGAACCACACTCACTAAGAATAGTTAGTTACTCCAGTTTGCTACTGAAGAGTGCCTCTTGTGCAGGAACTAACGCGTTGGACTGCGACACCGTAGAAAACAGGCATATATTTTAGTAGTTGGAGTATTACACGAAGCCAAGATTTCAATTTTTACTTTTCAAGACAGACTGACTTCCTCCCTCGCGACTATCATTCGTCTGCTATTTTTCGTTGTGTCGGTCAAAGTCGTTAGTAAGTAAATATCCACTTTTATGATGTCAAATATCATCATCATCATGTCGTGCTGGCAGCACGGATATCCCTGACCCTCTCTCGCCACTTTTCGCTATCGTTCATCTCCTCAGGCAGGTCTTCTGGACAACATCCTGTATCCTCACATAGTTGCTGAATGTATGTTCGTGCTGGTCGTCCTACTTTTGCACGGCCATGTGTGGGGGTCCATAAGAGTACATCACTTATGAGTTCGTCCCTGCTTCTCCAGCAGTGTCCTGCATGTCTGGTTCGTCTAACTTGAATAGTTTTCGTGATAGGAGGCAAGTGGCCGTATACTCCCTTAAAGGATGCCTTCGATCGCCATTAAGCTCAAATTAGAATCATACTATTAATATAGTTTAAAAAGAAAGTATTCTAAAATTTAGTTTTCTCCCCATACAAATTATGACGATCAGAGTGAACGTGAACGAAGACTCTCTCCAACATTATTATTATTATTATTATTTACAAATTCGATCGGAAATTTCTTTAAGTCGGAATATTTGAAATCTATTGTGATAACAAAAAGATTGTGAACATACAAAAATCGAACGAAAAATTATGAGAAGTTGAATCAATAAATCCGTAAATAAAATCTGATCAAATAGTTCACTGTATAACAGTTGATTTCTATGATAAAAAATCATCTCTGAAATACGATTCATGATCCCAAAGTAACGAAACTGCATTTTTGATTTTTTGATAAATTGCAATTTAAATGAAAATGTTTTAACATTATTTCATGTGTTTTCAAATAAATTTTAGAATTAAAAAAATCAAAGATTCAGTTTCGGTGTATATATATATGTGTGTGTGTGTGTGTGTGTGTGTACAAATTCGGATCGACACATGTCCGCTGTCTCTTTATATAGACCAAGCTTGTCCTAAAAAATTCCGAGTCAAACCAAGATAGATAGGGATAGGCATAGATAGATAGATAGATACTGTATATAGAAGGTTTGATTAAACTATATTGAACCGTTAGATGATTATTCGGTATACTATATATGTCGATTATTTCCTTCTTGGTGACACCGACAACTTTTCAGCAGCCCTTCGTATTAGCACATATAGAAAATTCACAGCATTACAAACTACGAATATCTTCATACACCACGTGTAAACTAATCATTTCCCCGATATAAACACGACAAGACCCGAAAACGCCCACATACATACACATACACACTCACACATACACACACACACACCTACATACGCACGTTCTACAAGTGCAAATAGCCCACCCAACCACGGTGCAGAAAATAAATAACGAATACTTTAGACAATTAAAGCTGAAAATAAACTAAATTCAATATCATTTATTTTTTGTTAGTTATTTTGGTTTTTTCCCCCTTGTCAAATTCAATCACAATTTTTATGACTTTTCTCCCAACATTTGAATTTGGCCGACATTAAGTTTTTTTTTTTTTTCGTAAATAAATACAAAAATATCCTCATTTATCCATATGTGAATTGTAGTCTGATTGTTTACTTTATGCCTGCTTCTTTATTAATCATGTATGTGTCTATCAGAGAATTTCTCTATGCATGTCTTTGCGTATACGAAAGTAAATTTTCACGCATGCGTATTCAATCGTTTGGATATTACAAGAACCGATTTTATTGTGTCGGGTTGAACGTTTTGGACGATGAGGACATCTCTATAAATTGTGGAGGGGCTAGTGGCGTAACTGTTATGGGAAATGAACTCGGTGACGCGAATTCAAATCGTAGAGGAAGTTGTTTGTATTTCACATGGCGATAATACCCTTGAAAATGGTATGAATCCAACTATTCTCTCATCGGCGGACAGACTGGGTTCTTTAACCTGGGTAGAGCGACCGATCAAAGAGAAGGAAATCTTTCAATTCGGACCAGTTTTATTCCGCTGAAAAACTGACCTTGTGCCGTACCCCGCTCGTGGAAGAGCGATTGGGTAAATACATGCATCTCTATAAAAATGTATTTTAATGCTGCGAATATGAAGAGGTGGGAGTGATGTAATGGTTACCGGTGTGGAAAATGGAATCGGTAAGACGAATTCATATTCCAGTCGACTATAAGTGCATTTACTTCACAGATACCTAAAGAAATTCATGAATTTATCTTGTTTTTTTTTAACAATAAGTAAAATAATAAACAAAGTGAATGTCTTCAGGGACTTATATAGTCTCTAATACAACAATTTTTCTCCGCCCTAAATATTTCCCGTATTTTTTGGGTGGGGGTATACGATATTCTCCTCGATTTTAGCTCTATTGAGCAAGAAGCGAAACCGGTCAGCTAGTTCGTCACTTTTTTTTCTTTGGGTTTTTTTTGGGGGGGTTAGTGCTTTTGTACTCCCATAATGAATAAAATTTGGGGTTTTTTCATTGACTTGATAAAATAATATGGTAAACTGGACTATCAAACCTTGGTAGGCTACCAATATAGGAAATGGACAAATCTGATTTCAAACCAAGGAACTAGAGTCCTTAGCCAGTCCGACGCATTTTTGGACCTTGTGCGGGAAACTTTTGTGGTAACCCTGGTGTCAACTTGGACCTTTAATACAAAACTTGACTTCATCGTCAAATAGATTGATTAATAGTCGTCCACGAAGAAGGAAGTTACTTACCAAGTAACAGAAACTCACCAAAAAGTGAGCGGATAAAAAACGCCCCTTAGGCATTCTTATTTCCACCGAGTAGTTTTAACTCCATGCTTGTTTTGGGGTCATCAGAAGAGAATGTGCACCGTTTAGGGGCCTTCCTCATATTTTAATAGATTGATTGATAGTTGGCCACGAAGGAAGATACTTGCCAAGTAACAGAAACTCACCAAAAAGAGAGCGGATAAAAACGCTCCATTAGCCATTCTTATTTCCACCGAGTAGTTTTAACTCCATGCTTGTTTTGGGGTCATCAGAAGAGAATGTGCACCGTTTCGAGGCCTTCCTCCTAGTTTAATAGATTGATTAATAGTCGACCACGAAGAAGGAAGTTACTTACCAAGTAACAGAAACTCATCAAAAGGGGAGCGGATAGAAAACGCTCCATTAGCCATTCTTATTTCCACCGAGCAGTTTTAACTCCATGCTTGTTTTGGGGTCATCAGAAGAGAATGTGCACCGTTTCGAGGCCTTCCTCCTAGTTTAATAGATTGATTAATAGTCGACCACGAAGAAGGAAGTTACTTACCAAGTAACAGAAACTCATCAAAAGGGGAGCGGATAGAAAACGCTCCATTAGCCATTCTTATTTCCACCGAGCAGTTTTAACTCCATGCTTGTTTTAGGGTCATTAGGATAGAATGTGTACCGTTTCGGGGCCTTCCTCATAGTTTAATAGATTGATTAATAGTCGCCCATGCCTGCTCGTAGATCAAGAAAAGATATATAAAACAATGTATATCGTATTTGTACGTGCATGCACGTTATTTCTATCAGAATAACATACAAGTAAAATGAATATTATTAGGTATCATTAATTACAAAAATCTACATTAATGAAATTCTGTAACCGAAAATACGAATATGTAGTAATCTAAAAATAAGTACAATCTTTATAAAGGGTGTAGAAGCAAAATAAAGAATATTCTAGTATAATGATAAACTACTCTATTATGAAAGATCATTAATATCAATTTTTTTTAAATAGACCAGAAAATAAGAAGATAGACACAAAACAGTAAATTTACTCAATATGGCCATCATTTTTTTTTTTTTTTTTTTCAATTATTGTATCAACACGCTTTCGAAACGATTTGCATGCCTTCAAAATAAATTCTTCATTAATAGCAATCTTAAGTTAACCAATATTTGAATGGGAAGTTGCATTTGTTTTGTTTTCTAAAACGCCCCAAATAGGGTAATCAAGGAGATTAAGGTCTGGGCTTCAATCTTGTTTAATTGCTGTCCTCACAATTTTCCCGTGGACTTTCAATTCATTAGCGTGTTTTCTTTTTGACATTGTGGGGTCCTTCTTAATCGTCGTAGCGAGAGCAGTTAAAAAGCCTTCCTTACGTGTTTTTTTTTTTTAATCCAACACTTCCCCTTTTTCCTTAAAAAGCTCTTTTTCTATAAAATAAATAAATATAAAATAGACAAAGAAACTTTGGTTTGGTTTTGGCGTTAAGATTTTTTGTCGTTTCTTTTCTTGCTCACTCATATTGGGCTGAATATTAATTCTTTAAAAAATGCTTTTATAATAGAGCTAATCATGAAAATTTAGATTTATCGCCTTTTTTCAAATATTGGACAAAAAAAAAAAACGTTTTAAAAATCATTCTATATTTTGCTTCCGCGCCCTATATACAGTACCAGTACGTCCTCATATTACTTGTAAGATGGTCATTATTAAAACTGAAGGTGAGAGATTTACAAGTGTAAAATAGCAATACTTAAAATCATTCAACTGTGTGCATACAAATTATTAGTATTGGATAGAATTATTAGTGTTAAATAGTAAATATTGAAGCCATTTAACTGTGGACAGACAAATGAGCCCTAACTCGTTTAAAAAGAAAATTATCAACAAACTCTTCGCTTAAAAACATTATGATATATATTTATATAAAAAGGATTTGGAATTAAATAACCTACAAGGGTTGATATGCTATTAAATCATACAACCTAACTATGAATAATTCCTGAAATTATGGGTGAATCTGGATTTTTAAAAAAAGACAGAGCTTTTGTGAGAGGGGCGAACAATTAGTGAATTATTAGATTTGTATATCTTTATTTTTGATACCACAAATTTTGATGGTTGGTTGGTTGGTTTTGTGGCATATGAACCTTTGTAAGTTAATTAACGCCATATCCATTTTTATGCAAATTGTCAGTTCTATTTCAAACAATTCAGTTTAGCATAGATACACAGTTTAGATCTCAAAACACTTCTATTTCAAGCAATTCAATTTAGCATATGTACGCAGTTTAAATGCAAAAAAACAGTAAGTTAAGAAACCACGGTTTAGTTCTATTTAACCCATAGATAGGACCCTTATCAGGTGCTACCACTCGGGGCCAAAGTGGACCTTGGAGCGATGGCAATGAAGGGGTACTCAGCATTCCCCAAAGTTCCAGGATTATCGGAACCTCAACATCAGATTGTTTAGTGTTATATCCAGGACACTCGTTGTCAGGGGGTCTTACCCCTCTGCAGAGAAGCAGTCGGTGTATTCTACAGCCCTAGCTGACAGGGCAAAGAAATTTTGAAAATTTATTTGTGATTCTCAGATATAGTGCTGTAAAGTCTGGTAATAGATAATACCTGATAATATCCGTTTTGCTGGAATATTGTTCCACTCGAAATAATAGAATCTTGGTATATTTAGATTAGAAGACAATTAACTTTTTTATTTAAAAATACTTTGGTATTCATGTTACATAGTCAGATATACGGATGTTTGAAATAGACATAATGTTCATAAAATGTTCATAAACATATATAGGAATCCGAAAACGCGAAATTGGTTCAGGTACGAAACTTTTATTCACCTTTTTGAGTTTAAAGGTTTTTTGTCATGAGGAGAGAGAGACACAATCTTTCTATGCTGACTGCTTTTACATCGTAGCGCCCAAATTTGTCTGGCCTCACCCAGGCCTGAATCTCGACTCCCTCGTTCGGAGGCAGGATCTCAACTAACTGCTTTTTCTCAAATCTCAAAATCCTCAGCCCACGCTTCCGCTGCGTGACGTCACTCACATGCCCTGGTCCAATTCTATCTGGGATTTTTATTTTGACATCTCTGAATGACACATCCTCTCCGCGCGCGCTTGAACACCTGCGTTAATCTTGCACCTAACTAACTCATGCGCTAAGCGAAAGGTTCTCAGCCTAATTAAACCGAAAAGCAAGATATATAAAACGAAATCCCTCCACAATTATATTACATTCATAGATGATACAATAAATATGGACAGACATAGATAGATAGATTATTGGACAAAAGATCAGACAATAGAAAATTGAACCTTTTTTCATTATTGCTATAAATTTTAAGAGGGAAATCTCCGTGGAGTTGTGGCTAATGTACGAGTCTTAATAAATTAGTTCGAACTCTACGAACCCTTTTACTTTCACTTTCGAACTAATAATTTTGGGAAAAGCATGAGCCTGTTTATCCCCCCCCAAACAATTATGGGTTAACTAATACAACTACTGTTTTTCTACAAGGATCGTATTAAATAACCCACGAAGGTTGATATGCCATTAACCGGAAAAATCAAACCACAAATTTTAATTTGCCCCGTTGGCTGGGGCTGTAGAATACACCAACTGCACCTCTACAGAGGGGGTAAGACCCTCTCCCCAATAAGTGTCCTGGATATGATACTAAACAATCTGATGGTGAGGTTCCAGTGATGCTGGAGCTTTGGGGAGTGCAGAGCGCCTCTTCATTGCCATTGCTCCCAGGTTCAATCTGGCCTGGAGTGGTAGAACCTAATAAGGGCCCTATCTATGGGTTAAATAGAACTAATTGCATACTTATGCTAAACTGAATTGTTTGAATTAGAACTGTTTGACTAAACTGAATAGTTTGAAATAGAAATGTTTTTGACAATTAAACTGTACTTACATTTAAACTGTGCGCTTATGCTAAACTGAATTGTTTAATATAGAACAGTTTTGACAATTAAATTTGTGTAAAGAAAATCTGTACTTATACCAAACTGAATTGTTTGAATAAACTGAATAGCTTGAAATAGAAATGTTTATGACATTTAAACTGTGAACTCATGCCAAACTGAATTGTTTGAAATAGAAATATTTGCATAAAAATGTATTTGGAGTTATAAATCACCAACGAAGGTTGACATGCCATAAAACCTAAACAATCAACCAACAACAAATTTTAAGGTAACTTTCATGGCTCTTTTTTTTTTTTTTTTTTTTTTTTAGAAAATTATGACTTTAGCTATGTGTGTCCAATACCATGAAAAGTCATTTTTTTTAAAGAAAATTCTCAGAAATACTAAAAAAATAAAAATAGAAAATGAAAATTTAAAAGAATTTCCTTTTCCCTGATTTGATATCCTAATTTGTGACTAGTCCTTTGCCAATGACTTGTTGCTAATAATAAGGGAAAATTGGCAACAATTATCAAGAAAAATAATCTTTTTTTATCCAATACTGTATAAAGGAACAGGCTTTGATAGATAGATAGATCCTATTTACCAAACCCCTCCACTCGGGCAGGATATGACACAAGGTCAAATTTTAAGCGGAGTTTAAATTCAGAGTTTTCCTTCTCCTAGAGTAGTTGCCTCACCAAGGCTGAAGAACCTAGTCTGTCCTACTATTTACCCATAGCTGGAGGGAGAATAATTGGATTCATACATTTCCCAAAGATATTAGTGGTATGTGAAATGCAATCAGCCTCGTCCAGGATTTGAACGCGTGTCGCCGTGTCCATTTCCTACGACGATAACCATTACACCACGGGCACCTCCATTAACATTAACATCTATAGACAGATAGATAGATAGATAGATAGATACGTACTTACGTATTCAAATAATCGCCACTACCCGTAATCTTAAATCGATTTCATATTACCACCATAAGTACCCTAAACCTGACGTCATATTAATCCAGTACAGTTCAGTTTAACGCTCTCCTTTTAAGTGAAAAATATCTTATACGCAAAACTTATCCTTTTTGCTAAATCAGTGGGTGAGTTCATTCATTTATTGGATAAATATGAATAGATATTAGAAAATAATTACACGGCAAAAATATGTTGGGAACTCAAGACAATAACAGGACAGAGGGCATCGATTAACTCATGATTACCTGGAATATCACAAAAAAAAATAGTTACTGTCATTCTTAAAATAAAGATTTATTGTCTGTCAATAATAACAAGTGTTCAGGCATTTATTAGACAACTAACATAGTTACGGTGATAGATAATACGTTTATTTATGTGTAGATTGGCATTTCTTGTTGTCAATATGTACGAGATATTGACATCAGTTGTATTTGGGAGTTGAGAAAGAAAGAAAGAAAGAAAGAAAGAAAGAAAGAAAAGCAAAGAGGGAAGAATAAAGGAACGCAGCGATGGAAGAATTGGTATTTGAGTGCTGTCAAAATTTCAGTGACGATATGAAACAGCGTAGTCAACAGGCAGTACAGCCAGCCCGAGACCATAAATCCTCCACCACCAAACCTCCGAGCAACTCTTTCCGGTGTTTCTAATGGTAGATCATGCCAATAAATAAGAAAGAAAGAAACAAAGAAAGAAAGAAAGAAAGAAAGAGAAAAGAGAATAAAAATAAAAATGTTTTGAAGGGAAAAAGAAGACGAAGTACTTTTGATAAGGGAGTGCTGTCAAGGTACACATCGTGCGTATATATATATATATATATATATATATATATATATATATATATATATTGTCATCCACAGACAGATCTGTTTCGTTCTATCCGAACTCATCAGTGTGGCTTGACAGGCTAGATTCCCGAAGCTGGGATCGAAACCCGGTTGACTCAAATATATATATATATATATATATATTGTTTAATGGCTTATGAAACTTCTTGAGTTATTTGATACAAAAGATACTATTTAACTCATAGCTGGCAGGAATAAGGGGGTTTCATATTTTTCTCAGGGGTATAAGTCCAAAAGTGAGTGCAATAACACGATTGGAGTTGACTACGATGTCACAATCCAACACATTCGCCAGTACCCCACTGGGACTCCCTATCCCCCCACCCTCTCTCTCTCTCTCTATATATATATATATATGCATATATATATGCATATATGAAGTAGTACAAATAATTATATATGTGTGTCTGTGTGTGTCTGTGTGTGTGATAATTAGTTCAATGGTAAATGTTGGAGTTAAAAATATAAGTGCACGGCTCCCAAAATAAGAGCTGTTTAAAAACTAAAAAATCAATCACAATTTTGTCAGAGACGTGAGCCTCATGCAAGAATCATTAGATTGTCTGATGAATGTAATACATATATATATATATATATATATATATACAAGGCCCATAAAATAGGTTTCCAGACCTTTTTCGTATGTGCCCTTTTACTGATAGTACACACATGAAACTCTAGTCCCCTTCGAAGTAATCTCCTCCGGCTGCAATACACTTGTTGTACCGTTCCAACAACTTCTGGAAGGCCCCATGGAAGTCCTCTTGTGTGAGCGTGTCAATGGCCTTCGTCACAGCTTCTTTCATTTCCTCAACTGTCTCATAACGACAGCCTGTAAGTTTTTCCTTGAGCTTAGGGAATAACCAAAAGTCACAGGGAGCCAGATATGGACTATAGGGAGGCTGAGGAACTGTCTTGATGCCCATCTTGCTTAAATAGTCTGTGACAAGGATAGAGTTGTGGACTTGTGCATTGTCCTGCTGGAAATGTCACTGACCCGATTTGAAGAGTGCTGGCCTCTTCTGACGGAATCTCTTCCTGAGCTCCCTTAAAACATCAACATAGTATTCCTTGTTGACTGTCGGTCCAGTGGGAACTCAGTGCACGTAGATCATGCCAGTGTTGTCAAAAAAAGGGATCATGAAAAGTTTGTGGGTGGATTTGCTCTGTCTGGTCTTCTTGGGCTTGGGAGAGCTAGCATGCTTCCACTGGAAACTCTGTCTCTTGGTCTCTGGGTCATAGCAGTAGATCCAGCTTTCATCGCAGGTCACCAGAGCATCCTGCTGTCATAACGACGTCTTTCTTTCTGAACTTCTCTGAGCACCCTTGGGACAAACTCCTCGCAAATCTTCCGCATCTTCAGTTCCTCGCGCATAATTGTGTGTACAGTTCCCATACTGAAATCAAACTGTGAACTTATTGTCTCTATAAACACACGACGGTCCTTATCCGTGAAATTCTTTATTTGGACAATCAACTCTGGTGTTCTGACTTCCTTACTCCTGCCACACTTCTCATCATCCCTCACAGACTTCCTTGAATCTCTTATGCCACTCAAAAACTGATGCTCGATTCATGCAAGATGCTCCAAAAGCAGTCAGAAGCATTCCATACGTTTCTGTGGCATTTTTTCCACGTTTAAAACACAATCTTATTGCATATTGTTCTTCTAAAGTGTTCTCACGTCCAGACGAATTAAAACTGATTAATCATGTGCAAACAAGTGAAATCCTGATTTTAGAAAATTTTACCTACTAAGTATTCATTGGTAAAAGGTATATATATATATAGAGAGAGAGACAGAGACAGAATTTGGCGTTAAATAACCTACAAAGGTTGATACGCCATAAAATCTAAACAACCAACCAACCAGATTGCATTTTTGAAATTCACCAGCTGTGAGAATTAGGCTTTAGCAGGGTGTATTCCAATTGCTGCTGTAGCTGTTCATTTGAAGCTGAAATCATATAAATTGGTCAGTCATCTCAAAAGATGTATAGCAATAACATAGTGAATTTTTAAGAGTTTACGACAATTTTAAATGTCTGTATAAAAAAGTCTGGAAACTTATTGAAGGCAACTCGTATATATATATATATATATAAACCACTTATCCTTTTTTCGTAAATATATATATATATATACGAAAAAGGATAAGTGTTATCATTTAACATCTTGGGGCTATAAAATTGAGATCTTAGCAATCATACCTTTTTTCTCTTCCTTTTGTTTACTCCTTTTTTTAGGTCACTCAGCTATGATCAATAAGAAACGAACAAACCTAAATTTTTTAGTCTGATTGGAAAAAACAACTAAAACAAGCACTTGAAATGCTTTTGAAAATGTTTAGAGATAAACGCCATGTCAAGAAATCGGGTTTTTGAGTGACACAACAAGTATACAGAAGGATTCGAAGAAGTGAAAGATGATTCCAGAAACGGAAAGCCTTTAACAAGCAGGACTGAGATCAACAGTAAGCGGGTAAGTCAGGTAGTCTGTGTGGATCTGTTAGGATCAATCCTAAGAAAATAATTACTTCCCTTTTGACTGACTATGGAGTGATCGCCCTTGGGTTTAGGAGGTCGGCCATTACACATTTGATGAAGATAACGGAGTGGTTGAACGGGAGACTTATCATCGCCCATCCAGTGGTTCATTCATTATCATCTCTAAACGTAACTTAGTAAATAAATCAGTGAAACGTTCCACTTGGTTCTTGTGTCATTTTTACGGGAATATTCATAGAACCTTCACCTTAAAAACCATAAAAGGATCATCAGTTGACTCTTCGAATGAGCACAAGTCAGCTGGACATTAAAAAAATTTGGAAGATTATTATCAAAAAATCTAACGTAGCGAGACAGGGTGTGTCAAATATCCGGCCGTTTCTGGCTGGTATTGTATAGCAGAGAAAGACAATAGCGCTCATGCATAAAAATATAATCTGCGTCCTTTTATTACCCAAAATGGACGTATGGGTAGAGTGAGGCAAAGTCGAAGACGGCTGAGCTGCACTTACAGGGGGCGAGGTACGAATCTTCGGTAAAATCTCTTTTGGTTTAGATTAAAACCTTCCTGGTTATATAATATCCCGGATGCCTACACATTCTCGTGATCACGCCTCCAGCTTACCACCTACATGTTTCACATAGACAAACCTCCTTCTAGCGTTCTACTAACGCAATTTACGCGGATTTCCGCTGACAGCACCTGAGTCCTGTCTACTTTAGGTACTTGGTGCATTTCCTGTTATTTTTCTTCCCAGTGGCCGGCTTCCGTGGCTGCGTCGACAGATGTCAAAGGGGGTCTTCAAGTCAATATGCAACACTGAGAGGAACACCGCCGTCAAGGAATAAACTCCCTATTCACCTGATCCTGCTCCGCGGGACTTTTATTTTACTACAAGTTCTAGGAAATCATCAGGGGGGGTGCTCATTTTGAAGACGCGGAGGCCATCTAGAGGGCTGTGCCAACGGAAGTGAGAGGCATCCCAGATAAACCCCTTCAACAGTTCATAGAAACGTGGCAGAAAAGGATGGGAAAGTACTTTAGACGTAACAGGGGTTACTTTGAAGAGGAAAATATGTTTTTAGTAGTTTAAAATTGAAATAAACTGTTCGTGACAACAGTCCCGTTACTTTTCAGACATACCCTGCATATATATATATATATAATGAACGAAAGAATAGGCGCATAAACTCTGGTAAGTGTATTTACCAACATCTCCACCAGAGCCGAAGACGACACAATGTCAATTTTTAAATTGGAGTTTAACAGGTTTTAATTCAGAATGTTCCTTCTCCTAAGCCGGTTGCCGTGCCTAAGTTAAAGAGTGTACTCAATTATTCACCAATAGTTGGATCGTAAATATTTAGTTTCATTCCGTTCTCATATGTAGTCTCGTCCAAGATTTGAACTCGAGTCGCTGTGTCTGTTTCCCGCGTTGATTACCATTACACCACGAGCGCATCCATAAATGTTGGTCGAGATTTTTTTGATAAATTTGTTAACCCCGACCAGTTTAGACGTTCGAAAAATACTATTTTTTTAGATTTTGGTATGACTCGACCTGGGATTGAACCCCGGTCTCCCGGACCATTGGCGAACACTCTACTCATTAGGCCAATGGCCCAGTTGCACTCTGTTAAATTTTTTCAAATATTGCCATCTTGCATAAATATTTTTATTTGCAAACAGTTAAATGGTTTCAAATATTGCTAATTAACACTAATAATTCTATTCAAAACTGCTCATTCGTTAGCCCACTGTTAAATGGTTTCAAGTATTGCTATGTATCATTAAAAATTCGATTAAAAATCAGTCATTTGTTTACACATAGTTAAAGGATCAAACAGTTCTATATATAATAATTCAATTTAACATGTCATTTGTTTGCACAAAGTTTAAATGTCAAACAGTTCTATTTTAACCATAGATAGGACCCTATCAAGTGTTACCACTCTGAGCCAGAATGGACCTGGGAGCAATGGCAATGAATAGGTACTCCGCCTTTCCCGAAGCTCCAGGACTGCAGCCTCACCATGAGATCATTTAGTGTAATATCCAGAACACTCGTTAGGTTGCGGGTGTCTTACCCCCACTACAGTATGCAGTCAGTGTATTCTACAGCTCCAGGAGAAATAAAATTATATTGGAAAGAAACTAGATAAGAACGCATATAAAAAGAATACACTTTTCAAAACTGATTTCTGTATAAAATTATACATTAGTTCGCTTTTAATACGTTTGAGAATAAAACAATAATATTGGAAATCATTTGGTGGAGTCCGTGGTGTAATAGTTATCATCGTAGGAAATGGACACGACGACAGAGTTCAAATCCTGGACGAGACTGATTGCATTTCACATAGCAATAATACCTTTGGGAAGGGTTTGAATCCAATTATCCTCCCTCCAGCTAGGGGTAAATAGTAGAACAGACTGATTTCTTCAGCCTTGGGGAAGCAACTAGTCTAGGAGAAGGAAAACTCCGAATTCAAACCTGTTAAACTCCGCTTAAAAATTGACCTCGTGTCATAGCCTGCCCGAGCGGAGGGGTTGGTAAATATGATAAAATTGGAAATAGATTTTCAAAAAAAGTAACAAGAATAACTTCGTGCTAGGTCGGTGTTTTTAAGCTGATCGTCTAGTCTCATGGAGTCTTTCACCGGGGTCGTACCTGCTTGACAGGGTTGAGTTTATTGCTTGGCACCTGAGGAGCACCTAAATGGGAATACCGACGAGACCAAGCATTTTTTTATCATATCCATGCATGAGTCTCAATTAGTGCGTGGTTACCCACAATAAAAGGATCTTGTGTCAAATCCTGACTTGGTGGAAAGCCAATTAAATACCAACGCATTAACATCACGGGTTCGCTCTTTCTGGTTTCCCGGGAGGTGGTTGTTCTAAAGGAATACCTGCTTGACTGGCTGAATCTATCAGTTGGCACCTGAAGCGCCCCAAATAGGGAATGCTGAAGAGATTAAGTATTTTTTTTTTACAGCCACGCATGTCTCAATTCAAATCTGACTTGATGGAAAGTCGGATAAATATGTTAGAACGTGGGCTGTTTTGAGGCAAATCTAACATAGCAGAGACATTGTTAATAAATAAGATGTTAATTAAGATAAAAGAATAATCATTGAAATACAACGTAAATAACTAAGGGAATTTTAACATCTGTGGTGACATAGTCTGGGTTACAGAAAAACATAATTTCCAATATATATATATATATATATGTATATATATAATAGATTTCATATATTTAATTCCATAGAAGTTTGTCTGTAACTTTAGATTTCATGAAATTTTACAAACAGCAATACTCAGGCAGATAACGAAAGATATATATATATATATATATATATATATATATATATATATATATATATATATATATATATATATATGATTTTTATTTTATATACCTATTTTTGTATCTCTGAAGGCGCAAAAAAAAAAAATAATGTAATTTGTAAATAAAATGATATTTTACAAGCTGATATCTGGTGGGTGGGAATTCAATAAAAAAAAGAAAAGATTAAAAACATTCGTACAGCTTGAAAATAATCAACCAGGACCACAATGTCTAGCCAAAAGAAAAAAGCACCGAAAGAGCTACCTAAGCAAATTCGTCGAGAAAAACTATATACATTATAATTAAGATTAGGTTTGATTGATTTGGTTGGGTTTTATGGCACATCAACCATTGTAGGTTATTTAATGCCAAATCCTCTTTATATATAAATATCAAATATATAGGATTTGGTTTGGTTGGATTTTATGACATATCAACCATTGAAGGTTATTTAATGCCAAATCCTCTTTATACATATATATTAAATATACAGGATTTGGTTTGGTTTGGTTATATGACATATCAACCATTGTAGGTTATTTAATGCCAAATCCTCTTTATACATATATATTAAATTTATAGGATTTGGTTTGGTTGGATTTTATGACATATCAACCATTGTCGGTTATTTAATGCCAAATCCTCTTTATACATATCTATTAAATATATAGGATTTGGTTTGGTTTGGTTTTATGGCATATCAACCATTGTAGGTTATTTAATGCCAAATCCTCTTTACTTATTGATACTAAATATATGATTACTAAACACACTTCCGGTTCTCTATTTTCATGTCAAAAATGTAATTATTAATTATTTAACTATATACATATGGGGGAGAGGTTTGAAGGGAATATTTGATACATCATGAACCTGATAGGTTTCTGCTGTAAAATTCTCATTGGTGTTTATCATTAAGTTGCAAACAAAATTTTTTAATTAAGTTGCAAACTGAAAATTGTCATTAAATTGCAACCTGAAAATTATTAAATTGCAAATCAAAAATTATCAGTAAGTTGCAAACTAAAAATCATCACTGAGTTGCAAATTGAAAATTATCAAATTATTAGATTGCCTACTAAAAATTGTCAATAAGTTGCAACCTGAAAGTTATCATTAATTTGGAATATGAAAATTGTCATTAAGTTGCAAACTGAAGATTGTCAAATTATCAGATTGCAAACGTAAACTTCTCATTAACTTGCAATATGAAAATTGTCATTAAGTTGCAAACTGAAGATTATCAACTTATCAGATTGCAAACGTAAAATTCTCATTAACTTGCAATATGAAAATTGTCATTAAGTTGCAAACTGAAGATTATCAAATTATTAGATTGCAAACGTAAACTTCTCATTAACTTGCAATATGAAAATTGTCATTAAGTTGCAAACTGAAGATTATCAAATTATTAGATTGCAAACGTAAAATTCTCATTAACTTGCAATATGAAAATTGTCATTAATTTGCAAACAAAAAATTATCATTAAGTTGCAAACTCAAAATGATCAAATTATTAGATTGCAAACTGAAAATTGTCGTTATGTTGCAATCTAAAAAATATCATTAAGTTGCAAACTAAACCTTATTAAATTATTAAAAAACAAAGTGAAAATTATCATGTTGCAAAGTGAAAAAGAAATCTCGCTATAACGTGACAATTTTTCCTGAACTGCAGCCTCATATATATATATATATATATATATATATATATATATATCGTCCGTATATAAATACACACCGACTATTTTTAAGTCATTAAAATCAATATCTTATTATTTCAAGTAGAACATTACACAAATAAAACGAATATAATTAGGTATATTCCATTAACAAAATCTACAAAATTTAATTCGGCCAGGAAAACTTAAATTTCAACCGCTCTGTAAATAAAAATAAAATTATATTAATATATATCAAAGTTTTACAGATTTTTGGACTTCTGCATATTGATATTTTTATTTACAGAGTTTCTGTATTGTAGAGTTTGGAAATACATAATACCAAATAATATCCGGTTTTATAATATTTCATAACACATTAATATTTAGTTTAGAAGGAAATTAACGTTGTTTTTTTTTTTTAACTTTGTTAGATGTGTAAATATTTATTGGCAATATTGTTTACAAATATTCTACTTGTTTGTATATCCGATCGTTATCCTTTTGTATCTAAGATTAGAGTGTAGTATATGTGCCCAATTCTCGCTTTCTGACTGAGAATCATATAAATCAATATTAAGTAGAAACGTAATTAGAAAATCAAAAGAGAGAAAGAAAAGAGAGGGTATAAAAAAAAGTAAAAAGAAAACTAAGGAAAATATATTATGAAAAAAAAAACGAGGTGCGAATAATATACGTCGAACGTCGGAATGAAGCTTCTTATTTCTTTCCTCAGAAGCTACACCAAATAAGAGATGTGTGTGTGTGTGTGTGTGTGTGTGTGTGTGTGTGTGTGTGTGTGTGTGTGTGTGTATGCGCGAGCGCGCACGCGCGTGAAAAAGAAAGTGAAAGAAAATTGGATGGAAATCCTTCTTTCATTTCTTTCCGCTTTATTTGCTCTTCAAACAACTTGCCCCTACTCCCCGAAGCCACCCGTTAGTAGGAATATGTGCGTCTTTTTCGTCCTAGTCTCTCTGTTGTCATCATCCTTATCTCTGTTGCTGCCGACTGCTATTTGAGAAAGCCTCACTGGACAGCGACATTCGTCTCCTGCCTATAACCAGTGAAAATGTCGTTAAAACGGCTGCTGAAAATTTATTAAAGTATACACTTGGACAAAAGACAACTCAAAATGCAAACGTCATACGCACGAACACACACGCATGCGCATAAAGAAGCGCCTCGAATTAACAGTTGACAAAGTAGGCATCAATGAAGATGAACTTATAAGGATGTAGAAATGCACGAAGAGGCGGACGTGTGTATATAAACATACCGATATAAGTAGTTACATGTTCGCTGCATAAAAGCCACGAATTGGAAATGGCGCCTAATTTAAGCAGAACACACACATACACACACACACACACACACACACACACACACACACACATACACACATTGACAATATTATTATTGCCCAAGTTATAGAATGTAAGAAAATAAAAAGAGAAAATATTTGCCTGTATATTTATGAAACAGGTGTCAAATCACGATTTACACAAAATGCACAGATATTTACGTACAAGTAATCGGTTAACATATTGCATCTCACAATACCATTGCCCAGCTGGCGCGGCTTAAAATACTCTGTATCTCCAACTGTGGGGTAAGAGTTCCCCCTCCCGCCCCCAAAAAAGGGTGTGCTAGGGATAACATTAAACTGCGTCTAATGGTGAGCCTCCTGTTCAAGAGCTCTTTTCGGTCCCATCTTTGAGTCAAATAAATATGTTTAAAAATTATTCATATTCGATTTTTTGTGCAAAAGAAATTCTTACGAAACAACATAGGGAATGTAAATATGGACGTGATTCAATCAAACAATCGCATTACAAAAGAATCAATCAATCAATCGTATTACCTAAGTATAAAACGATTAACCAGTTTCTTCGCTTTCTACGTTTTTAGCCAAATCTATGATAAAATTAAACAATGCTTAGTCGCTAAACTGTTTTTCTTCATGTCGCTTTTATCAAAGTCTAGGATAATCATTCGTATTTAAAGGAGTCAGACTAAAAGTAATAACCTATATTACTAACGGGTTGTACGTTGATCATTATTAGAAATGAAAGATGCAAACTTTTGATTTCCGTTTGGTTTGGTTTGGTTTGGTTTTATGGCATATCAACCATTATCGGTTATTTAATAAACAGTTCTGTTTTTGTCATTAAGGGTTTTCGGACTATTGTCTTCATCCGAAAACCCTTAATGATAAAAATCAACAAGCTTCGTCTCAGAAATTTAGACAACTAAACAGTTCTATTTCAAACAATTCAGTTTAGCATAAGTACACAGTTTTAATGTCAGAAACAGTTCTATTTCAAGCTATTCACATTAATTACCAAAGTTAAATGGTTCCAAGTTTAGCTAACGATTCAATTAAACATCAGTCATTTATTTACACGCAGTCAAATGTCAAAACAGTTCTATTTCAAACAATTCAGTTTAGCATGATCACACAGTTTAGTGTTATTTGACGCATAGAGGAGACCTTATCGGGTGCTACCACTCCGGACCTGGGAACGATGGTAATGAAATGGTACTCTGCATTCCCCAAAGCTCCAGCATTACAGGAACCTCACCATCAGATTGTTTAGTATCATATTCAGGTCATTCATTGGGGGGGGGGTCTAACTCCTCTGCAGAGATGCAGTCTGTGTATTCTACTGCCCCAACTGACTGAGCCACATTTAGCTTCTGTTTTTGTTTTTTGTTGTTTATTGTATATCATCTTTCATGAGTTATTTCAAGCCAAAATCATCCTTGTAGCAAGACAATTGTGATACAAATAAATCCGTAGTTAAAGTAAGGGAAATTGAAAAAACTATGGAACATGCAGGTGATAATCATACCAATTGCAATTGGTGCGTTTGGAACAGTAACTAAAGGAATACTTAAGGGACTGGGGGACTTGGAAGTTGGCGGACGAGTAGAGACCATCCAAACTACTACATTAGTGAGAACGGTCAGAATATTGAGAAGAGTCCTGGAGACTTGAGGAGAATTTGCTGTCACTCAGACTCCAATGAAAAACCGTTGGCTAACGCTGATGTGAAAAACTCTTACGAGTAAATAATAATAATAATAATCCGGCACCTGTCCAAGAAAATGACTTGCATAAACTCCTATGGGACTTTAACATACAAACGGATCACTTAATCCCGTCCAGAAGACCAGACCTCATAATAATCAACAAAAAAACGAGAATCTGCAAAATTTTCGACTTTGCTGTCCCGGCGGACCACAGAAAAAATCTGAAGAAAAGTGAAAAAAAAGGATAAGTACCTCGACCTTGCTAGAGAAATAAAAAAAGCTGTGGAACATGAAAGTAGCGATTGTGCCAATTGTGATTGGTGCGTTAGGCACAGTAACTAAAGGATCATTAAAGGGCCTGGAGGACTTGAAAATTGGCGGACGGGTGGAGACTATCCAAACGACAGCATTGCTGAGGACGGCCAGAATACTGAGAAGAGTCCTGGAGATTTGAGGAGACTTGCTGTCACTCAAACTCCAGTGAAAAACCATCAGCTAACACTGATGTGAAAAACTCTAAAGGAGTAAATAATAATAATAGACCATCCAAAATATTCTATTACTAAGACCAGCCAGAACAGGGGAAAAGCCTGGAAGACTTAAAGAGACTTACTGTCACTCAAGCTGAAAAACCGTTGGAAAAAAACCGGAGAAAATGGAAATCAGAGGAAGAAACGAGATAATAGTACTATAACATTGGCTAGAATACTTTGAAGAGCCATGAAGGCCTGAAGAGATTTGGTGTCACACCGACTCCAATAAGACCAAATTACTTCTATAAACCCTTTCTTTGCTAGATATATTCTAACAAACTGATCCCTTCCCCAACCTGTTCCACGGTTGTTGTTGTTGTTTTTTAATGATCATGATTCCCGACAAATAAACTCCTAATTAAAAACAAATAGCCAACTAATTATCAAAAGTTTATCATTAATTCCTAAGACCTCTCCTTTGAATTTCTTTTCACACTTACTTTCCTTAACTTGATTCGGCATTAAATGATCGATGAGGTTGATATGCCGTAAAACAAAACAAACAAACATGACTACAGTAAAAGATCACCAGCGAAAGCTGATATGAAAACTCGCTCGGAATGAAATAACAATAATCATTTTTAAACAAATATTGCTTCATGTAATTATTCTTAAAATATTTTCGCACAGTTACATTTCAAGGATTACTGATTTAAATGATTCTTGAGAATAATATCTATTTTACTCATGAATGGGACGCTAACAAATACTACCATTCCATATGAGAGTGGGTCTGGGAGTAATGGTAAGTAAGGAGTGACTTTATACCCCACCAGAGCCATCGGAGTCAATCTAATGTTATACTCAGGGCACTCATTTCTTATGTTGTCGTCGGGGATCCTCTCCTTCTACAAGGGATGCAGTCGGCTTATTCTAACCCCTGACGATAAGAAAGATTTTTTTTGGGGGGGACGGTGAGTCATCCTTTCAATCTTCCATATAAAGGGCGCATCACGTGGTATAAAGGTTAATAAGCTTAGCAAGGGGACTATTGTTTATGTTTGGTTTGGTTTGGTTTGGTTTTATGGCATTTCAACCATTGTAGGTTATTTAATGCCAAATCCATTTTTATGCATATAAACAGTTCTATTTCAAATATTTCAGTTTAGCATAAGTACGCAGTTTAATTGTCACAAACATTTTTATTCCAAGCCATTCAGTATAGTCAAACAGTTTTATTTCAAACAATTCAGTTTAGCATAAATGTTTGTTTTTTTTTTCTCCTGACAGTTAAATGTCAAAACTTTTCTATTTCAAACAATTCAGTTTAGCGTAAGAACAGTTTCAATATCAAAAGTAGTATTTTTTGAACAATTCATTTTGGCATACAAAAACACTTCCATTTCAAACAATTCATTTTAGCATAAGTACACAGTTTAAATGTCAAAATATTTCCGTTTCAAACAATTCAGTTTAGCATAAGTACGCAGTTTAAATGTCAAAATAGTTCCATTAGAAACAATTCAGTTGAGCATAAGTACGCAGTTTAAATGTCAAAATAGTTCCGTTTCAAGCAATTCAGTTTAGCATAAGTACGCAGTTTAAATGTCAAAATAGTTCCATTTCAAACAATTCAGTTTAGCATAAGTACGCAGTTTAAATGTCAAAATAGTTCTATTTAAAACAATTCAGTTGAGCATAAGTTCACAGCTTAGTTCTATTGACCCATTGATAGGACCCTATCAGCTGCTACAACTCTGGGCCAGAGTGCACGAGGGAACGATAGCAATGAAGGGGTACTCCGCATTCCCCAAAGCTCCAGCATTACTGGAACCTCGCCATCAGATTGTTTAGTGTCATTAACAGAACACTCATGATGGAATCTCTGCAAGAGATACAGTCGGTGTTATTCTACAGCTCCAGTCGATAGGGTAAATGGTGGATTGGATGGTGTCTAAGTGTTTTGCATTGATAAGTTTGCATTGAGAAGTTGCACTTTTTGATTCATATATCATACATATTGATATTATGTATATTATATATTATACATATATATTGATATTATATATATTGATATGTTTGCATTGATAAGTTCGTATTGATAAGTGGCACTTTTTGTTTCAGATATTATACATATTGATATTATATATATTATATATTATATATATTGATAATATATATATTGATATTATATATATGGATATTATATATATTATACATATTGATATTATATATATTGATAAGTTTCCCTTGATTAGTTCGTATTGATAAGTCGCACTTTTTGATTTAGATATTATACAGATTGATATTATATATATTATATATTATATATGTTGATATTATATATATATTGATATTATATATATGGATATTATATATATTATATATAGATATTATATATATTGATATTATATATATTGATAAGTTTGCCTTGATATGTTCGTATTGATAAGTCGCACTTTTTGATTCAGATATTATACATATTGATATTATATATATTATATTATATATATATTGATATCATATATATGGATATTGTATATATTATATATATTGATATTATATATATATTGATATTATATATATATATGGATATTATATGTATTGATAATTTTGCATTAATAAGTTCGTATTGATAAGTCGCACCTCTTGATTCAGATATTATACATATTGATATTATATATATTATATATTATATGTATTGATATTATGTATATGGATATTGTATATATTATATATATTGATATTATATATATTGATGAGTTTGCATTGATTAGTTCGTATTGATAAGTCGCACTTTTTGATTCAGATATTATAAATATTGATATTATATATATTATATATCATATATGTTGATATTATATATATTGATATTATATATATTGATAAGTTTGCATTGATAAGTTCGTATTGATAAGTCGCACTTTTTTATTCAGATATTATAAAGATGATACGAGTATTGCGATACACGTAATTTTGAGGAATTTGAGTTCATTTTTGCCTCACAGCTATTATATCTTAGTAATCGCTTGAAATAAAGCTCGGAAGTGGACCCTAATCAGTTGTTGATAAGGATACTTTAAAACAAAAACTATGGGAGAACTTGACCAAAAGAACTGGGATCATTCAAAGATGTCGTATATCGAACGTTAAATAACGGAGATAAATTTGGTAACATCTAATGGATGACAACTATTTGGGTTCTGTTGTATTCAGAGGGCCATGTGACATGGTGTTATATATTGAATTTTGACAGCCGGTTTGTGTGGATTTCGTTAACAGGATGTGAAGTTGTGTCTTAAGGTAAACAAGGGCCACGGAAATTGGACCGGAAGGAAAATGTGTGGGTGTCAGAAAAATATATAATGAGAGAAGTTTTAGACCCCAAGGGTCTTTCGCAGTCGGCAGTCGGCAGTCAACCGAGTAGGCACGTTACCCCGTTTCAGGCACCAGAAGATTCCTCATAGGTTCGATGAGACGATTCTTTTTTAGAAGACTTTTGGCAACTGGAATTTTATGAGAGTTGGAGTTCCGAATATGACGGAATAAAATGAAAACTGGCAGTGAAGCCTGCTCTAAGGTTTTTAAGGTAATAGAATTTTTTCGGTGGGGGCGGGTACGAATTTTGGGTGATTTCTCGGTTTTTTGGTTCCGATTAATGTTTTGGATTTGTGTTGTCAGTGAGGTGAACAAATGGATTTAAGAAAAGCTAGGTGCCTATATTTTAGTTTCTACGGGGGTTCCCGATGAAATAAACTCAACGATTACGTAAAGGGTAAAACGAGGTCCCTCGGGGGTTTACTGAAAAATAGTTACAGAAAGATAGATAAGGAACAGAAATATTTAAAGTGATCAGTCGGTTTAGGGTTATATGTTTGGAAATAAAGAAAAGACCTAGGATGTGGAAATATTACAAGTAATTGATTTAAGTTGATTTACAGAGAAGAGGAGCACATGGCTGATGGAAATTTTTTGCGTGGTATATTTTGGTTGCTTTGTTTCATACATACCATTCCGATGAATTTTTTTGGGCCATGAATCTAATGTTCTTGAATTTCGTGGAATTCTCTAGTTACTAGTTGAGCGAATGACTGGTGCGTTGGTCATGAAGAATCCAGGCTAATATATAATTAGAATGACCGGGGTCACAGGGTTTGTGACCAGGATTTGATCCTGTTATGGTTCTAGTTTCCTCAAGAGATGGCAGAGGGCCCTATGTTTTTTAAAATGAGAAATCTATTTGTATTGTATTTTTTATGGATGTGGAAATAGTCAAGGCTCTCTGGATATGTATCTCAAGGTGGTGTTAATCATAACAATTGCTCTCTCTCTCTCTCTCTCTCTCTCTCTCTCTCTCTCTCTCTCACACACACACACACACAGTCATTTCGCAGTGACTTTCATTAAAAAAGATTTTATATTTTTATTAACAAATGTTGCGGTCACTTTCACCCCCAATATGCAACAATGGTACCCTGAGATGAAAGAGAAAAAGTAACACCTGTAGATATTTTGGGAAGTAAACAAGATGTCGCAGTAATTTGTGGATACAGTTCAGGCGATGAAGACAATAGGAAAAAAAGACAAAAGAGATACGGTGACCTTTTCCAAAATTCAGAGATCATATGACAGACGTTAAACAAAAAAGAGAGAAGACAGAGAGAGGTGGGGTATTATATGAGAGTGAGAGAGAGAGAGAGAGAGAGAGAGAAATCAGTTTGTACGTCCATGGCGGTGAGTATACTTTTGGTCGATCACTGAAAAACGAACCCAGAGCCTCGAGATACGAATTCAAGCCAGATTAGTTTTAGAGGTTTAAAAAATTATCCTCCTTTTAAACGTTGGCCTTTATTCAAAAGTTGTCTAGAAGATACAAAATGAACTGAGAAAAAAATATTAAAAGACGTGTGTGTAATTTTTTTTCCCCCATTAGGGCGTAAAACCGACTGTGTTCCACGACAATTCGCGACTTTTGAGGTCTTGATGGGAAAAATTGGCACAAAGCAAAAAATGACTTGTTCACTCCACTTACCAAAACGAAGACAAATTTTCGATTTCACATTAAATGAAAGCTGGGGTTTCCCAAAAAGAATTTGGAAAGAACTGATTTCAACTTCTTTGTTTGTAAGTTTTCTACCACTTATAAAATGTTCAAGTGAACGAAACAAATGAAATCTGTTGGTGCTAAGTCTGATGAACGTGGGGAATGTGAAAGAACTTCCCATCCTAACGTATCTTTTATTAGGTTTGATCGGCTGCAATCGTTGAAAATGAAGGCGAAAATATTTTAATAAATTCAACTGACTTTTATTTTTGTATCCTGTCTACGAAAACGTAAATACTTTCCGAACACCCAAATATACATGTATGTGTATATGTGTGTGTGTGTGTGTGTGTGGTTCATCTGATCTGAGGTTCGTACAGCCAATCGAATTACCCCGTTGTGTTCACTTTTTGAATAGGAGAGATTTGCTGGTAGTATATATTTGGGTATCTCTCATTTTTTAACAATATTCTCACATAATCGGGCGCCTCTGGTGGTGTAACGATTAGCAAGCTAAACAAGCAAACCTACACGAGTGAGTTCGAGTCTCATTGGGCGCCCCATTCATTCGGCCTTGTGCCACATCGAAGCAAAGAGCTTTGTAAATTACAATATTCTCACATAATCGGGCACCTTTGGTGGTGTAATGGTTAACAAGCTTGACTAGTAAACCTACACGAGTGAGTTCGAGTCTCATCGGGTGCCCCATTCATTCGGCCTTGTGCCACATCGAAGCAAAGAGCTTTGTAAATTACTATTAGGGCACCTCGGGTAGTGTAATGGTTAGCAAGCTTGACTAGCAAACCTGCAAGAGTGAGTTCGATTCTCATTGGGTGTCCCATTCAATCGGCTTTGAGTCACATCGAAGCAAATAGCTTCTTAAATTCGTATTCTCACATAATCCTTCAAAAAATCTATGCACAGGACGTATACATTATTAATACAATATCTGTTTACAAATTGAATTCTATAAAATAATTCGTCTGAGTTTTACAAAAACAATGGCTTCTTAAATTCTTTTTCTGACTACTATTGCTGAAATCTTCCTAAGAACTTTTTAAACTATTGCAATTTTTGAGCTGATTAGGAAATTTTTACAAAAAAATTCAATTTATTAATAAACTTCATATTTACCAACCCCTCCGCTCGGGCAGGATATGACACAAGGTCAATTTTTAAGCGGAGTTTAACAGGTTTGAATTCAGAGTTTTCCTTCTCCTAGACTAGTTGCCTCACCAAGGTTGAAGAACCTAGTCTGTCCTACTATTTACCCATAGCTGGAGGGAGAATAATTGAATTTATACCTTTCCCACGGGTATTAGTGCTAGGTGAAATGCAATCAGTCTCGTCCAGGATTTGAACTCGTATCGTCGTGTCCAGTTCCTACGACGATAACCATTACACCACGGGCACCTCCATTTATTAATAAACTTAGTTTTTGAAATCTGTCTCGACGCTAAATTTCCACTTCGATGAGAAATATTTAAAAATGTCTACCATGATTAGAAATTCCATTATTTTGAAATTTACAATTAGATCAACACTCATTCTTTTTTCAAGTAAAGTAGTTGATCCTAATTTTTCTAATCCCACCAACAGCTGTAATCTTTTACTTTTTCAAATTATTTTTGTCACTCTTCTCTGCACGCTTTCAAGTCTTAATATAATACTTCAATGTCCATGTCTAAACAGTGGAGTCCAATGCTGATCGAAACTTTTAATGCCAAGTTCACAATGGAAAAGAACAAAACAAACTCGATATCTTGTCACCGTTTTCTCAGACCAATAATGAAGTTGTGTGTATGACACTGAGATTTCAGCCAGTAACGTATACCCTAACTATTGCGGATGAAACGTAGGTGCCGATCAGTTGCGTTCTTCATTTTTGGGTCGACCAGCAATTCTCCGCTGGGAGAGACTGGAGCTCAACTGTCCCAATTGCTGTGGAGCTTTAAATGACTACTTCCACAGTTTAAACAACAAAAACCTCAAAGATAAAAGTTATATGACCAGTTGTTGTTTTTTTTTTTTATTATGGGGATTAGGCCGACTGCATTAATTTGCTGTTAGCTTTGCTCCCCACCACGGCTTTTTGACTAGGACGTCTGGCATCCATATCGGACGGGGCCTTGTCTATCTTAGGCAGACTCGAGGCCGGAAGGCCACCGACTTCGGCTGGGCCACCTTCGGGTGCGCGAGCTGCATTACTGACATCTTTATGTATAGCACTGGACCCCGTGGTCCAGTTTAACCCATCATCCGTCCCTGGCTTCATGTTTGGATCCATGTCCAGCTAGGCTCATCCGTTCACTTAGTGCAATGTGAGACGATGACCAACATAGAACAGCAGGGTTCGAGCCTCAGCTCGGGTCTTACCTTCTTCTCCTCCCCTAACCCCCACTATAATCCGACCTTCGGATCATTTAACTATGTGTTAAGCCCTGCCTGGTGGGAGGCCGAGATAGATATACCAATTTGTCTGATTAATGTTTGGTATATATATATATATATATATATATATATATATATATATATATATACTGAATATATTGTGTAGACAGTAACTGCCCTTACTTTAGTAACTTAACGGTTTATTCCTAAGAAAAGAGAATTATGCCTAAAATAATTAGAATTAAATAAGCGTAGATGTTACTTATTGACCGCAACTCGGGAGTTGAGTATTTGACATAAGAAACTGATGTTAAAAGACGAGCCCGACAAAATCTGTATTTAAAAAGAAAATTTGAGGAATTAGTCTCGATGTTTTAACTGAATGCTTTTGGCGAAACACTGCATCTAAAGTTTTTTTTTTTTTTTTGTTTACTTCTCCTAGATTAATTGTTCTTTCGAAGGCTAAAAGCCAAGTATTCCTAATCAATTTATCCATAACTGAAAGAAGAGATCGATTCATGTCTTTCATAAGTGAATTGAAATGCAAATAGCCTCGTCAAGGATTAGAACTTAGTTCTTTGATTCCATATCCTGCGCTTCAAAACTTTCATTAATAACATCATATTGCTCCTATACAACAGAATTATTTTTTTTTCAAATCCTTTTGCATAGATTTTTATAAAAGGACAAACATTATAAGTTGGTAAATATAAAATATCTATATTACACATCTCCATCTTTGGTTTTGTTTTGGTTTTGTTTTAAGGCATATAAACTATTGTAGCTTATTTAATGCGTAATTCTCTCTATATATATATGTATTAAATACATATGATTTGTTTTGGTTTTGTTTTAAGGCATATAAACTATTATAGGTTATTTAATGCGAAACCCTCTTTATATATATGTATTAAATACATATGATTTGTTTTGGTTTGGTTTTATGGCATATCAACAATTGGAGGTTATTTAACGCCAAGTCCTCTTTATACATACATATCAAATATATACGATTTGGTTTGGTTTGGTTTAGTTTGTTTTATGGCATATCAACAATTGTAGGTTATTCAATGCCAAATACTCTCTATACATATACATTAAATATATATGATTTTGTTTCGTTTGGTTTTATGGCATATCAACAATTGGAAATTATTCAATTCAAAATCCATTTTTATAAATATAAACTGTTCTATTTCAACCAAATCAGTTTAGCATAAGTATGGTCTTTTGTTTGCACACAGTTAAATTTAAAACAGTTCTATTTCACACTATTCACTTTAGCGTAAGTACACTGTTTAATTCTATTTAGCTCATTGATAGAACCCTATTAGATGCTACCATTCCGGGACAGAGGGGACCTAGGAGCGATGGCAACCCCCCCCCAATCTCCAGTATTACTGAAGCCTTACCATCAGATTATTTAGTGTCATACCCAAGACACTCGTTGGGGGAGTCTTACCCCTCTGCAGTGATGCAGTTGGAGTATTCTGTAGCCCTAGCCGACTGGGTCAGACAAGTTTTCAGAATAAGAAATCATCGCCGGCTCACCATCACACTGAACGGCAAACACTCCACTGGGTATCCGACAGAGAGGCACTAAAGAAGTAATAAAAGAACTATTTTTAAAAATCCTTTGGTGCCTGTTACATCGACCTTCGCCAGTGGTCCACCTTAGCTGATAACCGAGATGTTTGGCATCTCATCAACAATCATAATGTATCCTCCTTCTAAAACACCCGCTAGGCCATCCTAAAGGACAAAATAGCACAGGAGAAAGAACCATAGTACTTTGCTCTCAAACTCTGACCAGACCTTAAACTCCAACTGCTGCGACCGTACCTGTCTGTCTCGCATTGGTCTTATCAGCTATGAACAGTCGACATGAACTACCCCACTTCTGGACTCTCGTTCACGAAGCCAAGCTATGATTACAATTAGTAAAGAAAATTCGCTAAACAATTAATTCATATTTATATACCTTATCAGGAAAGCCTCAAAATGCTCAGAGAAAAAAGAAAACCACAGATACCTGGAATGAAAACCATCAAGCTAACAGAAATAAAGGAAAAAATATGGAAGTTGGAACTTGCAACAATAAAGAAACCAATCGAAAACAAATTCTGCGAATGGAAGTTTAATAAAAGGAAAAATTAGCTGGGTGGAGCTCTCGTAGAAAATACTTTGGTCCCTTCTTTAAACTGAAGCTTAGAAATATGTACCAGATGATGGGAAAATTGATGATTATGTACTTGCTCTTACATTCAAAAGATGATGTTGATAGATGATATGGGACAAAAAAACTAGACTCGCCAGTATTGAATAATGAATTGACATGACTCAAAGGCTGGAACACATAACACTGAAATTCCCTTCTATTTTGTCTATGCGATGCACCAAAAAATTACTAAACCTTCTCATGTCCTTTTTTGAAAACTTGTGACAATTTAGTGATGACCACCTCCTGTCAGGGCCATGGCCGATTCCGAAAATTACGGATGACGGTATGGATCACCCTCGGGATGTACACGTAGATCTTGATTCCGAATACTCTCTTAGAGATTTGAAAAAGACGCTCCATTTTTTTTCCTTTGATTTTCAGATTTCAAATATTCCAGAAATATATAAAGAATTTTACTATTGATCATGCATTAAAAAAAATTAATTGTTCGGCATTTTTAAAATTACGTTCAAACCTTCGGGAATCTGAAATTAAAATTAAAAGGAATTAAATACAAAAATCGTTGGTTAATATTTGAGGACTAAAAAAATCTATGGAACAAAAATAATTCAGGTGTGTCCACGTGATGTATTGGTTAAAACGATGGACTGCAGAATCGTAGTAAGCGAGTTTGTACTCCAGTCGCGCTATTACGTCCACTTTCGGGCAAATACCCTTGGGAAAGGTATGAACCCCCTTATCCTCCCAGCTATGGGTTAAATAGTACCACCACTGTTCTTCTAGGAGAATAGCTTTGGCTAATATAACCTCCAAAGGTTGATATGCCATTAAAAAACAAAGAAACCAAAGAAAAGAAAAATAATTCAAATCATAAAAAAGATGGTTGTTTTATGATCAAGTAGAAAATAATAAAACATGAACACCTTACATTGTACAATTCCAAGCTATATTCGCAGGCCATTAATAGTAAGTTCGATTCTCATTGATTGCCCCATAATTCCGACAGTGCCCCTCAAATAACATAAGCTTAGTATATAATCAAAATATTAGAATGAATTGCCGGATAAAGCTGTCTAATACACTGACTGCATCTCTGCAAAGAGGTAAAACCCCACCTCACCCCAAACGAATGTCCTGTTATGACTTTAAACAACCTCATGGTGAGGCTCCAGTAATGCTGGAACTTTGGGGAATGCGAAGTTGTCTTTCCTTGCTATTGCTCACAAGCTCACACAGATTTAGTGTGGTCACGAATGATAGGATCCTATCTACGGGTCAAATTTAAACTGAGTGTAAATAAATGACAGATCTTTAATTGAATTGTTTGTGATACATAGCAATACTTGAAACTATAAAACTTTGTTGACTTAACTTTAGAAATCATATATATCTTATATATAAATGCATAAACCGGATTTGGCATTAAATAGCCTACAACGGTTGATATGCCATAAAACCAAACCAACGCCGCAAAATGAATTATTAACCGTGAAAAATCTGTAAGTGTCATATTATCATAATAAGTGATATTCGTATAACTTAATAGGCCCATTTTGTTGTGAATGTAATATTCTGGTACGTGTTCGTGTCAGTAGATAGATAGATAGATTGATAGATAGATGTGAATAGACTGAGATAGATAGATAGATAGATAGATAGATAGATAGATAGATAGATAGATAGATAGATAGATAAAGAATAGATTAAGATATATATATATATATATATATAGATAGATAGATAGATAGATAGATAGATAGATAGATAGATAGAAATCAACATAAATACATAAGTTGTTTTATATGTGTGGATTATGTAATATATATATATATATATTACTAGGTTAGTTTCTGTCATAAATAAAGGGGTTATATACGTATGATTGGGTACTTGTCTATGGATTCAAGTTGAGAGAACAAAGAAAGAAAGAAAGAAAGAAAGAAAGAAAGAAAATAAGCTGTTTGCGATAAATGATTTAAAAACCATGATAATTGTGATGTTTTATTTATCAATTTTAAAATAAAAGAACGTTTATTATGAATAATTAAAATTTGCCTGCGTCATGTTGCCATGACAACGATCGCATCATAACTCAATCCCCCCCACGAACACTTCAATATATATATATATATATATATATATATATGCATTCCACTTATATATATATATATATATATATATATATATATATTTCACTTTCTTAAGACCTCAGTAAAAGTTTTAGTATCAAACAGATTATGACGATGAAGGATATAGTAGTGTTTAAAAATTACCTTGGCAATTTCGTATATTTTTTTGCATAAATTGTTTTACCAAATGGGAACTGGCCCACAATATGAATATGTAAAAAAAGAAAATATTTTTTTGCCAAAATGTTTCAAACAATAAAAAAAATACTTTTGTCAATTATTTCTAGCTGTCTTTACACACACACACACACACACACACACACACACACACACACACACACACACACACACACACACAATTATACATAAATATGTGTATTTATGCACACACAAACATATATATATATATATATATATATATATATATATATATATATATATATATATATATATATGAATATTTCTTTGAATCTTTACAAATATTTTTTCTGGGGGGATTAAAAATTTGATGAACATTTCATGGCTTCTTTTGCTTCTTACATAGTTACATTACACTCATGCCTATACACATGTATATATATATATATATATATATATATATATATATATATATATATTAAACATCCATCGTTAATCTATCAAGACTCGGTATCATCAATTTTTAAAGACCTGATGATGGTTTGTTAAAACTGAAACGTTATAACGTCGACTTTCTTTCACTATACATTCATCACTGAGGATTACTTTGCTTTGCAGTTTTTCTCCATACTGTCGGATTCTTTTCCAACATTTACTTCCATATATATATATATATATGTGTGTGTGTGTGTGTGTGTGTGTGTATGTGGATATATATATATATATATATATATATATATATATATATATATATATCTTTGTATCATCCAACACCGAGTCAGCCGATGGTGGGAACAATTCCATTTTCGGATTTTCAATCTACAATATCCATGTAATTCAAAATCTAAAAGAGAGCTCAATGTAAAATAATAATAAAATAAATTACAGTGCAAATAATTCCTTATAAAAAAAAAAACCTTTAAAAATCACTCATATTTTTGTTGGTTTGGTTTCTTTGTTTAATGGCATATCAACTCTTTTTAGGTTATTTAATGCCAATGCCATTCTCCTAGAAGAACAGTACTATTTAACCCATCGCTGGGAAATATATTTTTGTAATAATATTTATTTCAACAGATCCTCATGTTCAGACAAAGAAGTTTTTCATTATTTCTTTGTCTGAAGATGCAGATTGTTTGAAATATAAGGTCTGTTGAAATAAATATTATTACAAAATATATGGGTAATTTTAAAGGTTTTTCTATTATAAGGTTATATATATATATATATATATATATATATATATATATATATATATATATATATATATATATATATACTTATGGAACTATATAAATATATATTTTGTTGCTTGTTTGTCCTGAGTGATTAGGAAAATATCTCGTGTTACTAAAGTAAAAAAATATCATTTTTTTATTGTTTAAATTTGCTAAATTTCACTATGTTTTTAATTGTTTTTTAATGTTAATTTTTCAATTTTATAAATTTAAAATTCAGTTGCTATGTTAACACGACACTAGCTCGCTCTGTGTTTCATCAAATATGCCTTTTGTAACCACAGCAAAATTCTTCATTACTTAGTGGTAAAACCAGATTTGTAATCATTACACGACAAACTAGGGAAAAAAACAAAGTCTCTTTGACTGTCTTATTATTCATAGGGTCTCCCTTTTAACTAATTATTATTATTTCACTCTTTTTTCAGTCTTAACTGTTTTCCTTTCACTTGAGTCTGAATGACAACATATAAGGAGTTACGTCTCCAGGACCCTTCTAAGTATTTTAGCCGATCTTAGCAAATCTGTGGTTTGGATGGTCTTGAATCTTCCTCAGATTTCCTCGCCCAGTTGTAGAATACATCGACTGCTTCTTTGTAGAGGGGTAAGAATCCCCAATGAGTGTCCTAGATAGGATGCTAAACGATCTGATGGTGAGGTTCCAGTAATGCAAGGTCCGGAGTGATAGCACCTGATAGGGTTCTATCTAGGGGTCAAATAGAAGTAAACTGTGTACTTATGCAAATTGAATTGTTTATATGTATAAAAAAGGATTTAGCATTAAATAACTGTTGTACTCCCTACATAATGAACTCACCCACCTCTATACATACACGTCAACGAGAGCCCAGAGGGAGTGCACCAATGAGCGTGACACAGTCACATTTGGTTTGGTTTCTTTGTTTAATGGCATATCAACCTTTGTAGGTTATTTAATGCCAAAGCCATTCTCCGAGAAGAACAGTAGTGGTACTATTTAACCCATGGTTGGGAGGATAAATAGGGGGGTTCATACCTTTCCCAAGGGTATTTGCCCGAAAGTCAACGTAATAGCGCGACTGGAGTACGAACTCGCTTACTACGATTCCGCAGTCCATCGCTTTAACCATTACACCACGAAGATACCCCCACACAATCACGTGTAATAATATTTGTGTATTGGACGGGTAACTACTACCCCACTGGACTCTCAGCTTTCTAACAACTAATAACTGCTTAACCAGGTTCACTTGTATCTTGTTTCTATTACTTAAATATATGTTTTTCTATCAACCCTTTTTGTGTTTCCCGTGTCTTTCTTTTGTCAGCATCACAATAACCTATAATGGTTGATGTGTCATAAAACCAAACCAAACCAAATCCAACTAACCCACAGATTTCCAATTACTCCAGTCTTTTTTCCAAGCCTTTTGCGCCCGTTCTAAGTGCACCAATTACAATCGGTATCACTGTCACTCTCGTGTTTCACAGATTTTGTTTGGTGACTTGTTTGTTTTTGGGGTTTTTTGGGGGGTTGGGGGGGGGGGGAGATTTGTATTTTTCCTTTCTAACAAGGCCGAAGTGTTTATATATATTTTAGCTTTGTCTTATTTTCAATCGCCGGAACGTCAAAATACGCTAGACGGCAAGTTTGTTTTTTGTTTGTTTGTTTGTTGTTGTTTTTTTTTTGTTGTTGTTGTTGTTTTGTTTTGTTTTTGTTTTGTTTGTTTTTTTGTTTTTGTTTTTTGGTCTTTTTTTTTTTGTCTTCTTGTTAATACTATGTGTGATCTTAAAATTACTGTATCTTAAAATCCGGGAGAAATTTATACATCTTATTCTCGAAGAAAGAAGTTGCACCCTCCCCTACACTTCGGTGTAGTAGCAATTGAAAAGAGACCCACGACGACTATTCTCGAGGATGGATTCTGGTTTGCATACGCAATATAGCAGTATAGGCAAAGCTTATTCTCCTTCATAATTATTATTATTTACTCCTTGAAAGTTTTTCATATCAGTTTTAGCTGATGGTTTTTCACTGGAGTTTGAGTGGCAGCAAGTCTCCTCAAGTCTCCTGGACGACTCTTCTTAGTATTCTGGCCGTTCTCAATAATGCTGTAGTTTGGATGGTCTCCACTCGTCCTCCTACCCCCAAGTCCTCTAGTCTCTTTAATAATGAATGTACCAAAAGCACCAATAACGATTGGTATAATCGTCACCTTCATATTCATTTTTTTTTTCAATTCCCAGGCAAGATCGAGGTACTTATCCTTCTTTTCACTTTCTTTAGGTTTTATTCTATAGTCAGCCGGGACAGCAAATTTCACAATTTTGTAAGTTCTCTTTTTTCTTTTTTCTTTTTTTTTCTTTTTTTGTTGTTGATTATTATAAGGTCTGGTCTTCTGGTCGATATTAGCTGATCCGTTTGTATTTCAAAGTCCCATGGGAGTTTATGTGTGTCTTTTTCTAGGACAAATGCTGGGTTGTGCATATTCCATTTGTTCGTATGGTCAAATTCAAATTTCTTGCATATCTCCCAGTGGATCACCTTGCCCACCCAGTCGTGTCTAGTCTTATACTCCTTCTATGCTAATTTGCTGCATTCGCTTATCATGTGATTGATTGTTTCGTCTCTATCACCCCATAACCTACATTTGCTATTTTGTTGCGTCTTATCTATTTTCGCTTTAATATGACTGGTTCTTACGGCGTTGTTTCGTGCTGCTATTAGAAGGGATTCTGTTTCTCTCTAAAGGTTTCCTTTTCTTAGCCACGTCCAGATTTTCTCATGTGAGATGTTGCTTATTAGTCGTTTAAAACGCCCATAGAGTTGTTTTTCTATCAATTTTTGATTTCTAGTTATTGTCATTCTGTTGGTCTTCATGTTGTCAGTATTGTTTCTGATGGCTGTAATCAGTCCTCCTTCGTGTTTTTCTATGTAGTCCTCGAGTCATGGTATCGATGCGTCAACACTGTCTTCAATGTTGGAAAGTCCTCTGCCTCCCTCCTTTCTTGATACATATCATATTTACTAACACCTCCGCTCGGGCAGGATATGACAGAAGATCATTTTTAAGCGGAGTCTAACAGGTTTGAATTCAGAGTTTTCCTTCCCCAAGACTAGTTGCCTCACCAAGGCTGAAGAACCCAGTCTGCCCTACTATTTACCCATAGCTGGAGTGGGGAATAATTGGATTCATACCAAGGGTATTAGTGTTATGTGAAATGCTATCAGTCTCGTCCAGTATTTGAACTCGTGTCGCCGTGTCCATTTCCTACGACGATAACCATTACACCATGGGCACCTCCTTTCTTGATACATTTAGTCCGTTATGGCTATTAGTTTCCTTGTTCTTTGGTCCATTTGCTTAATTTCTTCTCTGGTCCACTTCAAAAAGGGTCCCGAATATCTAACGAGGAGTACAGCCCAGGTATTTATTCCTTTGATAAAGTTTCTGCAACATAGTTTTGCCTCGAGTAGCTTTCTGGTTCTTCTGAGATATTCTTTCTTAATTTTTTTCTTTCATCTCCACTTGTTTGATGGAGTCAGCTTCCAAGATGCTCAAGTATTTGTTTCCTTTTCTCCGAGCTTTCTAATCTTGTCTTGATTTGGCAGTTCAAAATCTGTCCGTCGGGTGTCGTTTGCCGCTTTTCATTACAAGCATGGCTTATTTTTCCATGCCAAATTCCATTCCTCTGTCCTGACTGTATATTCTAACTGCGTGTATTAGAGTTTCCAGTTCTTTTTTATTTTTTGCAAATAGTTTGATGACATATACATTAGGTGATTGATCTTTTCTTGTGATCTACTAAGTTTGTATCCGGCTATGCATTTTCTGAGTATGTGGTTAAGTGGCATCATCACAATTATGAATAGTAACAGTTTATTATTATCATTAATAATAATAATAATAATAATATACGGACTAATTGGTCTAATAGGTAGAGTGTTCGCCAATGGTCCGGGAGACCTGGGTTCAAACCCCAGGTTGCGTCAAACCAAAGACTTTAAAAATGGTACTTGATACCTCCTTGCTTAACACTAAGCAATATAAAGTACGTATCAAGGGTATAGTGGAGCAATCCAGGGAAAGGAGTAGCGTTCCCCCCTACACCTTGCTGTTGTAGCTATTGAAAATGGAGCCTTCTGGTCACCCTCGACAACGGTCGACAACTTTTTTACTTATAATTATTATTTTATTCCTTTGGAGTTTTTCCCATCAGCGTTTTCACTGGAGTTTGAGTGACAACAAGTCTCCTCAAGTCTCCAGGACTCTTCTCAGTATTCTGGCCGATCTTTACAATGTAGTAGTTTGGATTATCTCCACTCTACCTTTTATTTCCAAGTCTTTTTATCCTGTTACCAAACCTTTGGTGACTATACCAAGAGCAGCAATTGCAATTTGTATAATTGTCGTTTTCATGTTCCACTGTTTTTCAATTCCTTAGCGAGATCGAGGTACTTATATTTCTTTTAGGATTATTATTTTTCACACTCTGTGAGTTCCTCACAGCAGTGTTAGTTGGTGGTTGTTTACTGGAGTCTGAGTGACAGCAAATCTCCTCGGGTATCCAGGACTCTTCTCAGTGTTACATATTGACCCTCGGCTGAGCTGTCAAATAAGAGATGCACCTGTGTAAATAACAGGTCGATGATATCAAGATATAACCTTGACCGAGGACGGGTTGAATTCGGTGGGAATGCGACGCTCACAGGAAGCAGGTGGATGTCAAACAAATATATAACCCGGTGCCACGGAGAGTTGAATGAGTTGGAATAAGTTGCAATTGGAGTCAGTTTGTTGCAGTTCGAGGTGCTGCTATAGTCAGAGGAACTTGGGGATCAATATGTTGCAGTCTGTTCAGTCTCCAACTCACCTCTCACGCACAACCCTTTCGCATAAAGTGTGAGAGGTATATTTTTCTAAAGAAGTGTGTTCGTTCGTCATTATTGTTGATTTTGTTTCTGCATGTATATGTATACGTATAGTTGTATCACGGCTATGCAACATCAGTATTCAGGCTGATTTCAATAATGCCGTGGCCTGGATGGTCTTTCTTCTTCCTCTGATTTCCACTTCTTTTAGTCCTCTTTCTTAGTGCACCGTCATTTTCATGTTCCGCAACTTTTTTTAGTTCTCAAGCAAGGTCCAAGAATTTGTCAATCTTTTCATTTTCTTTTATTTCCACTTTGTCATATGTTGGAACACCAAAATACACTAGATGTCAAGTTCCTTTTTTCTTTTTAATTAACGCGAGGTCTGATCTTCTAGTCAGGATAAGGTGACCATATGTATTTCAAAATCCCAGAGAATTTTCTGCATCATGTTATGGGGACATATCCTACCAAACCCCAAAGATGGACTCGTCCAACCTAAACATATTATCCAAGCTAGCTCGCTCGAGGAAGACAACTTCTCGTTTCTTACGAGACATTTGACTGACAGACTGCAAGCCGAGAACGGCTAATACTTCTTTTGTATGACTTCTTTTTCTGCTAATACAATAGCGTTCACCTATCACCTGTTGTTTGAGTTGTTCTTCCACCAGTCCTATCTGAAGAACACAATCATCACATCTTGAACAGATTAGGGTTTGTGCATATACCATTTGGTCGTATGGTCAAAGTTTATTCTCTCTCACTATAATTATTTTTACTTCGGGCGAGTTTTTCACACCAATGTTAACTCTTTCACTGGAGTATAAGTGACATCAAGTCTCCTCAGGTCTCCAGGACTCTTCTCAGTATTTTAGCCGATCTCAATATTGGTGTATTTGGATGGTTTTGGTTCTTCTTCCGATTTCCAATTCTTCCAGCAGCTTTTCTAAGTCTTTAGGGACCGTTCCGAGTGCACCAACTACAAATGGTATCACCGTCACTCACATGTTCCACAGCTTTTTCAGTTCACTGGCAAGGTCTAAGTACTTGTCTCTATTTTAACTTTCTTCGATTTTCATTCTGTAGTTCCGCTGACACGGCAAAGTCTACAATATGTCAAGTTCTCTTCTTTTTTTTCTTTTTTTGGGGGGGTATTTGTTCGTCGATTATTATTATCTCTGGTCTTTTGACCGGGATTAGGTGATCTGTTTGTGCCTGAAAATCCCAGAAAATTTCATGCTTCTCATTTTCCAGGACAGATTCTGGTTTGTGCGTATACCTCTATTATTATCATCATTAATAACGTTATTATTATGGTTGTTCTTATCATTGTTGATGATGTTATGACTAAATTATCATTCATCTTAATTTTTCGTTCATCGTATTTCGCGTCATATAAGATGCTAAGTTTCTAGTTATTTACTTTGCCTGACCCACAAATCTTAGATTCCTTTTAGTACTTGCTGACACGAAGTGGTCATCCATCTAAGTACTGAAAAGAATTATTGCTTTTTAATGCATTTTTTCATTTCCCTTGTATCTTTTTTTGTTATTTACTAAGTTATGCTTGGCCTAGTACACCGCTCTTATATTGCTTACAGTGCTTTTTGTTAATAAGTGGTCTCTCATCTAAGTGATGAGTTGGCTCATTAGTGCTTAACTTCTTTCTTTTTCTTGCTGAGCTCCTCTTAGTCTAGCACCCAGCTCTTATATTGTTTACAGTGCTTTTTGTTAGTAAGTGGTCTCTCATCTAAGTGATGAGTTGGCTCATTAGTGCTTAACTTCTTTCTTTTTCTAGCTGAGCTCCGCTTAGTCTAGCACACAGCTCTTATATTGTTTACAGTGCCTTATATTACAAAATGGTCTCCTGTCTAAGTAGTAAACAGGCTCATCACTACTAAAATTCTCTCTCTTTTTATCTTGCTAAGCTTTGCTCAAATTGCATACTGTCCCTGATGTTACTAAGTTGTTACTCTTGTAAGCACTGAACAGAATCTTCACTTCGTAACTTTTTTCTTTCTTTTTTCTTGCTATTCATTTAAGTTGCTTGTTGTATTTGCAATTAATAATTACCCATCTAATTACTTTATTGATATGGCGTGAGCCGGTGCTCCAACTGTGACTTAATGTCAACTTTTTCTTTCTCAAAATTTGACCTGCCAATTCACCCAGCTTCCAACACGGTGAAGGTCTAGCTTGGGTTCAAGTGTAAGATCTTCGAATCTTTCCCAATTGAGACAGAAGTAGATTGTAAGAGATTTCTGTCACTTTGAGGAGCATGCGAGGTGCTGCTGTATCTCATATACCTCCAAATTTGTTGAACTTAGTATTATAGACTCGAAACCCAGCTCATCTATTAAATCTTTATTGTATCTAGTTGCAGAGAAGCAGGCAATAAGTAAAGTAAAGTTGGCGACCATAGTCGAGGGTGACCCGAAGGCTCCCTTTTCGATAGCTTACTACACCAAGGTGTAGGGGAGGGCGCGACTCCTTTCCCTGGATTGCTCCACTTTACCCTTGATCCGTACCTTATAATGCTGAGTGTTAAGCAAGGAGGCATCAAGTACCATTTTTTGAGTCTTTGGTATGACTCGACCTGGGATTGAACCCAGGTCTCCCGGGCCATTGGCGAACACTTGCCTACCTTAGTTAATTTGAATGATTTGGTTGAGCACGAACGTAGACTCTCCACTTTATTAATGATATTTACTCCTTTTCGAGTTTTTCACACTAGTGTTAGCTGATGGTTTCTGGCTGGCGTTTTAGTGACAGTACGTCTCCTCAAGCCTCCAGGACCCTTCTCAGTATTCTGGCCGATCTTAATAATGTTGTGCTTTAGATGGTCATCACTCGTTCTCTTATTTCCAAGTCCTCCAGTCCTTGTACCAATCCTTTTATGACTGTACTGAACCCACAAATTACAATTGGTATCACGGTCACTTTCATGTTCCAAGGCTTTTTCAATTCCATAGCAAGGACCAGGTACTAATCTTTCTTTTCGCTTTCTTCATTTTTACTCAGTGGTCAACCAGGACAACAAAGTCCACAATTCGGTAAGTTCTCTTCTTTTTTTTTTTTTTTTTTTTTTTTGTTGACTATTAATACGTCTGGTGCCCGTACTGTAATGGTTATCGTCGTAGGAAATGGACACGGCGACACGAGTTCAAATCCTGGACGAGACTGATAGCATTTCACATAGCACTAACACCCTTAGGAAAGGTATGAATCCAATTATTCTCCCTCCAGCTATGGGTAAATAGTAGGACAGACTAGGTTCTCCAGCCTTGGTGAGGCAACTAGTCTAGAAGGAAAACTCTGAATTCAAACCTGTTAAACTCCGCTTAAAAATCGACCTTGTGTCATATCCTGTCCGAGCAGAGGGGTTGGTAAATATGATTACGTCTGGCCGAAATTAGGAGACCCGTTTGTATTATTATTATTATTATTATTATTATTATTATTATAACGAGTTTCTCACATCAGGTCTTTCGCGAGAGTCCGTGTGACAGCTCGTCCCCTCAGGTCTCCAGGACTCTACACAGTATTCAAATGTGATCTTAACAATACTGTAATTTAGATGGTCTCGATTCGTCCTCCAATTTCCCATTCTTTCAGCTGTCCTACCCAGCATTTGAGGACCGTTCTATTATTACTATTATTATTAAGTTGCTTTATTCACAGAAAATATTTCGACTCTAATGCGCTCAGAGAATGTGCCATTTTGTTCAATGTAAATGAAAAAATTAGATGCTTATGATATAAATTTAATTCAAAATTTAAGATGCGTCTTATATTCTGGTGCGTCTTATATACTGAAAATTTGGCCTGTGTTATACCCGTAGACTCATTATAACTAATATAAGTTGTAGTGGTAGTAGTTGTAGTAGTAGTAGTAGTAGTAGTCCAGTTACTAATAATTAATGTTATTATCATAGTAATTACAATTATCATCATCATCATCATCTAAATAACGATAGTTGTTGAAAAGCAAAGTTTTATGTAAATCCAAATATTTTGGCAACTATGTGTGGATGAGAAAGAGAGTGAATGAGAGAGGGGAGAAAGACAGAGAAAGGATGTGTGTGTGTGTGTGTGTGTGTGTGTGTGTGTGTGTGTGTGTGTGTGTGTGTGTGTGAAAGAAAAAGAGAAAGAGAAAGAGAAGTAGAAATACAAAGAGAGAGTGGTCTCAACTCTGCATATAAACTGATTAAGTTAATGTAGCGCTTATATATATATATATATATATATATATATATATATATATATATGTGTGTGTGTGTGTGTGTGTGTGTGTGTGTGTGTGTGTGTGTGTGTGTGTGTGTTAGCGCGTACTCCTTCTGTGCGGATTTGCATAAGGGCTTTAACGACGAAGCACTCCAAAATCGGCAGAGGAGGATTTGGCTTGGGGTGGGGAAGAAGAGTGGATGGGTGGTGATGGGCAAAAACTATTTATTTATGTGGAATTTATTTAAGAATTTTAATTAGAAAGATACGGGCTTTAATCTAGCAATAAAAATTTTTAATTGCAAAATGAAAAAGAAAAAAATTAAACATTTATCTCCAAACTTCGCTTCATTTACCGAATTGAGGTCAACAATATTTTGCGAAGCATAAAACTTATTGAGGCAGCCGAAAATATTTTAAAAAATTATGACTGTCCGTGAATTTAAAACTTTAACAAGGGCTTCCACCTCCAAAAAGCATTCATAGATTCATGCATAAAATCTTTTATATATATATATATATATATCTAAGGCTGTATTAATATTTGTTTAAAAAATATAATTTGTATTAAATTATCCAATATATATATATATACATATATATATATATAACACATATATATATATATATATATATATATACATATATATATACATATATATATATATATATATATATATAGATAGATAGATAGATAGATAGATAGATAGAGAGAGAGAGAGAGAGATAATATCATATATTTTTTTGAATTTTTCAAAAAGAGAGAAGCAAGTATGGGTAAAATTGTAAATAGGGGTATGTTTTTCTACATAATTATAGAAAATAAATATTATTTACGTACATCATGTTTGTATATACAAATACATAAAAATAGACACGGATACAGACACACACACATTCATACGCACACAAGCCAACGCACTTATGCATAGACACACACACACACACACACACACACACACACACACACACATATATATATATATATATATATCACAAATCAAGCCACACAAACATACATGTATACATAACATTATGAACATGATTTATTTAATAATTATTGCACAAGTACTTAAGAAATATTAGAATATATTTTCATATATTGAATTATGCGCATTTTTTTCATTTCATTCACAAAGATTAAATTTATCTATATAGAATATATTTATTTATAAACACATGCAAAACATTCGCTTATATCCTCAAGTATTTGTATACAATCATCAATATATATGCAATATATATATCTATATAATGATGGACCCAAATTCACACACACACACACACACACACACACACACACACACACACACACACACACACACACACATATATATATATATATATATATATATATATATATATATATATATATATATATATGTACTTCAGCGTGTGCTTGTTGATTTTATATACAAAATACAACACAAAGCTTAAAATTAACACCAGATTGTAAATCCCTAAAAGAGGATTTTATTTGAAATCAGTGGAAATATTTTGTTATTTAAAAATTAAGTTCATATATTAAGGTGAAAATCTATCTTTTCCATTGCTTTTTATATTTAAATGTTTGTTTTGATTAAACACACACATACACACACGAACTCAAACACACGCGAGTCAGTGCTCTCTCTCTCTCTCTCTCTCTCTCTCTCTCTCATTCTCACACACACACACACAGATATATATATATACATATATATATATATATATATATATATATATATATATATATATATATATATATATATATATATATCAAGTAAATAATGATTGTGAATATCCAGAGAAAGAGCGCTCATTGCACGGCTATTTGATACAAAATATACATGCAGTGCAAAATATTTTCTTTAAAAGACAAGAAACTTCTTGTTTTATATATATATATATATATATATATATATATATATATATATATATATATATATATATATATGGTGGCGGAAATATGGGGTATTTAGAGCAGAAAATAAGCTCTTGTTTAAATTTGCATTGTACCATAGAACTGTGCAGGGTCAGAGAAATATGCATTTGTTCCGTA
>OY757939.1:47901851-47904351 GCA_963585895.1 Sepioteuthis lessoniana
AGCCCGGTCTCCCAGACCATTGGCGAACACCCTACTCTTTTTTTAAACCAATTATAAAGTAAAGTAAAGTTAGCGACCATAGTCGAGGGTGACCCGAAGGCTCCCTTTTCGATAGCTACTACACCAAGGTGTAGGGGAGGGCGCTACTCCATTCCCAGGATTGCTCCACTTTACCCTTGAACCGTACCTTATAATGCTGAGTGTTAAGCAAGGTGGTATCAAGTTCCATTTTTAAAGTCTTTGGTATGACTCGACCTGGGATTGAACCCAGGTCTCCCGGGCCATTGGCGAACACTCTAACCGCTGGGCCAATTATACTAAGATTTTATGATTTCAAATGTAACATTGTGCAATCAAAAACGGATATTATTGAGTATTATTCATCGTTAAATACTTCAGGACTGGACCACAGTAATCAAAATTGAATTTCATTAATTTTTGGACTGCTACTTATTCCTATTTCTGGAGACAGGGTTTCGATGTCGTAGTGTTCGGTAATGAATAATAACAAACAATATCCGTTTTTACTGTGTAATGTTCCACTGGAAATAATGAAATCCTGGTGTCTTTTATTTAGGAGAAAAACTGTTTGGCATGTACTTATTTATGTGCATATATTCGTTGTTGTTTTTGTAATTCATTTTGTGTGTGTGTGTGTGTGTGTGTGTGTGTCACTGTCTGTGTGTGTGTGTGTGTGTGTGCGTGTGCATGTGCTTTTTATATGGGTATGTAAACTTTAAATATGCGAAATACACCTCAGATATATTTACAGCCAGTTTGGAAAACTTACGAGGATCTATTAAATAGGTACGTTAGTTTTTTTTCATTCACTTTAGTGAATATATATATATATATATATATATATATATATATATAATGTGAAGTGAGTAAAAAGTAAAAGTTTTTTGACAAAAAATCTTCGTTTGTACTTTAGCATCTACTATATAAGGAAGGTCTAGGGTTATTACCCACTGACTTTACCTCTACTCCACTTCTTCATATTTAAGCTTTAAGAAGTCTTTTCATGGACGAAATTGGTATTTCAGATACTTTTGACAGAATTGATGACTAAACGTTGCTTTTTTTTCTTTTTTTTTTTTTGTATTGTTGTATGTTTTAGTTTTTTTTGGTTGGGGGTATTTTTTATTTTGTGGGGGTTTTTTTCTTGATTTTCAGGCACATATCTTTTCGTCTAACCATTCTCCCAATTTACCAACACCTCCGGTCGGGCAGGATATAACACAAGGTCAATTTTTAAGCGGAGTTTAACAGGTTTGAATTCAGAGTTTTCCTTCTCCTAGACTAGTTGCCTCACCAAGGCTGAAGAACTCAGTCTGTCCTACTATTTACCCATAGCTGGAGGGAGAATAATTGGATTCATACCTTTTCCAAGGGTATTAGTCCTATGTGAAATGCAATCATTCTCGTCCAGGATTTGAACTCATGTCGCCGTGTCCATTTCCTACGACGATAACAATTACACCACGGGCACCTCGTCTAACCATTCTTTGCTCCTCGTGAAACTCAAAGTAACGGATTTAACGAGAACATGATTTTGATATTCTGAGTTTAAAAATTGCTCAGCTAACGGAGAATGGAACACATTTTTATACTTTTCTTACATGTATTTCATCTTCATTTATGTATCTACGTTGATTTTTAATGCTTATTTTCTTTAGAAATGTATCTAAATCTTACAAACAAACAAGCTTATTGTATGTATACAGGTTTTACAAGAGAAATGAATCGAAAATCAGGAAAAAAAAAAGGTATTGCCTGTGGTGAGGTTTACTAACAGAACACAGCCATGATATGTATACTGGAATTGCCCTGCTAATTATTTTCCGATAAAATGCTTTACAGATCAAGAAGATAGGGATTATCATTAGACAGGAACTGATTTCGTTTGGGTTTTTCTATTTGTTACACGGCATATCAACACCTTATGGGTTATTTAATGCATGTAAATGTATTGTTAATCGTTTTACTTTTGATAGTTTTTGTCTGATTTACAAAACGTTTGAACAAGTGACATAATAAGTCTATTTTGTTAATAGATTTACAATAGAAATGCACTCAAAATCAGAAAGAAGTGGGGAGGTGTCATTTGGTCCGCCATAAATGCGAACATTACTTACTGAACAAAGCTATATATATATATATATATATATATATATATATATATATATATATATATATAATCAGGACTTATTCAATATTGCTGTTAACATTCTTGTATGATTGCAGTAGTATATTATGAATGGCTTACTAATGGTTTTATTATAGAAAGCTAATCTAAATAAAGATGAAAGATACTGTCAATCATCATGAAGTAAATTAAGCAGTGCTATCAGATAAGGGCTATATTGATGCAAGTACAAGTTTTTGCTACGTAAATTCATTGAAAATCAGAAAAAAATGTATTGGTTTGGTTTGTTGGGTTTTATGACATAACCTTTGTAGGTTATTTAACGCCAAATACATTTTTATGTAAATAATC
>OY757939.1:47909351-47911851 GCA_963585895.1 Sepioteuthis lessoniana
GTATTACTTGAAAATAATCAACAATATCGCAATGCCTAGTCAAAAGAAAAAAACAACACCGACAGTATTCCTTATGCTAAACGTTAGAGAGTGCTCAATACAATAAGTAGAGTGAAATATAAACGCCTACAGAGTCAGAAAAAAATCTACCTAGGTTTCACCTAACCGGATAATCAGAACAATTCTGACTAAAGAAGGGTTGATCAAAACTACATTATTGGTTATAAGACCGCTAAGAAGAATAAAATTAGCATTAAAATTAATGAATAAAAATATGATAAATAAAAAAGATGAAATTTAATCGTAACTTATCCACTAAGTATTCAACTTTTCTTCTATCTACAAAGGTTAAGTATTTCCGACCTTTGATTAAGTAATTCATTATGATTATAGTAGGAATCTTTAGCTTGCTATATTTTCTAAAACTGTAGGCATTCACACACACACCCACAAAGATATATAGGGGGGGGTGAATAAAAGGTATCGAAACTGAATGTTTATTGGGTAATTTCAAAGTCAGCTAAAGACTTATGCTCTACTAAGAGACTTAAACAATCAAACAATAATGCCTACCAAGTTAAAAGAAAAAACATCCACAGAATTCCTTAAACTAAATGTAAGTGTGTGCTCAATATACTAAGTAGAGTGAAAATAAATGCCTATAGAGTCAGAAAGAATCTACCAAGGTTTCTCCTCACCGGATCATCAGGACGATTCAGTATCGTCCCGATGATCTGATTCGGTGAAACCTAGGTAGATTCTTTCTGACTCAGTATGCATATATATATATATATATAGTAACGATAATTTCTTAGTGAGTAAGTGGCTCATCAGGGTACCTAATCCCGACTAGTCGGGATTAGGTACCCTGATGAGCTGCTTAGGCGAGACTATAGTAGGTTACTTCCTGACACACTAAATAATTATTGTTACTATTTTGCACTACTTAGTATTGAGCACTTTTTGCATTGTAGCTTAGCAATCCTAACGGTGTTTTTTTTTCTTTTGACCAACCAATTGCGTCTTTTGATTTTTTTTCAATTGGTATGACAAGGATGGAACTTTCTTTTTTTTTTTTTCCAATATATACTTTTTACCAATATATTTTTCCCCTTGACAGTTATTCGTTGTATATTTCATCTTCAAATCACTTGCCGGGTTTTTTTCTTACCATAAGGGCTATTATCTAATTTATTTAATATATATATATTTATTCATATAAATATATTAAATAAATTAAGTAATATATATATATATATATATATATATATATATATATATATATATATATATATATAGTATTAACAGAGTATTTCATGCGGTATTTCCATCCCATTGTCCAAGTGGGTAGAGTGGTCACCAATGGTTCGGGAGACCTGGATTCAATCCCAGGTCGCGTCATACCAAAGACTTTAAAAATGGTACTTGATACCTCCTTGCTTAACACTCAGAATTATAAGGTATGTATCAAGGTAAAGTGGAACAATCCAGAGAAAGGAGTAGCGCCATCCCCTACACCTCGGTGTAGTAGCTATTGAAAAGGGAGCCTTCTGGTCGCCCTTGACTACAGTCGCCAACTTTACTACTTTTATTTCCATCAGCAGGCTCTATATTTTTTCTGCAGTTTTTAATTAGATAGATAGATAGATAGATAGATATGAACAGAATGCGATCTTTTTTCATTTTATTGTATCTACCTACCTATCTATGTCTGTCTGTTCTTATCCCAGTACTTATTTATCTATTAGCCCAGTCAGCTATGGTTGTAGAATATGCCGACTGGATATATGCAGATAGGTAAGAACCTCTCCTCAACGAGTTTCCTTGGAATGACACTAAACTGGATCTCATGGTGAGACTCCAGTCCTGCACCTTGGAGGAATGTTGAGTACCCCTTCATTGCCATTACTCCCAGGTGCACTTTGAATCTGCGTGTTTGTAACTATTTGGGTCTCATCAATGGGTCAGATAGAACTGTTCAATCATTCACGATGCAAATAAAATTATTAGTGTTACATAGAAATACTTGAAACCATTTAACTCAGTGCAGATAAATAACATTTGGCTAGTTTAAAAATAATGTTACCAAAGAACTAAAAATCATACATATGCTTAGAAATCATTTATGTTTAAATAGGGTTAAGTACTAAATAACTCACAAGGTTGATACCCGTAAAAACAAAACGAACTAACCAACTTATCACATTCTATAGTATATATATATATATATATATATATATGTGTGTGTGTGTGTGTGTTGTGTGTGTGTGTGTGTGTGTGTGTATCAAGGTCCATCTGCGTCTATGCTTTTATTTATCTCTTAAGATACACACAAATATATACATATATTTTTAAGACTATAAAAGATATATATACATATGCTCACAAAAATGCATATATATATATATGTGTGTGTGTGTGTGTGTGTGTATGTGTGTGTGTGTGCGTGAAGGTCCATCTGCATCATACTTTTATTTATCTCTTTAGATTCCCACAAATA
>OY757939.1:47918613-47943613 GCA_963585895.1 Sepioteuthis lessoniana
CAAAATCGCAGTCCAGCACTTTAATCGTAACCCCACGGTAGCTCCCCTCTTGATATGTAGTGGACATTTTAAAGAATTATATATATATATATATATATATATAGTCTGCGTCCAAAGACGATGGGTGTGGATTATTCGTGAATATAATATATGAGGGATTTCAGGTAAATCTATGGTAGAGCTTGATGTATGTCTATTGTTATATATTCCTTTTCAGGTTAATATAAGAAAACTCACATACAGAGTGTATACAATGTAACTGGAAGAAAACTCAAGCTTTGTTAAACTGTCATTATATATTTATTTCGGCGAAAATAATATAATCTTTGTCTCTTCAGATTGCATAAACACTTAGGCGATTATATATATATATATATATATATATATATATATATATATATATATATATATATATATGTATTGTAAATGTTGTTTTTGCTTTGGCCTTTTTTTTTAATTATGAACATTTACTGTTACTTCGAAACAGTGTATATCAATGTATAATCTTTTTAAATTGCTTTTCATCTAGTGTGGAATAAAAGTCTACATGTGTTTGCTTGTAGGATCAACTGTTTATGTATTTGAGTGTGTTTTTTGTATGTGTGTGTGTGTGTGCCCTGGTGTCCAGGTGTGCGTCTGTATGTGTGTATGTGTGTGTATGTTTGTGTTCAGGTGTCCAGGTGTGCGTTTGTGTGTATGTGTGTGTCTGGGTGTCCAGGCGTGCGTTTGTGTGTGTATGTTTAGGTCAGTGCATGTTAGTTTGTATGTGTGTGTGTATGTAAGTGTTTGGGTGGGTTTGGTTCGGGATGCACGTATGTGTTTGGGTTTGTGTGTATTTGTCTGTGCGTGTGTGTTTGAGGTTGGGTGTGTTTGGGGTTGGGTATGTTTGTGTCTGTTTGTGTGTAAAGTGTTTGCGTGTGTGTGTGTGTGTGTGCATTTGTGTGTGTGTGTGTGTGTGTGTGTGTGTGTGTGTGTGTGTGTGTGTGTGTGTTTGGGATACATGTGCATGTTTGTATATATGTTTGTGTTTGTTCGGGTATGTAAATGTGTGTATGAGTATTTGGTTGTGTGTGTCTGTGTGTGTGCCTTTTGGTGTGTATGAGTGTCTGTTTTTGGGTATGTTTGTGCGTGTGCATGTGAATGTGTGTATCCAAGGTGTGATCAATCCCAGATCGAGTTAAGCTAAACACTCAAAAATGGTACTTGATGCCTCTCTGCTTAACACTCAGCATTATATGGTGCGGATCAATGGTAAAGTGCTACTTCATGTCCTTAGTTAACATTCAGCATTATAAGGTACAGATCAAAGGTAAAGTGGATCAATCCTGGAAAAAGAGTAGCGCCCCCCCCCAAGCTATTGAAAAGGAAACCTTCAGGTCGCCCTCGACAACGGTCGCCAACTCTCCTACCCCCGTATGGTTAAGTTCTCTAGCGAATGAAGTAATCATGTTGCCATTAGCGTTTATTCCAAGTCTCTTCATATATGAATTGAGATCTCGGTAGCCGTTAAGCAGATGTATGTAAACAATAGTTATTGTGATTCATAACCGTTTAAAATCTACTTCGATGCTACTGGTTACTCGTGGCTGAGGGGTAGAATCTTGGATTGGCGTTTGAGTCAACCGGGTTTCGATCCCAGCTACGGGAAGCTAGAATGTCTAGCCACATTGATGAGTTCTGATAGAACGAAACAGATTTGTCTGTGGATGACTATATATATATATAAGTATACTTAGTCCAGTTAAACCGGAGTTAGGAGTAATTCCATCAGGACAAGAAATTATTCATGAATGAATATTTAAATTTTCCTGGTAAAGAGCTCAATGTACCAATAATACAGAGCAATAATTTCTTTAAGATGGAAATAAATTTATAATCCTTTGTGATTGGTTTCGTTGTTTTTTCTTAAAGAAAATATATATATATATATATATATATACATATATATATATATATATATATATATATATTCCTTTCCACGAAACTACACACAGTAACTGGAAGCACAACTCCACCATTGAATAGAGCAAGTTTTCAGCTATAAAACTAATTTTCCGCTTATTTACCAATATTGGCTATGCATTTTCGCCCACAAAAGGAGAGGTCAAATTCAGCCCGAAGCCTTTCGCGTTTCATTTATCGTTAAAGATTTTGAGAAAGGTATGAATACAATTTTTTTCTACAATAACGGATAAATAGCCGGGCAGACTTGGTTCTTATGCTTTGTTCGAGCGAACGATCGTCGAGAATGTAATATTTTAATTCAAATCCCTACTAACACGGGCCAATGTGGAAGGATAAGTCTCATAATTCCCATGTCTTAAACGTCTTAGAGAAAGACTTGCCTAATAAAACCGCTCTTGGTTTGGTGTGTAGAATTTGATAATAGATGTTGTTATGGGAAAGAGGTTTAGTTAGATGCCAATTCATCAACTATTGTGATGCCCCAGTGACAAGATAATTCGTCAAGATATCTAAAGTTGGGACCGATCACAGAAAAAAACAGGTTCATGCAACGACAATTATTCAAAAGTAAGTGCTGCTGAAAGTTACACGGATGGAAAATAAAATTGTAAAATTTTGAATCCATGTTTTAATCTTCCCGAGATTAAACGTTCAGCTAGATTACAGTAGATTATCACATGTACAGATCAATACGGTCACATGTTCCAAAATGAAAGGCTTACTAAGACTGCATTCCCCCTGTTGGTAGGGCTGAGACTGTATCCCCTGCAGAAGAGTAAGACCCACCCACCCACCAAAAATAAATGTGTAGTGTCTTGGGTATGGCTCCAATTCTAGAGATCTGGAAAATGTGGAGAATTCTGACATTGCTATTACTCTGACCTGGAGTGGTAGTACTCGTTAGGGTCCAAACTATGGGTCAAATAGATCTGCTAAAAAATATTGGCATTTGAGAGGAATACTAGATGCCATGCAACTGTAAATTATGTGTATGGAGAATAGTTACTTGAAGCTACAGGATTCCCAAGCAAAATTAGGAATATTCTGTTATATAGTTATTTACACGTTCATTCAGCATCACAACGACACCATAATTAAGACGCATGAAGGAAGGAAGACGCAAGAAGAATTAAGATGCAGGAAGGAAAACGCATGAAGACTTCTTTAGCAACATATTTGCCTCTCACTTTATTGCAAGGGTTCGAAAGGGTTGTTTAAGGGTTGCATGTGAGAGGATGCTGGAGACCGAACATAAATTTCATATTTTGACCCCACTGTTATGACCTTCACGTTGTGTCTTTATTGTTCTCCTGATGTTGGGGTCTACTCCATCGGGGCTTTCCGAGGGCCCCCTCGGTCTGGTGTGGCCTTCCCTACCACATCTCGTCTCTAACCCTCTGAGAGTCTGCTGGCAACTGCTCTGGGGGGTTTCCGAGTGCCCCCTCGGTCGGGTGTGGCCTTCCCTACCACATCTGGTCTCTACTGTCTGGAAGTCTGCTGGCAACTGCATCGGGGGTTTCCGAGGTCCCCCTCGGTCTGGTGTAGCCTTCTCTACCACATCTGGTCTCTACTGTCTGGAATTCTACTGGCAACTGCTCTGGGACCCAAACTCAACTGAGTTAAATAATAACTCAACGCCCACACGATCGCCTACTGGATCTTTGAAATCGAATGTTTAATCGTCGTCAAGCGAAAATAACTATCATGCAATTCAGAGGTTACTCTCTTCCGGTGCATGACTATAATGGCACAATGAAACCTTCACCTTGTCCCACCTCATAAGCCTTAATCCGCCCACGCGATCTCTTTCAATTACTGACCATTGGAATATGTCACTTCCTTCCGGTGTATCACCTTGGAATAGCATTTTTAGGCCGGGGAGAAGGTCAAAATATAACAATTCTACTATAATGATAAACGACTCTATTTTAAAACAAAATTAATTTTAATTTTAGAAAATAAACCGCAAAATAAGAAGATAGACACAAAACAATAAATTTATTCAATATGGCCGTCACTTTTTCAGTTATAGTATCAACACGCCTTCGAAAAGATTTGCATGACTTCAAAATAAATTCTTCAGACATTTTATTTCATTCCTACACAAAAGCAGTCTTAAGCGAACACATATTTCGATGGAAAGTCGCATTCGTTTTGTTTTCTAAAACGCCCTATATAGCGTAATCGGGGTGGGGTGCGATTTACGGTCTGGGCTTGATGGAGGCTATAAAGAAACTCTAATGTGGAGGTGCCCGTCGTGTAATGGTTATCGTCGTAGGAATTGAACACGACGATACGAGTTCAAATCCTGGACGAGACTGAATGCATTTCACATAGCACTAATACCCTTGGGAAAGGTATGAATCCAATTATTCTCCCTCCAGCTATGGGTAAATAGTAGAACAGATTAGGTTCTTCAGCCTTGGTGAGGCAACTAGTCTAGGAGAAGGAAAACTCTGAATTCAAACCTGTTAAACTCCTCTTAAAAATTGACCTTGTGTCATATCCTGCCCGAGCGGAGGGGTTTGTAAATATGATAAAGAAACTCTAATTACTTCGGAATTTGGGGGGGGGCTTGCTTTCGGCGTTGAGCAAATCATAGATTCTTTGTCGTTTCTTTTCTTGCTCACTCATATAGGCTGAATCTTAATTTTTAAGAATAGTGCTTGAATAATAAAGCTAATCATGAAAATCAAGATTTAAAATTGAACTAATCATACTAAAAAAAAACGTTTTAAATTTATTCCATATTTTGCTTCCGCACCTTACATAATAAGGATTATTATTAGTTACTCGAAACCAAATAACTGCAGGGTGTGTCCTCGTGGTGTGAATGGTTAAAGCGTTGGACTGCGGAATCGTAGTACGCGAGTTCGTACTTCAGTCGCGCTATTACGTTCACTTTCAGGCAAATACCCTTGGGAAAGGTATGAACCCCCTTATCTTCCCAGCTATGGGTTAAATAGTACCACTACTATTCTTCTAGGAGAATGGCTTTGGCATTAAATAACCTAAAATGAGTTGATATGCCATTAAACAAAGAAACCAAACCAACCAAATAACTGCGTACTAACAAATAATCATTATCACATCGAAATAATTACCTAAAACCATGAAATGTTTAGGCTATTTGGTTATAGCATATCAACTCTTGGCAGTTATTTTAGGCCGAATCCTGTTTATACAAATATCATATATGATTTTTTAGCGAATAGTTTGTAGGTAAAAATTTTTTAAAGGAGCCAGGGCTCATCTGTTTGCACGCAGATAAATAGTTTCAAGAACTGCTATTTATTGCTTGCAAAAAGATAAATTGTTTCAAGTATTACTAACATTAATAGTTCTATTTGCACACAGTTAAATGATTTCAAGTATTGCTATCTGATAGTAATAATTTGTTTTATATTCATCATTTGCTTGCGCACAGTTAAGTGGTTAAACAGTTCTATTTTACCCATAGATGGTACTCTAACCGGTACTACCACTCTGAGACAAAGTGAACCTGGGAGTAATAGCGATAAGGAGTACTATATATTCCCCAAAGGTCCAGACTGGAGCTTCATCATCTAATGCAGTTTAGAATCATATCTTGGATATACGTTGGGGAGGGGGTCTTTCCCCTCAGCAGAGATGCAGTGGGTTTATTCTACAGACCAATCTGATCGGACTTTTAATCATTTAGAAATTAATCAAATTTTGGCATTAAATATCTCCGTTAAATATACCAACCGAAATTAAGATGAATTTAAAACCTATTATGGGACTTAGATAGTCATGGACGATTTTCTCTGAGGAAGAAATTAACGGCTACCTCTGTTCAAGGATAATAATTAAATTTACACATACATTTCATAAACTAAACATAAAACATTTCTATTTGACCCATAAATAAGACCATATCAGCTGTTACCACTCCGGGACAGAGTGAATCTAGGAACGATGGTAATGAAGGGGTCCTCCTCATTCCCCGAAGCTCCAGCATTACTGGAGCCTCACCATCATATGGTTTGGTGTCATACCAGTTATATATTGACCATCGACCGAGCCGTCAATCAAGAGATGCACCTGTGTAAATAAGCGGAAGAAGAGCGGAAGCAAGTGGACGTTATGAAAGAATATAGAAAGGCGCCGGCAGCCGTTAAGTTAGTCGGAGACCGGAATGCCAAAGTGAGGACCAGCTTGCAAATTGAGGGCTACGGCCCTCAGCGAACCCGGTTGAGCAACCCAAACCAAGATGCGGAAGAAGTGCTGCTATGGTCAAGAGAAGAACTTGGGTCAATATAGCAGTTTGTCTCTGCTCATCTCTCACACACAACAGAAACATCGAGAATAAAGTGTGTTATATTATTTGTAAAGAAGTGTGTTCGTTCGTCATTGAAGTTCGTCTTTATCTTTGCTTATATTATCGTTGAATATGTTTCTGTGTATATGTATGTGGGTATACAACACCAGAACACTCGTAGGAGGCAGGGAATCAACCCTCTGTAGAGATGAAATCGGTGTATTCTACAGCACAAGCCGACTGGGCTCTTACTTTGTTTAACACATAGACCTTTAGTTGCTTACAATACCTGCGATTATCATGTTTAGTTTGGTTTGGTTTCTTTGTTTAATGGCATATCAACCTTTGTAGGTTATTTAATACCAAAGCTATTCTCCTAGAAAAATAATAGTGGTACTATTTAACCCATAGCTGGGAGGATAAGAGGGTTCATACATTTCCAAAGGGTTTTTTTCCCCGAAAATGATGTCTAATAATATCGTTATTTATAGTAAGATGTATAAGAAATGATGAGCAAATAGGAATTACACAAGAATGCTTCGTGAAGTTTTGAATAAATCTTGGAAGCAACACCACGCAAAACAGTAACTGAAAGGCCACTCATCTTCAATAACAAAAAAAGACAAACAAGATATGCGGGACTTTAATGGAGAAGCAAGGATGAAATCTTCAGCAACGTCCTTCAATAGACTCCGACACATGGACGCGCCAATGTTAGCCGACCAGCAAGAAGTAATATATATCAACACACACAGACACACACACTTATATATATATATATATATATATAGAGAGAGAGAGAGAGAGAGTTTTCTTTTGACCAACTGACAGCATATCTCTTGATTTTTTTTCAACTGTGTGACGGGGTTGGCCTTTTCTTTCTTTTTGTCCTATGATATTTTTTCTTTTTCCCCTGGGCGGTGATTCGAGATATTTTTATCTCTTGTTCCTGGCGGGTTTTTTTTTCTTTTTTTTTTCTTTTTTTTTCTTTTTTTCTGGTAACCGTGAATGCTGGTAGATATTAGATTAGTAAATATATATATATATATATATATATATATATATATATATATATATATAGTGACCCTGGAAATAAATCCAACAGTATCATTTTTTAATCAATGTTAGTCTTCTTTCTATCTTTGTTTCAGTTTAATCTAATTATCTGCTTATCTATTATAATCTAATTATCAATTTTAATCCATTTATCTGTTTATCAATTATAATCCAATTATCAATTTTAATCCATTTATCTGCTTATCTATTATAATCTAATTATCAATTTTAATCCATTTATCTGTTTATCAATTATAATCCAATTATCAATTTTAATCCATTTATCTGCTTATCTATTATAATCTAATAATCAATTTTAATCCAATTATGTGCTTATCTATTATAATCCAATTATCAATTTTAATCCATTTATCTGCTTATCTATTATAATCTAATTATCAAATTTAATCCATTTATCTGCTTATCTATTATAATCTAATTATCAATTTTAATCCAATAATCTGTCCATCAATTATAATCCGATAATCAATTTTAATCTATATTCTATTTATATATTATAATCCAATCGTCAATTTTAATCCAATTATCTGTTTATCTATAATAATCCAGTCATCAATTTTAATCCAATTAGTTCCCTTTTCAATAGCAAATACACCGAGGTGTAGGAGAGGGCACTACGCCTTTCCATGGATTGCTCCACTTGCCCTTTATCTATACATAATACTGAGTGTTAAGCAAAAAGGCATCAAGTACCATTTTTTGAGTCTTTCGTATGACTCAACCTAGGATTGAACCCCGGTCTCCCAGACTATTTGTAAACACTTTAACCCTTATGCCAATGACCGGTTGATTTCAGTTTCAGTTTCTTGGTTTAATAGCATATCAAACTTCGTGGGTTATTAAATGCCAAAGACATCCATGTGGAATAAGAGTTGTGGTACAATGTAAGCCATAGCTAGTGGGATAGCGGTTTCCATACCTTTCCCAAGGGTATTAGTTTAAAAGTGAACGTAATAGCGCAGCTGGAGTTCGAACTAGCTTACTACAATGTTGTAGTCCAGAACGTTAGCTGCTACGCATCGGAGAGTCTCCATCTTATTCACTGATGAACTTGGACACTTCTTAGTTATATTGGCATTCTTAAGGTGTATTTTATAGTCCACAACTTTCTAGGAATTTCAGATCAAACCCTTTATTTAGGAATAGATTGTTTTCATTCCACCAAGATCAGTTAATTCTTACATCATCTATTTGCACTGTTATAGACACAGGAAGTGCAGGAAAAGTCACATACCCTGACTAAGCGAAAAAGATGAGCAACATTTCAAGAATGAATTAACGAGGAAAAATTAACTATGAGATAACCCCTCAGCATTGACAGTGAATGAGAACAATCTACTCTGATAAAAGATTCAATTCAAAATTGTGAGGTTACCATATTTACCAACCCCTCCGTTCGGTCAGATCTGACTTCTATATGACCGATAGGCTATCAATAGTCGCGTGTTGATGAGACACTGCTTCCTAGGTAGGTGAATTTGTCCACTAATTTCAAACGCTCACCCTTTAGTGTGGAGATGTTGCCCCTTTGATTAAAGCACATGTATTCCGTCTTGTCAACGTTGACATCAAAACTGTATTCAGAAACAATGTGTTTCAAAACTGGATTCTAGCTTCATTCGAGAATCCATTTCTTAATTTTGTGTCTACTACTTTCTTTTCTAAATACTAAAATGTATGCCAAGTTCAAATCTTATTTCATTCGTAAATATCGATTCTTTCAAGTTGTAATGTTTTACGACAATCTTCAAAAAAAGGCTCACATTAAAATGGAAGTTTTAGATAAAGAAAATTAAAGAAACGTTGATGTGAAAGTAAGGGTTTGTTTTTTTTTCTTTAATCATATTTACCAACCCCTCCGCTCGAGCAGGATATGACACAAGGCCAATTTTTAAGTGGAGTTTAACAGGTTTGAAGTCAGAGTTTTTCTTCTCCTAGACTAGTTGCCTCACCAAGGCTGAAGAACCCAGTCTGTCCTACTATTTACCCATAGCTGGAGGGAGAATAATTGGATTCATACCTTTCCCAAGGGTATTAGTGCTATGTGAAATGCAATCATTCTCGTCCGGGATTTGAACTCGTGTCGCCGTCTCCATTTCCTACGACGATAACCATTACACCACAGGCACTACCTAATTGTAGGGTTACTGACAGCAACAGATACCTGAGAAAAGCTGATGAGTACAATGGCTGAAACATTGTGACTATGATAACTTTTTAGTCGTAATGACATTGACCTCAATAGATTCGCACATACAGCCATTGTTTTTGTTATTGTTTTTTGTTTCTTTTGTCTTTCACTTTTTTTTTTTTTTGGTTAGTTTTGTCTCTTTTTTGTTTCTTTTATTCAACAAAATAAGTTCAGTTATTCTTGTCTGATACTACTTTGGACCTAGTTTTATGGTATCAAGTATTGCTGTCAAAAAAAGGGTGTTCCTGTGGCGTTGTGGCTAACATACAAGACAGTTACATCGTAGTAAGTGGGTTCGAACCCCAGTCGTGCTATAGCGTTCTCTTAGGGAAATGAACTCCCTTATTCTCCCAGTTATCGGCTGAATAGCACCACTACTGTTCTTCTACAAATATGGCTTTCCCACCAAAGTTGATATGCCATTAAGCAAAGAAAACGAACTTATCAAATAATTCATCTACAGTTATATAGTGTTAAATGATTATTCCTGTTTTATGTTTTAGGGATTCTTTTATATGGTTTCAAATATCCCAGTGTAATACAATTAATTTTCACGTTTTCGAGTATTCTTATCTAATTCTAATAATTTGTATACGTATACAAGTACAGGGTATCTCAATATACATGGAACCCAGAGGACTACTACTAACTCTACTACTAATAATGCTGTGTTTTTTTTTTTGTTTCAGATTTGAAAATAGTATACTATAAGAACTATCAATCCTCGATCACAAATCCTTGGACAAGAGAGGAAAAATATTTTGCGTGATTACTTAAAAATGATATAAAACTGTGCGAGCAAAATTTCCCATGAAGATTAACTTTAACAATTATCCCTAGAATATCATAATTCATCGTTCGGTACACAAATTTCAAACTACAGGGTCAGTAAACAACCTCAACTAGAAGGTAGAGAATCCTAGATCTAGCAGGAAGTTGATTGCAAGATGTTCTGACAATTTGGATGCAGTGAGAGATTCTGTCGGAAGGAGTCCGAAAAAGTCCCTCCGAAGACGTTCCCTGGTGAGTACTCTTCCTTCTTTTATTTATTCATAGAGTCTGTCTTAGTCATCTCTCGGCTGTAAGGCCTTGTTTATCGTCGTTGATTTCTTTGTCCTTTGATCCATCTGTCTGAGTTCCTCCTGTGTCCATTTTAAGAACGGTCCAATGTGTCTTACGTGGAGACTCTTCTTATTGCAGTATCAGACCTGACATTGAGCCGGTGAAATCGAACAACTACTGAACTTAACAAAGGCAAATCTTATTCACTGAACCCACTAAGGTTCCCATTTGATCAAAAATCTATAACATCACTCTTCTGCAAACCAACATGAGCCCGTTCACTGAATTCACCATTTCAGGTGTGCTTGCCATTGTGGGCCTGCCTGACAAGTGTTCCTCTTAAAAACTATTATGACCTTCTTAAAAACCTTAAAAGACCTTCTCGAAAACTTTTATGACCTTCTTTCAGTTCATTTGCGAGCATTTTTCCCCTTTTATAAGATTTCTCCAGCAGAGTTTTGTTTCGAAAACTTTTCTTGTTTTTCTTAGGTACTCCTCTTTTACTTTTCTTTCATCTCCATTGGATTGGTGTTATTTGCTATTTTTTCTTCCCAACCCATCCCTTAACGATTTCTCTAGAGATGTTGCTTTTAAGTAAATCTTCGCAAGCAAAGTATGGGTAAATCACCATGATGAATTCTCGCAACTTCTGAGATCTTCTTAGGATTATATATATATATAGTAATATTGATACATACACAGCTTTGAAAAATCCAATTTTATTTTATCGAATAGAATGGATATATATATATATGTATATATATCTTTAAGAAAAAAACCAAAGACCGGTTAATTCAGGATTATAAACTTATTTCCATCCCGTATTTTCAGTTTCTGGTGTGAACCAAAAACATGAAGAAAAAATTAATACAGGACTTCTTCAGACCCAATGGATAATTAATACAAATTAAAATTAAAATTAAACCAGAATAAACACGTGGGGTGTAGGGGGACGAGATTTAGGAGTTACCTCCTCGTTTTATTGAATTTCCGTTTTATTTTAATTTTTCAAATTTCTTCTGTCAGTTATAATTACGGTAATTTAACTTTTTTATTTATTTGTTTAGTTTATTTTCTTTTCATGTTAAGTTCGATGATTAACTTTTAAGAGAAATATTAATGCTTATATTAATTTTGATACCATTTAATTAGCTACCTATTTTTTTTAGTGTATGTGTTGGATACGTTTTTTTTTCCAGGAAAATTTAATGTTCAGCTCTTGAATGATTTTCTTGTCCTGAGGGAATTACTCCAAACTCTGGTTTAACCTGACCGAATATTACCTATATATATATATATATATATGTGTGTGTGTGTGTGTGTGTGTCTGTCTGTCTGTCTGTCATCAGCGTGGACTGCTATCGATAGGTTATCGATTGTAGGGATATCTAATTTATCCGATAAAATAAAACGGGATTTTTTTTTCCAAACTGTGTACGCATCAATATTACTATATGTCTGCACCATATAGATGCTAAGCGTGGAGAAAAAGATAGATGAGAACAACACAAGAACGCTACGTGCTGTTTTAAACAAATCCTGGAAGCAACGTCCCACAAAACAGCAGCTTTTCAGCCACTTACCTCCCATCTCAAACACCAAGTAAGACGAACAAGACATGCAGCACACTGCTGGAGAAGCAAATACGAATTCATATGTGACCTTCACATGGACGAGCCAGTGTAAGCCGACCAGCAAAAACTTACATTAGCTCTGTGCGGACCCTGGATGTTGTTTGGATGACCTGCTGGGAGCAATGGATGATAGGGATAGAGAGAGAGAGAGAGAGAGAGAGAGAGAGAGAGAGAGAGAGAGAGAGAGAGAGTCAGGGAAATCCGTGCTATCAGCACAACTTGATGATGATATATATATATATATATATATATATATATATATATATATATATATATATATATATATATTGTGTATTGTATTTTATTATATATGATAAACAAGAACTTAAAATTGTTTTTATAAATTTTTTCTTGTTCACTTGTGAGATGTCACAAATTTACAAAATGCCTTGAGCATTCATATGCACAACGATAAACACATCTTACAGGACCACAACACCCTAAAAATATTAGAAAAAAAATAAATAAATAACATGAAAACCTTACGCAGCACAAACTGTAAAAAAAGCTTTGTTTTGGTTTGGTTTGTTGGGTTTTATGACATATCAACCTTTGTAGGTAATTTAACGCCAAATCCATTTTTATGTAAATAATCTGCTCTATTTAAAACAATTCAGTTTAGCATAAGTACACAGTTTAATTGTCAAAAACATTTCTATTTCAAACTATTCAAGCAGTTATATGTAACAATTCAGTTACGTGTAAATACAGTTTCAAAGTCGAAAAACAGTTCTATTTCAAATAATTCAGTTAAGCATAAGCACGCAGTTTAAATGTAAGTACGGTTTGATTGTCAAAAACATTTCTATTTCAAGCTATTCAGTTTACTCAAACAATTCAGTTTAGCATAAGTATGCTGTTAGTTCTATTTAACCCATAGATAGGGCCCTATCAGGTGCGACCACGCCGGGCCAGAGTGGACCTGGGAGCGATGGCAATGAAGGAGTACTCCGCATTCCCAAAAGCTCCAGCACTGCTGGAACCTCACCATCAGATTGTTTAGTGTCATATCCAGGACACTCATTGGGTGGGGGTCTTACCCCTCTGCAGAGAAGCAGTCGGTGTATTCTACAGCCCCAGCCGACTGGGAAAGTAAAAAAAAAAGACTCCAAATACTAAAAACTATTCTTATACACAAAAGAAAATTTCTTTTAATTTCGGGGCTAAAATACACATATACATCTGACACAGGTGCATAGTTCCACAGACTAGGCGATTCATAGTCACGTGATCTTGATCCATGAATTCTACTCTACACATTCAAACAAATACCAGCAGACTGCGCGTTCAAATACGACGTCAACTACACGCGATGAACGCTCTTATTCAAAATATTCATTGATCATATAAAACATCTCATAATCTACGGCGTGGTCACCCGCAAACTACCGACCATGAACAACGAAAGTCGAAAGTAATATCAGAGATATCAGACAATTATTGAGAACCCTTTGTCTTCATTTGTGACATTTTACTCATGAGCAAAAAATGCTAATAAAAATAATCTCTACTCCAAAACTTTGTCTGTCGTCTCTTCCCTCAATACATACGTGCATACACACACACACACTATATATATATATATAATGCAAAGCTCTTCGAAAGAATTGAGCACTCTGGTAGCTGATAGGGTATTTTAAAAAAGCAAACGGGCGCTGCTGCTGCTGCTGCTGCTGCATAAATACCTTAAAAATTCCCTAAGCCAACGTAGTACTCTTGTTGGCCGAGCGGTCTGAAACTTAATCTGACGTAAAGTTGGATGGGTTTCGATCCCGGCTTCGAGCGTCCTATGTGTCTAGCCACACTAAAGAGTTCTGATAGAACGAAACAGTCTGTCTGTGGATGACAATATATATATATATGTGTGTGTGTGTGTGTGTGTGTAAATGTTTTAATCACCAACACTTACTGGGGTTGCAGAATACACTGACTGCATCTCTGCAGAGGGTAAAACTCCCTCAACGGTTGTCCTGGATATGACACTAAACAATCTGATAGTAAATCTCCAGTCATGCAAGAGCTTTGGGGAATGCGGAGTACCCCTTCATTGCCATCGCTTCCAGATCCACTCTAACCCTGATAGGGCTCTATCTATGAGTTAAAATAGAAATAAACAGTATGATTACGCTAAACTGAATTGTTTGTAATAGAACTGTTTTGACATTTAACTATGTGTAAACAAAAGCCTGTACTTATACTAAACTGAATTGTTTGAATCTTTTATTAAGATGACTTAATTCGGTGTTAAATGACCTGAAAAGGTTATATACAGTAAAAAAAAACAACCAACTAACCCCTGTAAAGCTATTCTTAAAACGCGGGTCATTTCTCTGTCTTAAAAGAACTGTTTTCGCTATGGATATGTTACCTTCCTTACTTTTCTCGGGAAGCATATGAGGAAATCAAACATCCAGCGTGTTCACTTTTTTTATCTTTTTCAATTGGTGGCACATTGTGAATTGACATATGCTGAGATCAAGTGTTAATTCTCGCTTACTTTTGTGTGAAATGCATTCAACCAATTCTTTTAAAGAATCTCAATCGAAGTCTGATGAACGTCATGAGATCATAGACTAAATTATGATGCGAACTCTTTCACTACTGAAATAAGAATGACCAATTGTTGTGTTTTGACCTTCGACCCGGCCAAAAATGCCATTCCAAGGTGATGCACCGGAAGGAGGTGACACATTCTAATGGCAGTTATGAGAGGAAATCGCGTGGGCGGAAATTGGCTGATGAAATGGGACGAGGTAAAAAATTCCCATGGTACACTCATAGACTGATGCACTGGAAGAGAGTGACCTATGAACTACATGATAGTTATTTCTGCTCGATGACGATCACACCTACCATTCCGAAGATAGCGGAAGTGACACATCCCAATGGCCAATAATCGAAACAAATCGCGCAGGTGAGCTCAGCTGATAATATGGGACAAGGTGAAGGTCCCACTTCAGAGTGATGCACCGGAAGAGAGCGACCTGTGAACTGCATGACAATTATTTCCGCTTGATGACGATCACACAGGCCATTCCAAAGTGTCACATCCTGATCGCCAGATATCGGAAGAAATTGCGGAGGCGTGGAGGCGTGTCCATATCTCCGCGTGGGAGTTTGAAGGTAATATAAGGCCGACGAATTGAACAGAAGGCAGTGAAAAGATTCCGCTGTTCACGAAGCTGACCTCGTCGTCACTCTGTGTGCGTTGTCTCGGCCATCGTCTACTTACATCGAAGAGTTCAAGCCTCATAGACGAACGATTCTAATTCCTCTCCTGACTGCTCCTACTTCACACAAGCGTCCGTCGAGAAAATAAATATATATTGTTATATATATATTCCGTGTTGTCGTTTGTTTGACCAGTGAGCGGAACGTAACACAATGAATGAACCCTTTAATTAAGTAATTTCCGGTTGCGTATAAAACACAGGAAATTTAAAATATATAGTTACGGCGTGTTTTTTTTTTAACGGAAATTATTTATGACTCAATATATGTGTGAGTAAAAGGAAATTATTTATTACCCAGTATATGTGTGGGTAAAAGAAAGAAAACTTGCTGAATTGTGGATTTTGCTGTCCCGGCTGACTACAGAGTAAAATTGAAAGAAAGTGAAAAGAAGGACCTTGATAGGGAACTCAAAAAAATTGTGGAACCAGAAAGTGATGATTATACCAATTGTAATTGGTGCTCTTGGTACAGTCACCAAAGGATTGATTCAAGAACTGGAGGACTTGAAAATGAGAGGAAAAGAGGAGATCATCCAAACTACTGCTTTATTGAGATCAGCCAAAATAATGTGGAGAGTCCTGGACACTTGAGGAGACTTGTTATCACTCAGATTTCAGAGAAAGACCATCAGCGTTAGCTGATCTGAAAAATCCTCAAGGAATAATAATAATAATAATAATAATAATAATAATAATAATAATAATAATAATAATAATAATAATAATAATGCGAGACACGACCGGGTCGGCAAGGTGATCCACTGGGAAATGTGCAGGAAATTTCAATTCGACCATGCAAACAAATGGTATATGCACAACCCGGCACCTGTCCTACAAAATGACTCGCATAAACTCCTATGGGACTTTAATATACAAACGGATCACCAAATCCCGGCCAGCAGACCAGACCTCATAATAATCAACAACAAAAAAAGAGAATCTGCAAAACTGTCGACTTTGCTGTCCCGGCGGACCATAGAATAAATCTGAAGGAAAGTGAAAAGAAGGATAAGTACCTCGACCTTGCTAGAGAATTAAAAAAGCTGTGGAACATGAAAGTAACGATTGTGCCAATTGTGATTGGTGCGTTAGGAACAATAACCAAAGGATTATTAAAAGGCTTAGAGGACTTGGAGGTTAGTGGACGGGTAGAGACTATCCAAACGACAGCATTGCTAAGAATGGCCAGAATCCTGAGACGAGTCCTGGAGACTTGAGTAGACTTGCTGTTACTCAAACTCCAGTGAAAAACCATCAGCTAACACTGATGTGAAAAACTCTATAATAATTATAATAATATTAATCAGCTAGAAGACCAGACCAAATAATAATCAACAAAAAAAAAGAAGATTTGCAAAATTGTCGACTTTTCTGTTCCGGCTGACCACAGAATAAAACTGAAACAATGTGAAAAGAAGGATAAGTACTTGGACCTTGCTTAGGAATTGAAAAAACTATGGAACATGCAGGTGACAATTATACAAATTGTGATTGGTGTTTTTGAAACAGTAACTAAAGAATTACTAAAGGGACTGAAGAACTTGGAAGTTGGCGGACGAGTGAAGACCAGCCAAACTACAGCATTATTGAGAACGGTTAGAATTCTGAGGAGAGTCCTGGAGACTTGAGGAGACTTGCTGTCACTCAAACTCCAGTGAAAGACCATCAGCTAACGCTGATGTGAAAGACCCTAAAGGAGTAAATAATAATAATAATAATAATAATAATAGTTTTATTGTTTAAACGAATAGCAATTGTAATTACCTTAAATATTTAGTTAGGTTTCATGGCATATCAACCATAGTAGGTTATTTAATGCCAAATCCTCTTTTAAAATATATATCAGATATATGATTTGTAAACACATTTTGTTGATAGCATTTTTAAACGAGCTTGAGATCTTTTTTATCAAACAGTTAAATGGTTCCAAATATTCCTATCTAACACGAATAATTCTATTTACTACAGACAGTAAAGTGGTTACAAGTATTGCTATTTAACACTAATAATTCTATTGAACATTACCAATTCGTTTGCACACAGTTAAATGGTTCCAAGTATTGCGATTTATCACAAGGAATTCGATTAAAAATTCAAACAGTTCTATTTCTAACAATTCAATTTAACATAAGTCATTTGTTTACTTACATTTAAATGAACAAAAGAGTTCTATTCGATCCATTGACCGGACCCCATCAAATGCTGCCACTACGGATCAGAATGGACAATGGAGCAATGGCACTGAATGAGTACTCCAAAGACACCAGAGCGCCAGTCATGGAGCCTCGCCAGCAGATTGTTTCGTGTCATATCAGGATACCCGTAGGGGAGGTCTTGCTCCTCTGCAGAGATGCAGTCGAGGTATTCTAGAGTCCCAGCCGACTGGTCTAATTGCATTAAAGTAATATATATATATATATGTGTGTGTGTGTGTGTTAGTCCAATGAAAGATAATAGTAAATACTTTAAAATGAATAGTTTGTTTGTTTGTTAGTTTGTTTATTTTTTTATGGCCTTTGTAGGTTATTTAATACCAAATCTGTTTTTATACAAATAAACAGTTATATTTCAAACAATTCGAGTTTAACATAAGTACAGTTTAATAGTCAAAAATATTTCTATTTCAAGCTATTCAGTTTAGTCAAACTGCTCTATTTCAAATAATTCTGTTTAGCATAAATACAATTTAGTTCTATTTGACCTATAGATAGCACCCTATCAAGTGCTAATACTCCAGGCCAGAGTGGACCTAGGAGCAATGGCAATGAAAGGGTACTCCGCATTCCCCAAAGCTCCAGCATTACTGGAATCTCACCATCAGATTGTTTAGCGTTATATACAGAACACGCGTTTGGGGAGGTAGTTCTAAACCCTTTGCAAAGAAACAGTCGGTGTATTCTACGGCCCCAGCCGACTGGGCAATAAAATGATTAGGTCCGCAAGGGGATTTATTTTTAAGTTACTTATTTCTCTTCAACACGTATTTCTAGTGTTTTGCACAGTCTTCAGGAGTAATGATAACTAAAAACGATCGAAATCCGTAGGATATAGAGCTCTACGCACTATATTTCATATACAGAACAATATTAGGATATTTTAGTCATAAAGGAAAATAAGGTGAAATTAAATCAGGCGTGACTGAGTTTTACGTATATAATCTTTACGTATATGGGTATATGTTCACATGAAGTTAATAGACAGGATTATCACAATTCCCCTTGTTTTATTTCATATACGGGGTGCATACGATAAGTTTCCAGTCATTTTTCGTATGGCCATTTAAAATTGTCGTAGACTCTTAAAAATTCTGTATGTTATTGCTATACATCTTATGAGATGACTGACCAATTTTTATGATTTCAGGTTCAAATGAACAGCTACAGCAGCAATTGGAATGCATCCTACTAAAGCCTGATTGTCACAGCTGGTGAATTTCAAAAATGCAATCTTGACGTGAGGACACTTTAGAAGAACGATATGCAATAAATTGTGTTTTAAACTTGGAAAAAATGCCACAGAAACGTATGCAATGCTTCAGACTGCTTTTCGACCATCTTGCATGAATCGAGCATCAGTTTTTGAGTGGCAAAAGAGATTCAAGGAAGGCAGGGAGTCTGTGAGGGATGATGAGAGGTGTGGGAGGAGTAAGCAAGTCAGAACTCCCAAGTTAATTTGCCCAAGGGTTAGGGTTAGGGTTACTATGTTGAGGTTTTAAGGGAGTTCAGGAAGGGATTCCGTCAGAAGAAGCCAGCACTCTTCAAATCGGGTTAGTGGCATTTCCACCTTGACAATGCACCAGTCCACAACTCCATCCTTGTCACAGACTATTTGAGCAAGATGGGCATCAAGACAGTTCCACAGCCTCCCTATAGTCCAGACCTTGCTCCCTATGACTTTTGGTTAGTCCCTTAGCTCAGAGGCTGTCGTTATGAGACAATTGAGGAGATGAAAGAGGCTGTGACGAAGGGCATTGACACGCTCACACAAGAGAAGTTCCATAGGGCCTTCTAGAAGTTGTTGGAACGGTACAACAAGGGCATTGCAGCCAGAGGAGATTACTTCGAAGGGGACTAGAGTTTCATGTGTATACTATCAATAAAAGTGCCCATACGAAAAAAAAGTCTGGAAACTTATTTAATGATCCTCGTATATACGCACTTGCATAAAGACACACATATTATATATATATATATATATATATATATGTGTGTGTGTGTGTGTGTGTGTGTGTGTGTGTGTGTGTGTTTGCACAACTTAGAAATTTAGGAAGAGATAAGGTGAAGAGAGTACGAAGCCTGTCTCGAAAGTTTCGGAAATAAATGTTTTTGGTGAAACATGGGATTGTGGAAGGGCAGCACTCTCTATACTCACCCCACCAAGCCACATGTGACTTTTTTCTTGTTTTTAAAATTGAAAATTCATCTCAAACGTAAAATCTGAAGACGGGAAGAAGATGAAAAAAAACAATATGCATAGACACATGCACACATGTATGTACGTGTGTGATTGTGTGTATGTGTTTGCGTGAATCTTTCCATATGTACGCACAGACGGTTAATAACAATGCACAATGTACAATGCACCCATATACATAAAAGAAATTAGCATGCACTCACAGAAACCCAAAAATATACATACTCACACAGATAGATAGATAGATAGATAGATAGATAGATAGATTTGACTAGACTGGGATAGATAGATAGATAGATAGATTGATTGATTGATTGATTTGAATAAACTGGGATAGATAGATAGATAGATAGATTTATTTTAATAAACTGGGATAGATAGATAGATAGATAGATAGATAGATAGATTTGAATAAAATGGGAAAGATAGATAGATAGATAGATTTATTTTAATAAACTGGGATAGATAGATAGATAGATAGATAGATAGATAGATAGATTTGACTAGACTGAGATAGATAGATAGATAGATAGATTGATTGATTGATTTGAATAAACTGGGATAGATAGATAGATAGATAGATAGATAGATTTATTTTAATAAACTGGGATAGATAGATAGATAGATAGATTTGACTAGACTGAGATAGATAGATAGATAGATAGATAGATTGATTGATTGATTGATTGATTTGAATAAACTGGGATAGATAGATAGATAGATAGATAGATAGATTTATTTTAATAAACTGGGATAGATAGATAGATAGATTTGAATAAAATGGGATAGATAGATAGATAGATAGATAGATTTGAATAGACAGATAGATTTGAATAGACTAGGATAGATAGATAGATAGATTGGAAAAGACTGAGATAGATAGATATATATATAGATAGATAGATAGATAGATTACGTTATTGGTTCTTTTTTTCATCATTCTTTTGTGACATATCAACTCATTTAAAAATACTTCAAAATATTTAAACTTTTTCCTGGCGATAACTGAAAGTCGAAACTATTTGAAAACAATTAAAAACTAGAAAGTAATTGTAAAGAAATATAAAAATATTATTTTCGTCTGTTATATTTGTGCTAAGTTTTAAATTTCTAATGTACGCATTAACTAAAAATATGTTAATCAATTCAAATAGATTGTATGTATATTTACACATGCATTTTTAATGCAAACAAGTTTCATTGAATGTAACGTACGAGATTTTTCTTTTTATTCAACTTTCCTCCTTTCTTAACAAGACAGGAGGTACTCGTAGCGAAATGGCTGACGTTCCTTACGGCAGTAAGCGAGTTCGAACTCCAATTGCCCTATACCGTTCACTTTTTAACAAATACCCTTAGGAAAGTTATGAACTCACTCATCCCTGGCCCTGACTATAGGTTAAATAATACCAGTACAGTCCTTCTATAAATAACAAACTAAGCCACGAAGATTCCACCTCCCCCTACCAGACCCATGGAGAATTTTTAATCATTTTATACTTTACTGATGAGAAGGTAGGAAACGTTAAATAAAAAAAAAGTAACGTCGCGTGTTCTTTATATCGAGTAAGGTACCTACCTACCAACCTACATACATACATACATGGCCCCGTTGGCAGGGGTTGAAGAATACACCGACTGCATCTCTGCAGAGGGGCAAGACTCCTCCAACGAGTGTCCAGGATATGACACTAAACAATCTGATGGTGAGGCTCTAGTAATGCTGGAGCCTTAGAGAATGCGGAATTGCCATCGCTCCCAGGTCCACTCTGGCCCGGAGTAGTAGCACCTGATAGGGTTTTATCAATGGGTTAAATAGAATTAAACTATGCACTTATGCTAAACTGAATTGTTTGAAATAGAACTGTTTTGACATTTAAACTGTGTACTAATGCTATACTGAATTATTTGAAATAGAACCGTTTATATGTATGTAACAGGGAAAGGAGTAGCGCCCTTCCCTACACCTTGGTGTAGTAGCTATCGAAAAGGGAGCCTTCGGCTCACCCTCGACTATGGTCGCCAACTTTACTTACTTATATGTAGGAAAATGGATTTGGCATTAAATAACCTACAATGGTTGATACGCCATAAAACAAAACAAAACTAAACTATACATACATAGAAACAGACATAGATAGATAAATAGATAGATAGATAGATAGATGTGCATATATATTTGTTTGGTATCTCAAACATTGTTGATTATTTAAAGCAAAATCCTGTTTTACATATATATTAGATATATGAATTCTAAACGCATTTTCTAGATGCACACAGTCAAATAATCAATCAGATTTATTTCAAACAATTTAATTTAGTATAAGTCAACTATTGTGGGGATTTTACCCTTCTGCAGAGATGCGATCGGTGTATTCTACTGCCCACCTCACTCGACTGGGTTATATATATTTGTGTATACGCATTAATATGTTTTCATTTCTTTGTTTAATGGCATAATGATGTATTTATTCATAATGATGTATTTATTCATTTACTATTTATTCATTTACTATAATATGCCTTTATTTAAGGTTTCGGTCTTTGTCAAACCATCTTTAGGGCTATACTAGAATGTGATGTAATAACGCTTCATCCGAAAATGTTCAAATGAAAATTTGTAAAGAAAAAGTTCTTTAAATTATAAAAATAAATATTTAACAATGGGAAATTAAAATTTTCTCTAAACAACACACGTATTCATATAGTTTTAGCAAAGACGTTATCATTTTTAGAAATTAACATGAAAAATTCGAATTCTAATTAGATCATTACATTTTAGATATGAATACTATTTAATATAATAGAACGCTAAGAGGTGTTTTGTTTTATTTTTCATAGAGAAATAATTTTCTGACGAAGCATTTTAACATCATAATCTAACATCGCGCTGAAGATGGTTTAACTAAAAAACAAACCGTTAACATAGGAATATTATCGTAAATGCAAATTCTGAATATTATGTTTTTTCATACTTTTATATTTACATACTGTCGAATTTATTTTCATTTTTTTTCAATATATATATATATATATATATATTTGTGTATGTGGGTATATCAAATGCAAAAGTGTCAGTTTTATATCGAGTAAATTTATTTGTATAATATTAGTCCAAATTTTAATAGTCAATTTATGAATATATATATATATATATATATATATATATATATATATATATATATATATATATATATATATATATATATATATATAAGGCTGGGTGTGTATCTATATCAATGTGATTGTGTAGTTTGAATTGTATCAAATCAAATTATATGTATATATATAGGACAAATTTTGATTAGTCAATTTATGAATATATATATATATATATATATATATATATATGTGTGTGTGTGTGTGTGTGTGTGTGTGTGTGTGTGTAAAAGAGGTTTATATCGAGTCAATTTCTTATATATATTGGTCAAAGTTTAAATAATTAATTTATAAGCATATATATATATATATATATATATATATATATATATATATATATGAATGTGTGCATGCACGTGTGTGTGTGTGTGTGTGTGTGTGTGTGTGTGTGTGCTGTGTGTGTGTGTGTGTATGTGTGTGTGTGTGTGTGTGTGTGTGTGCGTCTTTATCAATGTATAAGCGTCAGTTTTTTATCGAGTCAATTTATATGTATACATACTGGTTAAATTTTGAATTGTCAATTTATATATATATATATACATATATATATATATATATATATATATATATATATATAGAGAGAGAGAGAGATGTGTATGAATGTGTCTGTGTGTGTGTGCGTGTGTGTGTGTGTGGATGTATATCTATGTAAAAGTGTCAGTTTTATATCGAGTCAATTCACATGTATACATATTGATTTCCTTTTAAATAGCTAGTATATGATTGTATATTTATATATATATATATATATATATATATATTCATTAACAAGCTATTTGATATATATATATATATATATATATATATATATATATATATATATATATAATCTAGCTTTTTAAAATGTAAACAATTTAACAACATATTTACTACATATATATATTAGTTTTTATGACTGTTCCTATTCGATTTTATTAGTTTTTAAACATTTCATTGTTATAATGTATATATATATATATATATATATATATATATATATATATATATAGTTTGGTTTGTTTAATGGAATATCACACTTTATGGAATATTTAATGCCGAAATCGATAGTAGACAAAAACTGCTAGTACTATTTAACCCAATACTGACGGAAAAAATGATTCCATACGTTTCCCAAAAGTAAGTCCTAAATTAAGTGTAATAGCTGGACTGAAATTTGTACCAACAGTTATATATATATATATATATATATATATATATATATATATATATATATATATGTGTGTGTGTGTGTGTGTGTGTGTGTGTGTTCATATATATATACATATATATATAAGCGTGTTTATATGTATGTTTCTATATGTGTCATTGAAGCATATATATGTATATATATAAATATAAGCATGTATATATTTATATATTATAATAGCTCTATCATAGATATTTAGCACCTGCCATATTATATTGCACTTGGTTCGACACATAACCACATAGTGATTTACTGACGACAAACACTCTCATAATATAATATATTTATATATGTATATATATGTATTTGTTTGTATATATATATATATATATATATATATATATACAGACATATATATATATGTGTATGTGTGTGTGCATACCTACATATGTATATGAACATATATATATAATATATATTTAAAATGTGTGTATGGGTGCGTATGCATATACACATAAATACATCGTATATATATATATATATATATATGTACTAAATTTGACAAGGCCTTCGAATAGTAAATGCAAAGATAGTGATATATATATATATATATATATATATATATATGTATTTGTTTGTATATATATATATATATATATACAGACATATATATATATATATATATATATATATATATATATATATATATATATATATATATATATATATATATATATATATATATATATATATATATATATATATATATATATATATATATATATATATATATATATATATATATATATATATATATATATATATATATATATATATATATATATATATATATATATA
>OY757939.1:47948613-47963613 GCA_963585895.1 Sepioteuthis lessoniana
TCTCTGTAAGTATATATATATATATATATAAATATATATATATATATATATATATATATTTAGAGAGAGAGAGAGAGGGGGGACAGAGAAGGCCTTTGCTTTACATTCTATCAAAGAACGTAGATATCCTACACAAAATTATCTTTGATACTTTCCAAATAAAACAATTTCCTTTTCAGTTTGCAACTAAATGTGAATTATGAGATTGTTATTAAATTCTTATTAGCATTTTCCTTTTTAAATAAAACCAGCATATATTATGATAGACTACGGGAATCAACGTATATATATATATATATATATATATATATATATATGCACGAACAAACACACGCTGTAAATACGTAAATCTATGTTGCGTCATATATCTACTTAGCTTAACTTGTACTTATATATACTAACGATTAACTAACAATCGTCTGCAAGTTTCATTTAATAACCATGAGTTTCTTATTTGGAGATAGATAGGTAGAAAGATGGATAACAATAGACTAAGATAGATAGATAGAGAGATAGATAGATAGATAGATAGATAGATGTAAACAGACTGAGATAGATAGATAGATAGATAGATAGATAGATAGATAGATAGGTATGAACAGAGATAGATAGATAGATAGATAGATAGATAGATATGAACAGACTTGGATAGATAGATAGATAGATATCAATTAGAGAAATGCTTTTTTTGAAGCATTTATATCCAGAAATGATTAAATATACTAACAAACACACACACGCACACACATTCATACGCGCATGCGCATACTCACACACAAATTCTCACTGTAATGTTTCTTACATGACTGTCATCGCCGAGATATTTGACTGGAACGAACACACGGACACACGAACAAAGAACTATTTTCAGATTATCGTGTACAGACATTGAAGTAAAAACGATTCTACCTTCCAGCTTCGTTGGTCGCATTTCACAATTCCTATCGGTGTGTATCACATACAATGTATACAGAACCTGCGTATACGTTGTATACCACATTGAAAGTACTCTGTAAATATTTCACGAAGCATGCACCTAATTTTCTCTACGTTTAGCTGTTTCAATCTGAGTATATTTCAAACGAGTCAGTAAAACTGAAATTCTACGATCTCCGTTTATTTGTCTTAGAATAGTAAAACGGATGTCGTTCTCGGCATTTTTTTTGTTTGTTTTTTTTCTAGAAATATGCCGCAGAAAATAAAACTGCCACCCTTTCAATATATGTTTCAGTTTAATCAACATTACGTGTACAGTAAATCTATCTGGCTTAACTTATATGATCATATATACACATCAATACGAAAATAAAGGATATATCAACACTTTCTAAAGTGTATTCCATTCTTTGATTTTAACACAAAGTTGGAATCTTACATAAATGACGGTACAGATGGTTGCTTGGTTTTACGGCATATCAACCTTTGTTGTGTTATTTAATGCCGAATCCAGACCTTTTTAAAACAATTCTATGATTTCAGGCAACTAATAAAAATAATCTTTTGTAAGCAATTGCTTCAAGCAACTATTCTTTATACTAATAGTAAATATTAATTTTATATGACAGGTCCCAAAATAAAGGGTGTATCAACAGTAGGCTGAATATTCATGGGCGTTAACACAAGCTTGGAATATCGCATTAATTCGATTGTACAAAGGTTGGTCTTATGGTAAATCAAACCTCCCGAGCTATTTAATGCCGGAGTCACTCTTTCTTTATGACATTTCATGATTTATAGAAGCTTATGATAATAATTATTTGTAAGAAATCATAAAATTCTAAGTTGGTGACCCGAAGGCTCCCTTTCCAATAGCTACTACACCGAGATGTAGGAGAGGGTGCAACTTCTCTCCCTGGATTGCTCCACTTACCCGTAATCCGTACCTTATAATACTAAGTTTTATACAAGGAAGCCTCAAGTACCTTTTTCTTTGTTTTCTTTTTTTTTTTTTTTTTTTTTTTTTTTTTTCGAGTATTTGGTATGATTCGACTAGGGATTGAACTTCTGTCTCCCAGACCATTGGCGAACACTCTAATCAATAGGCAGAACAACTCTTAATAATACTAACTTAGATTATATGGAAGGTACAAAAATAAGAGGTGTATGTATTTACCAACCTATCCACACAGGCCAGATGGGACGCAAGGTGAGTTTTTAAACAGAGTGTAACAGGTTTGAATTCAGAGTTTTCCTTCTCCTAGACTGGTTACCAAACCAAGGCTAAACAGCCCAGTCTGCCCAAGCTGACTGTTTTGTTAATTTTGTAGTATGTAAGCCCTTGGTTTTACGGTATATCAATTCTTGTTGGGTAATTTGATGTCGAAGACGTCTTTCTTTTTTAAGCAATTATATGATTTCAAGTAATTAATGAAATAAATCATTTATAACTATTCTTGATATTAATAAATTAGTTTTGTTGTTTAATGGCATCTCAACCTTTGTAGGTTATCTAATGCCAAAGCCATCCTTATAGAAGAACAGTAGTGGTACTATTTAACCCATTACTGGAAGGATATGGGGGTTCACACATTCCCCAAGGATATTTGCCCGAAAGAGAACGTAATAGCGCGACTGGAGTTCGAACTCACAACGATTCTGCAAGTCCAGCGCTTTAACCATTACACGACAAAGACCCCCTCCTATTAATAATTTAAGCAACTATTCAAATTTAGTTACTTTAATCATTTGTTTGCACACAGTTATAAGGTTTCAAGTGAGGTGCCCGTGGTGTAATGGTCACTGTCGTGGAAAATTGACACGGCGGCACGAGTTCAAATCCGGCACTAGGCTGATCGCATTTCACATTGTACTAATACCCATGGGAAAGGTATGAATCCAATTGTTCTCTCTCCAGCTATGGGTAAATAGTAGGGCAGACAGTTCTTTAGCCTTGGTGAGGCAACCTGTCCAGGAGAAGGAAAACTCTGAATTCAAACTTGCAAAACTCCGCATAAAAATTGACCTTGTGCTTGAGTGGAGGGGTTGGGTAAATATTTATAAAGTTTCAAATATTCCTATCTGATGCTAAGAAATTGGATGCAGTTATATAGTGTCAAGAATTCCTATATTTGCACAGGGTACTCATTGGCTTAGTGGGTAGAGTGTTCGCTGATGGTCCGGGAGACCTGGGTTCAATCCCAGGTCGCGTCATACCAAAGACTTTAAAAATGATAAAGTCGAACAATCCACGGAAAGGAGTAGCACCCTCCTCGACACATCAGTGTAGTAGCTATTGAAAATGGAGCTTTCTGGTCGCCCTCGACTACGTTCGCCAACTTTACTGAATATGATTTCAAATATGACCATGAAATGCAAATAGATTTTGCTAACCCTTTGATGAGACCCAAACAAATACTACCACTCCGAGCCAGAGTGGACCTGGAAGTAAGAGCAATGAAGGGATACTTGACACACCTAAGATTCCAGAAGTGGAGCCTCGCTACGGGACACAGTTTGATGTCACACTCGTGAGATTTTGGGCATTGAAGCTCCTACTTCTCTGCAGGGGATACGGTCGGTCCATTCTAAGCAACAATAACAGGACCCTGTATAGATACGAAATATCAACCAATGAGACCTTATTTCATATCAAAACCTTTGAAACATTTATCAGTATATCTACTATTTCTAAGTAGATACACGCATTCACGCTTATATATATATATATAAGTTAACGGTTCATTGTCAAGTAGGTAGAGTGTTCGCCAATGGTCTAATGTATATATATATATATATATATATTGATTAGAATAAGTGGAAAAGTGGATAAACCAACACTGACAACAGATGCTGTAATATTTTGTTCTTTATCAGAATAAAAATTTTTTATCATCTTCTCAGATTTACCAAAATCTACTATTTCTCCATACATATAATGGCTAGAGTGTTCGCCAATGTTCCGGGAGACCTGGGTTCAATCCCAGGTCGCGTCATACCAAAGACTTTAAAAATGGTACTTGATACCTCCTTGCTTAACACTCAGCAATATAAGGTACGTATCAAGGGTAAAGTGGAGCAATCCAGGGAAAGGTGTAGCGCCGTCCCCTACACATCAGTGTAGTAGTTATTGAAAAGGGAACCTTCGGGTAGCCCTCGACTAAAGGGAGACAACTTTACTTACTTATTATATATATATATATATATATATATATATTGTGTGTGTGTGTGTGTCTCGGTTAGTTTGGTTTAGTCTCTTTTTTTAATGCCATATCAACCTTCGTAGGTGAGTTAAAGTCAAATCTAACCTTATAGAAGGACGGTAGTTGTATTATTATAACCCATAGGTTAAATGAGTTCATGCCTTTCTATAGAGAATGATTTCGAAAGTCAATGTAACAGCACGCAATCATTTAGCTTACTACAATGTTGCAGTCCAACACGTTAGCCACTACACCACGAAGACACTCACTATATATATATATATATAATTTAGAAAATTGACACGGTGAGCACAGTTCAAATCGTGCCCGAGGATGTTTGCATTTCACATAGCGCCATACCCCAAGGGAAAGGAAAGAATACAACTATTCCCTCACTAACATTGGGTAAAATTGTAGGGCAGTCTGGGCTCTTCAGCCTTGGTACTGCAACTGGTCTCGGAGAAGTAAAACGTTGAATTCAAAATTGTTAAACTCATCTAAAAATTGACCTTGTGCCGCAACCATCTCATATACATAATATATTTACTCATATATGTGTGAGTGTGTGTGTGTGTGTGTGAGAGTGTTTACCTTGAGAAATATCTGCATCCAATTATTCTCCGTCCATCTATGGATAAATGGTAGGGAAAACTAGACTCTTTAATACACTGTAAGGTGCCCCAGACCATATAGTGATGTTCTTCCCAAGATCCTTTGGTTTTTCGTGTCTTTCAACATCATACACTTTCACTTGAATGACCCTGCTAGTGTTAATCAGCCACCAGCATGTGGTCAGGGAGTATAACAGATGTAAAAAAAAAACAAAAACCATAAGGCTTTATACTCTCGTAATTTCATCAAGGGATTGAGAGACGGGAACGTGGAGAGACTGGGCTCTGTGAGGTGAAACCTGTCCGTGCTCCTCCTGCGTCTCACCAGGTTGGGGTCCAGTGCGCTGCGACGGACTCTCTTCCTCCAGACATCTCATTCTAGCCGGGCGGATCTGTTGTGGATCTCATCCTCCCTTCTCTCTCGGGATCTCCTGGGGGTATTGATCCATTGGTTGATTTGTCGCTTAATTAGTTTCCTCCTACTGAAAATACTACCCGGGGTGCTAACCCCGATAGCCCAGATCGTCATCTTCCCGAGCTGCCAACTATCTTTCCAGTAGTCATCTGAACAGTTCTCTAGTCGTCATTTGGTCTCTTCTCAAACGTTACTGAAAAGTTTCATTTCAAGTCTCTCGATGTTAAGATTGCTGTCTGGATGAGTCAGTACGAATTTTCGATGTTTTTTTGATCAGCCGTCTTAAGACTTTTTGAAAGAAATATTTTTTTATGAAATACAGGATTGAAGCAATGTCCGCATTCACCTGTCCGACTTTTTAATGTTTTTTTATTTGTTTTATTTATTTATTGCCATTAATCTTGCATGATATTCCACCTCAGTCATATTTAATGAAATATATATATATATATATATATATATAGCCATCATCATGTCCCGCTAACAGCACGGATTTATTTCCCTGACTCTCTCTCTCTCTCTCTCTCTCTCTCTCTCTCTCTCTCTCTCTCTCTCTCTCTCTCCAACTGTCTCTATCATCCATTGGTCTTAGCAAGTCATCCAAACTGTAAGCACTGTCCGCACAGAGCTGTTGTACGTAAATCTTTGCTGGTCGACCAATGCTGGTGCGCCCGTTTGTAGGAGTCTTGAGGAAAACATGACTTTTAAGTCCATCCTTACTTCTCCAGCAGTGCCTCTCTCTCTCTCTCTCTCTCTCTCTCTATATATATATATATATATATATATATATATATATAAAGAGAGAGATTGTTGTTTTTTTCTAAGAGAATATATATATATATATATATATATATATATATATCGCCAATGGTCCGAGAGACCGGGATTCACTCGAGTAAGACCAAAGACTCAAAAAATGCTACTTGATGCCGCCTTGCTTAAAACTCAGCATTATAAGGTAAGGATCAAGGGTAAAGTGGAGCAATCCAGGGAAAGGAGTAGCGCTTTCCCCCACACCTTGGTGTAGTAACTATCGAAAATGGAGCCTTCCGGTTACCCTCAACTAAGGTCGCCAACCTTTTATATTAGCATGACACCAGAGAGATTCCTATAAAGATTTTTTTATTGATTTTTTTTATTTGGTTCTTTTTAAAAGAAAGCAAAAAAGAAATGTTCGAAATTTTCTCCCTAAATGCTTTCCGCCGTCACTGGTCATTTTCAAGAATATAGTCAATATTTTTTTTCTTTAAAATCCAGTTAAATTTTTTTTTCTTTTTAATGTTTAAGATGCATTCTGTCAAAAATGTGGAAGGATTTTTAATTTTTTCTTTGCAAGTTTGTTTCGTTTTTCGTTTGTTTCTTTTTGTAATTTTTGTTTTTTTCGTTTTGTTTTTTTTTGGGGGGGGGTATGGAGGGAGTGTTTTATTTTGTTCGTTTGTTTTTTTGTTTTTTTTTATATACTTTTATTTTTATCTTTAAAGTTTTGTTTCATTAAGATTTTTAAATTTAGGTCGTCTCATGTTTATGGCGTGGCAAACGGTGAAGCCGGTGATAACAATAGTAGAAAGTTTTTTAGTGGTTAAATATTTCTAATACATCGGTTCAAGGCTAAATGCTATTTTTATTTATTAAAAGATTTTTGTTTTAGTGTGTGTGTTTGTGTGTGTGTGTTTATATAATCATAGCTTCTACTATTTTAAGTATTTTGCTGAATATCTGCCATTTACTATGTTTGTGCAATCGACCATAAATTTTCTGTTATTTGGAATAGGATGACCTGGTATTTAATCACTTTTTAAATAATTCTTATATCAATTTGTAACAAAAAATTCTTATATTAATTTGTAACAAAAAATATGCTAAAAAGAACCTTGTTTATCCTTTTTAGCAGAATATACATCAAGTAAAGACTACCACCAAAATTGACATCACACACATTGACATCACACACACACACAATATATATATATATATATATATATATATATATATATATATATATATATGTGTGTGTGTGTGTGTGTGTGTGTTAGGGTCGTTCAATAAGTTCCAAGCTGCACCAAGATTTTTTTTTCATTTGTCGCATATCTCATGTTTGTGTGGAACTCAGAATTTTTAACAAAAATCTGAATTAGTTTTTCTAGTTTTATAAGACGGCACACCAGAAATGTCACAACAAAAACGTCACAACAAAAACGTCACGTTTTAAAAGAAGTCGCCCAGTTGTGGCTCTTTTTTCAGGCTGAGGCTTAGAACATTTTCAACAACCCTAGCATATATATATATATATATATATATATATATATATATATATATATATATATATATATATATATATATATATAAGTGTGTGTGCGTGTGTGTGTGTGTGAAGATATTTCGTGGGAGTACAAAATTAAATCAAAGCAAAAAAAAAAAAAACGTAAAAGGCAAAAAAATGGTGACGGGTGAGGTGACCGGTTTCGTTCCTCACTCAACAGAGCTAGGTCGAAGAAAATATCGTGTAAAATGATTTTTTTTTAAATATGGGTAATATTTGGGACGGGAAAAAATTGTATTGAAGACTATATCGAAATAATATTAAGTCCGAGCAAATATTTTCTTTGTTTATAGAGGGACCGACTGCCGGACAAAATATGAATTGTCTTCAATATATATATATATATATATATATATATATATATATATATATATATATATATATATATATTGTAATCCACAGACGGACTGTTTCGTTGTATCAAGCACCCTGGTCGGGTTTCCATTCACTCTTTAGTTAACTAGTTATCTGTACAGGTAATATGTCTAAATTAATTTAAACAATAATATACACCGATCAATACATGGAGAGATATCAAAATAAGAAATATATCAACAATCCTCTGTACAATATATATCCGCTTTGGCCATTAACGGAGACCTGTCCCTTGAATAAACAGAAAATACACAAGCATGAATGTTACTACGTCACAAGATACATGACTACGTCACACAATCAGAATATCTTCTACTCATTACCATGTCAATACGGTACCCAGATCAAAGTAAGCGTTTTTCTGGGGCTTGATGGTGCGGTCTCCAAGTACGTGTAAGCGAGTTTGAACCCCAGTCGTGCTATTACGTTCACTTTTGGACAAATACCTTTGGAGAAAAAGTATGAACCCTCTTCCTTCCAGCTAGGGATTAAATAGTATCAGCAAGGGGTTAAATAGTACCACAGCTGTCCTTATCCAAATATAGTTAAATATCCTATTAAACAAAGAAACCAATCAAAATAAGAATATATCGTCATAATCATCATTATCATCATCATCAAAGCGAGCTGATAGCCCGTGACTTTGATCTCTCCCTCTCCATCTGTCTCAATAATCCATCGTTCTTGGCAGGTCTTCTAGACGGCATCCAGTATCTACAAAGAGCTGATGTATGTAAGCCAACGCTGACTCGTCCATAAAAAAACGCTGTTGATGAGTTCGTTCTTACTTCTCCAGCAGTGCCCCGCATATTTTGTGCTTTCTAACTTGGGTGGTTTTTGAGATGGGAGATAAGTGGCCATATAGCCGCTGTTTTGTTGGGTGTTGCTTCCAGGTTTTGTTCAAAACAGCACACAGCATTATTGAGCTGTTTTCATCTAGTTTTTTTTTTCATTAGCTCGTCCAGTTGGTGCATCAATACAATAGTACTGACACATCCACAACTTGGAAGAAATACCATTATATATAAGAGCTATCCACGTCAGTAGTTACTGGTGGGTTTCAATGAAGTCTGATTGACAGAAACTTTCCTCTGTATTTGAGCTAATTTCGTCAATGCTTGGGCAGGACAGTCTTGATTCTTCTTCATTCTTCCAGGATCTTTTCCAGAGTTTTTAGGCTTGTTCCGAGGACTCTAACTATGAGTAGTATCACCGTCACCTTCGTATTATATAATTCTTTCAGTATTCAGGTTAGGTCTTGGTATTTCTCCAGTTTTTCGCTTACCTTTACTTCCATTCTGTGATCTGCTTGAAAGCTAAAATCATCTATTTAGTTTTCTTCTTCTTCTTGTTAATTTCAACATGTATCTGTTAATATCTCAAAATACCGGAGAAATATTTTCTTCAGTGCCGACTCTAGTCTGTGCTTATTTAGTATGACCAAATTTTAGTCGCTTGCATAATTCTCATCAAGTTACGTCTATCATTTCACTCTTTGAAAGTTTTTCACATCAGTTTTAAACTGAAGGTCTCTCAATGGCATTTAAGTGACTGCAAGTCTCTTCCGGTCTCCAGGACTCAGTATTCTAGCCGATCTTAACAATGCTGTAGTCTGATTATTCTCGATCCTTCCTCTGATTTTTAATTCCTTCAGTCTTTTTTCCAAATTTTTGGCAACTATTCCAGGTGCACTTACAACAATTGGCATCACCGTCACCCTCATGTTCTACGCCTATTTTAGCTCTTTGGCAAGATCCAAGTAATTATTGTTATTATTATTATTATTATTATTATTATTATTATTATTATTATTATTATTATTCACTCATTAGAGCTTTTCCCATCAGCGTTAGCCGATGGTTTTTCACTGGAGTCTTAAGTGACAGCAAGTCTCCTCAAGTCTCCAGGACTCTTCTTAGTATTCTGGCCGTTCTCAATAATGCTGTCGTTTGGATGGTCTCCACCCGTCCGCCAACTTCCAAGTCCTCCAGTCCCTTTAGTAATCCTTTAGTTACTGGTCCAAACGCACCAATTACAATTAGTATAATTGTCACCTGCATGTTTCACAGTTTTTTTAATTCCCTAGCAAGGTCGAGGTATTTATCCTTCTTTTCACATTCTTTCAGTTTTATTCCGTGGTCAGCCGGGACAGCAAAGTCGACTATTTTGCAAGTCCTTTTTTTTTTTTTTTTTTTTTTTGTTGATTATTATTAAGTCTGGTCTTCTGGCCGGGATGAGGTGATCCGTTTGTATGTTAAAGTCCCATAGGAATTTATTATTATTATTATTATTATTATTATTATTATTATTATTATTATTATTACAACATTATTGTTTCGTATTTTGAGCATTCTTCATTGATAACAATTCTTATGATGATGGTCATGATAATTATCATTATTATCATCGTCCGCATCATCATCATCATCATCATTATCAACTCCATTAGTGTCATAATTAGTATCATCATCACCATCACCATTATGATTATTATTATCCAGTATACTATAACAATTATCATTACAATCGCCATAAACCTCCTCATCATCATCATCATTATAACGACTACTACTACTACTACTACAACTCTTTCTGTTTATATTAAGCCCTCTGCATAGAAGATAAAAAAGAAGAGAAACTATATATATATATATATATATACTACCTTTTTCTCTTCTTCAGGAAAGAAGAAAGATTTCTGATGAGTATGGAATGTGCTACACTTTCACGAACATCCTTTCGTGTCTCTTGACAAAAAAAAAAAGCATTGAGAAATTGGTAATGAATAGTCTTGACTACGTTTTGACATCTGGAACGTAATCTAGACAGCTACACATTATCCCTTTCTTAGAAAAGTACCTCAATTGTTCACACGACTTTATTTAAATTTTGAATCTCAATTCTTTATTTTGAAAATTTAAAGCATATATATATATATATATATATATATATATAGTTTTATATATATATATATATATATATATATATATATATATATATATATATATATATATATATAGTTTTAGCTTAAGTTATTCTGTCGGTGTTTTTTCTTTTGACTAGGTATTACAGTATTGATTGATCATTTTCTGGCAGTACCAATGTTTTTAGTCTTTTCTTTTTTCAATGAATTTTTTCCAGATATCAGTTTTATGTGATATTTTTTAATTACAAATTATATCGTCTGTTCCTGTTTTGTTATTATTTTATATACAGTCAGAATTATAGAATAGGTATAAAAATGAAAATTATGCACACACACACACACACACACACACACACACTGTTACGGTACTCAATATTCCTGATAGAACTATTTAGACATGACGTATCAAAATGCAAACATGCTAATCTTGACTGCTAGTTTCACGCTTTCACGATCATCAGGCGATAATAAAAGTTTTTCTTTCTATTCAAAACCCATTTTATTTTTCATTTCCTAGAATGAGATAAGACATCTGGAATAGAAAAGCTATTATATAAATATCTCTAGAAACCATCCAAATAAGACGGACAAGATTTTCGGGACACAGCTGGAGAAGTAAGGACGAACTCATGAGTGACGTTCTCCGATGGACCCCTTCACTTGGACAATCCACTAGAACTTATCTACTACAGCTCTGTACGGATACAGGATGTAGTCTAGAGGATCTGCTGGAAGCCATGGATGATAGAGATGAATAGCGCGAGAGAGTCAGGGAAATCCGTGCTCGATATGATTATATATATATATATATATATATATATTGACATCCATAGACAGACTTTTTTGTTGTATTAAAACTCTTCAGTGTAGCTTGACACACAGGACGCTTCACGCCATATATATTATGGACCTCCACATATGGCCATGCAAAAGCAGGGCGACCAGCTCGAACTTACATACAGCAGCTATGTGAGGACACAGAATGTAACCCTGAAGACCAGCCAGAGGCGATGAATGATCGGGAGAAGTGGCGAGAGAGGGTCAGGGATATCCGTGCTGGCGGCACGACATGATGATGATGATGATATATATATATATATATTTATGAATACAACTCGTATTTATTGGTAATTATTCTTCATCTCACAGTACGTGTGTCAGGCTTAGACATTCTGTTAGTATAAGACAAGTGAGTCCTTGCTTGAAAAAGGCTGAAAAGAAAAAAAGAAAGGAACAAACAAACAAACAAACAAAAAAGAATCGCATGAAATGGACAAAGAAACAAAGAAGAATCAACAACTAAATAAAAAAAAGAGTAGAAAGAAACAAAGAAACAAAAAGAAACGAAATAAAAAAAGAAAAAGATTTTGTGGAAAGAGATAGCAAAGAAAAAGAATAGAAAATCATGAAGTGGACTTATGGCTAACTCCTGTTTCCGCCAGATCATTGAAGTTAAGCAGCTGTTAGCCAGCTCAGTACTTAAGTGATTGATTGAATCATTGATTTTTACTGCCAGTCAAACTGTCTTGGGTTATTTTATGCCAAGAGGTTACGGAATTCCATACGTTTATATTTACATTCTGTGTTGTTTCTTAGGGTTTTTGCACACGGTCATATATATCACACATTCCTATTTGATACAAATAATTTGCAAAGACATCTATTAGACCAGTAGATGGAAACTTAACAAATGATACCAATATGGGTCACGGTAGACCTGGGAGTAATGACAATGAAGGAATACTCCACACTCCTCGGATCTCCAGAACTAGAGTCTCCTCATCAACAGATGCAATTTAGTACTTTACCCAGGACATTCCTATTTTAATGAATTCTTAGCCCTCTACAAGAGATACCGTCAGACTATTGAAAGCCCTATGCACCTAATAAGAGCAAGTACTGTAATGAAGCTGAATTATGCGTGCCAGACCCGGCAAAGCTTTGAAAAATGATAATAAATTAATAAAGAAAGGACACAAGATGATACAGTAAAGGGAGAACGATAACAAATAGATAAAAAAAATATTAAGCAAGTCAAAAAGTCAATATTCTATGTTTCACGTCAAGTGAGCAAGGAATCCATACATCTGATTGATTCTCACTTGTGGAATAGTCAAACCAGAAGATTACCAGCTCACCTGTCGATCGTAACTGTGAAACTCTGAGCTGTGATTTTTTGCCCAGCCTTACTTTTATATTTTCTTCATCTTAAATATATATATATATATATATATATATATATATATATATATATATTCAATAATTGGTGATTTATTGTGATAATGATCTGCGTTTTTGTGTATCAAGTACTTTAAAGATTTTACAAAATAGAGGCTCTTTTACTGTTAAATAAATAAATATATATGTATACACACACACACACACACATATATATATATATTTCTCTCTCTCTCTCTCTCTCTCTCTCTCTCTCTCTCTCTCTCGCTTTCTCTCTCTCTCTTTACATGAAACTACATGGGGTGATGAAACTCAAGAGATGCAATTCCACGCACCATTTCTTTTTATAGTATGTCATTCGCCTCTTGGTTGGATCGAGAACTTTTCAAACCTCTCTTGTACTGAATCCTACAGTTTATATATATATATATATATATATATATATATATATATATATATCGGTTTAATATTTTTGTTTAATGCCAAATAAAGCGTTGTTTAAAAATAACAGGAGAGATACTATTTAACCATAACTTTGTATATATATATATATATATATATATATATTCATATATATATGAATACCAGTCTACTCATTTTTTTTTAATCACAAACTGCACACTAAAAATGAAGATTAACGTCCAATGTAGTCTCTGCTCTTAATTCATCTGGCCTATATATATATATATATATATATATGTATAATTCTCTAAATACCCTGTCCGGTGGCAAAAGCTGCTTGGTAGCGCCAGGAGTGATAGTACCGCCTTGAGCTACCGAGACTGTGTTATCACCCCTGGTTGGCGGCTGATGAGGTTATGGTATCTCACGTGCTTTCACACGTTGTATGATGAAAAAAAAAAAATATATATATATATATATAAGTGTGTGTGTGTGTGTGTGTGTGCTTGTGTGATCAAAAGATTTTGAAAGTGAAGTTTTTTATTCTTTTTTCATTTAGAATTCAAATGAAAACGTGGGCAGCGCTGAACAACTTTATCAAATGATGATATTTAGACTGCTGTCTAGACGAGGAAAAGTTGTCGAGATGAGTCAGGGACATTTTTTTTAATTACGAAGCTATTTCCGATATTTCTAACGTGTATTTCAGCTAGTATCTATACTAGTCATTTGAGTATTTTGACATTTTTAAGAAGAATTGGAAGTTAGTTATGTGCTTATATTTTTTCTTTATTAATTTTGTGTTTTCTTGATGTTAAGATAGATAGATAGATAGATAGATAGATAGATAGATAGATAGATAGATAGATAGCAATGTATTAAGATAGATAGATAGATAGATAGATAACAATAGTCTAAGATAGATAGATAGATAACAATAGTCTAAGATAGATAGATAGATAGATAAGAATATATTAAGATAGATAGATAGATAGATAGATAGATAGATAGATAGCAATGTATTAAGATAGATAGATAGATAACAATAGTCTAAGATAGATAGATAGATAACAATAGTCTAAGATAGATAGATAGATAACAATAGTCTAAGATAGATAGATAGATAGATAAGAATATATTAAGATAGATAGATAGATAGATAGATAGATAGATAGATAACAATAGCCTAAGATAGATAGATAGATAGATAGATAGATAGATAGCAATGTATTAAGATAGATAGATAGATAACAATAGTCTAAGATAGATAGATAGATAAGAATATATTAAGATAGATAGATAGATAGATAACAATAGCCTGATAGATAGGTAGATAGATAACAATAGCCTAAGATAGATAGATAGATAGATAGATAGATAGATAGATAGATAGATAGCAATGTATTAAGATAGATAGATAGATAACAATAGCCTAAGATAGATAGATAGATAGATAGATAGATAGATAGATAAGAATATATTAAGATAGATAGATAGATAGATAGATAGATAGATAGATAGATAGATAGATAACAATAGTCTAAGATAGATAGATAGATAGATAGATAAGAATATATTAAGATAGATAGATAGATAGATAGATAGATAGATAGATAGATAGATAGATAGATAGA
>OY757939.1:47966113-47973613 GCA_963585895.1 Sepioteuthis lessoniana
TTCTTTGCTTAACACTCATCATTAAAAGGTACGTATCAAGAGTAAAGTGGAGCAATCCAGGGAAAGGAGTTGTGCCCTCCCTTACACCTCGATTTAGTAGCTATTGAAAAGGGAGCTTTCGGGTCACCCACGTCAAATGTCGCCAACTTCACTTACTTATAAATGAGGGGGCATATTCGTATATATATATATATATATATATCAACATGAATATATACATATATATATATATATATATATATATATATGAATAAATGCATACATGTGTATGTGAATATATAGCAGCATGCTTATGTCCAAAGATGTAATGCGGGTGTCCTCGTGGTGTAATGGTTAAAGCGATGGACTGCGGATCATAGTTAGCGAGTTCGTACTCCAGTCGCACTATTACATTCACTTTCGGGCAAATACCCTTGGGAAAGCTATGGGTTAAATAGTACCACTACTGTTCTTCTAGGAGAATAACTTTGGCATTAGATAAACCTACCAAGGTTGGTATGCCATTAAACAAAGAAACCAAACTTTTAAAACAATATAATTAAAACTTTTGTTTATAATTATTCTATCATGGACATTTATATAGATATGATTCTTATGCATATAACATAATGCCGACCAAAATATCCATGATCAAATGAGGTGTATTTTTCAACATAGACTCCCTTACGGTTCACGAACTTCTGTACTGCAGTGCTTGGATTCCAATGGTCAAAAACGTCATCAATGGCAGATATAACATCATCGTATGAACTTTTCAGCCTATTAACTTTTCTACCAAACCTTCATATATCAATGTGTATGGACGTGTGTTTCATGTATATGACGTGTGTGGATGTATGAAAGTGTATGTGTATATCTGTATAAGCTCATGTCAGACTATGGATTTATTGTTTATGTACGAGATAGATAGATAGATAGATAGATAAGCAATAGACTGAGATAGATAGAGAGATAGATATGAATAGACTGAGAGGATGGATATGAATAGACTAAGAAGATAGATAGATAGATAGATAGATAGATAGATAGATAGCAATAGACTGAGATAGATAGATAGATAGATAGATAGATAGATAGGAAGAGACCAAGATACATAGGAAGAGACCAAGATAGATAGATAGATAGATAGATAGCAATAGACTGAGATAGATAGATAGATAGATAGATAGATAGATAGATAGATAGATTGGTAACATACTTGGTATTTATTAATAGTGCTCAATATCAGAAATAGAGTATAGGCGAGAAATTAACAGTTGCCAAGCTCCGTTGACTCTATGTCTATGCAATCTTAACATATATATATATATATATATGGGTGGGTGGGTGTGTATATGTGCGTGCACGTGCATCTGTGTGCATGCAAATGTATGTATACTTATATATATCTTAATTCATATCAATATATAGTATACTTACATATTTTGTATGTTTAATCATAAGTTTATATGTATATATTTTATACTTATAACATTTACACATAGATACCAAAGGTATAAAACTTTACTCGTATGTATGTAGCGTTCATATATGAACTTTACATATATATATATATATATGTGTGTGTGTGTGTGTGTGTGGATAGATAAATATCAGTTTTATTCTTGGAATTTTACGTGCAGGTATAAGCTTTTAAATTTAACTTATTGTGCATTATTATATATAGTCATATCAGAAAACTTTCACAATTATATCACACACACACACAAACACACACACTCACACACACAAATATATATATATATATATATATATATATATATATGTGTGTGGGGGGGGTGCATATTCATATTACAGACATATATTTGCTCTGTAAGAGAATTTTTCAATATATTCTTATATATAAACAGCCATACATCGAGCACTCGGTTAAGATTATTCAAAACTTCTCATATATTAAATATATAAGTAAGTAAAGTTGGCGACCATAGTCGAGGGTAACCCGAAGGCTCCCTTTTCGATAGCTACTACACCAAGGTATAGGGGAGGGCGCTACTCCTTCCCTGGATTGCTCTACTTTACCCTTGATCCGTACCTTATAATGCTGAGTGTTAAGCAAGGAGGCATCAAGTACCATTTTTTGAGTCTTTGGTATGACTCGACCTAGGATTGAACCCAGGTCTCCCGGACCATTGGCGAACACTCTAACCGGTATATATGAATTTAGTCAATTTATGAATTTATTCAATTTAGCCAATTTTAGACCTAATTTATATGAATTATATATATATATATAACACTCCTCGTCCATAAAATTCTTTCGATACAGCTTTACCTATATGACCTTTTGCCAAACTGAAAGGTGAACAGTTTTTGTGGTTAGCGTGCTGGATTGAGATACTGTAAGCGAGTTCGAACTCCAGTCACGCTCTTACTTATGCTTTCACCCTAATAATCTTGAAACAGGTATGAACCTGCTTATCCCCACCCAGCGGCAATGGGTTCACTAGTGACACTACTGTCCTTCTCCAAATTTGGCTTTGCCAATAAATAATCCGAGAAGGTTGATGTGCCATTAAAACAAAGAAAACGTGTTAAACTATACGGGAAGGCTACCTATGTTAGCTGGAATCGTTCTGTATTTTCCGCAGAGATCGATGTTCGAACCCAGATAAAAGCTGGTATTTCTCATTGTAATTCAGCAAACATACCACGTGTACCCTCTTGAAAGATTAGTGTTGCTTGATCTTCTCATCGCTATTTTTACTTATCTCTTTTTATAATTACCTATAACATTATGCAACCAATATTACTATCATTAATATTCATGTAATTAAAACATTTATATAATATTATACGAATATTAATAGATGATATATTTGAAAGTGAATCTTTGTAAATAGGATATATGAATTCTGGTTTAAAAAATATTTCATTTTATTTTATTTTCTATTTTATTTTGGAATTAAATAATATACCATATCTTGGTAAAGAATACGAAATATTTTATAGAAATATTTTGAAGCACACATTTTTAAATTATGATTTAAAATTATTCCTGAAATTTCATTTTCAGCTATTGACGTATTTCCTCGTGCACAATATATATATATATATATATATATATATATATATATATATATATATATATATATATATATTCCGCACATAATTTTTGTTTAAGTACGTCGTTCGCTTCTTGGTTGGGGCAAGGATTTTTCTCCAGTCTCTGGTGCTCAATTCTACAGTTTACGTTCATATATATATATATATATATATATATATATATATATTATATATATATATATGTGTGTGTGTGTGTGTGTGTGTGTGTGTGTGTGTGTGTGTGTGTGAATTTCTATCTATCTATCTATCGATATACATTCAATAATGAAAATGATATTCATAAATTTTTATTGAAATATATGAAAATGCTCCAATAAACATGGAAAACGACATACCCAGTGTCTTGAAGATGCGGAATTGTATATATATATATATATATATATATATATATATATATATATATATATATATATATATATATATACATGTTATAATTTTGTTTGTATGTATGTATGTATGTATGTATGTATGTATGTATGCATGTATGTATGTATTTGCCAAAGCCCTTCGCCATGGACAAGATATGACACAAGATCAATTTTTAAGCGCGGTAAAGTTGGCATGAATTCAGAGTTTTTCCTTCTCCTAGACTGGTTGCCTTACTAAAGCTAAAGAATTCAGTCTGCACTACTAGTTACTTATAGATGTAAGGAGAAGAGATAGATTTATACTTTTCCTAGGGTGTTAGCACGAAGAGGAACACAAACAGTTTCTTCCAGGATTTGAACTGGGGTTGCCAAATCTATTTCCTATAGTGATCATTTGGTGTGTGTGTGTGTGTGTGTGTGTGTGTGTGTGTGTGTGTGTGTGTGTGTGTGTGTGTGTGTGTGTTATACAAGCACATCTGCACACTCACACGTACATTATATATATATATATATATATATATATATATATATATATATATATATATATATATATATATATATATATATATATATATATATATATATATAGCTTATCTACAATTCGTTGTTACTTCCAAGCACACACCCATCTATTGATAAAATTAACAATTTAATTTTTGGAGTTTTTTTTTCGGAGGGAGGAAGTTCCTAACTTCTATAAAGATTAGTGAGTAGTATCTGTTCATCTAACCAAGAGTGAAATATCGCTACTTTCTGTTGGGCGTTTGAGTATACAACCTGTACTTGTCGAAACTCATTTAAATATATAAGAAAAATTGATAAAAATGTTTTAAATCATGGTTATATTTGTAAGTCTATTTTTTGTTCATTTTGCGTTTATTCTTTTGCTAGTATTCGAAATATTAACTGGGTCTTTCATATCATATACTGTATTTGTCTACGTATATTGCACGTTATTTAAAAGGGTAATTTGAGGATTGATACGAACTATAATTTATCTAAGACCCATAATTGTCCATTTCGAACCTCGACAGACAGTAATCGAGACATAATACTTGATTATTGAACACTGTAGAATATTTGTCTAATTTTTTTTTTTTTCATTTAATTAAATGTGCGTCTCTTACATCGAAAAAAATATTTGATTTCCATAAGTAGTGGTACAACACCCAATGGATCATAAGTAAAATTTCCGGGGAGTGATACTTACTCTAAGTTAGGTACACAGATACTACACTCTGATACTAACAGAATAACGGACATAATAAGAATACATATATATATATATATATATATATATATATATATATATATATATATATAACGCAACATGCACTTAAATTAAGCGTTTCATAGAAAGTTTTTATTTACATATTTTTATATAAATTTTATAAATATAAACCATTTTGTTATGTTTCATGAGATTATCACAATATTTTAGCCATTAGGATTTAAGCTCCCTTTTACTGCCTATTTGGTGATACTCCTTAATACCAATTCAGATAAATAGAGGTTAGTCGTAATTACAAACATCACTCGGCTTAGTTTAGTTTATTTTGATTAATGACATATCAACCTGGATTGTTTATTTAAAGCTAAAACCATTTGGTTCGTTGTTTTTTTTAAACTAGAACTGTCTTTTACAGAAAGTTTAAAGATAAAATTTAAGAGCTTTACAAGAGCCAAATGATTTTGTTTTCACAAGTAAAATCAGTTTCTTATTGTTTCAGAGTCCATGATTATACAGATACTTATATTTAGGAAGGGTGATGCTTATATTTGGAAAGAGTTTTAATAAGGATTCCATTGTTATCTCGGTCTTATTTCTTTTTAATAACATTCAAGGCGAAAATTAACACAGACTCTAGAACATTATTATTCAGTCACAAACTTGTCTGAAAAATGCTTTATTTCCTTAATTATTTCTTTTTAAGTGCATTGCTCTAATGAAATAATATGTCTATGATATAAGTTAGACAGCCCATAGACCCAATGGAATTTGTGGTATCGATGATACAAATATTTCTATCGGGGAAAGAGGTGAGGATTCTTATAGTTACCTCTATTATATCAAGGATTGGATGATCTTTTTAAAATGAGATTTGGCGCGAACGAAAACCCCACATTATTATTATTCATTTGTAAATTTGGGGGGGGGGAAATTGTTTAGTTTTTGTTTTTTTTTTTCACTTAGTTGGAGCATTTTAGGTGTATAGTTCGAAGTATAATCTCGCTATTATTAGTCCATTTTTAGGGGTGGGTATATTTACATACACATATACACACACACACACACACACACATATATATATATATATATATATATATATATATATATATATATATATATATATATATAATATGTATGTATGTATGTATGTATGTATTACAAATTATATGGATATGATTCTATCAGGATTAATCGAAAACGTGAAAAATATAAATAATGGATATTTTATTGGCAAAATAATTTGGTGTAGACTTCGTTGATAATAACTTTTTATTAGTTCCCTTTATTTTCAACAACAACAAAAAAAGAATCACTGCTTCTTTCAGTATAATTATGTCTTGGGTATGAAACTAAACTGCATTTGATAGTGAGGTGTCAGTTTTAAAGAGTATGGAGAACCTCCCAATTGTTATTACTCCTAGGTCATCTCTGACTCACAGTGGTAGTACCTATTAGCTTTCCATTTGTGGTTCAAATAGATCTGTTAAAAAATTAGTCGTATTTGATAGGACTATAGACAAAAAAGAAAAAAAATTTTAAAATTAAAAAACAAATTGAAAAAAATAATGCCGTACAATGAACGCGATTCCCTAACCTCTTAGCATAAAATACCCCTCGACTGTTTGGCATGCCGTTGAAATTAATCAATCAATCGAATCATTTATAATTTTCAACTTTATCATTTTCTAATGAATTAATTGCTTATTGTGAACGGTTTGAGAGATAAGCTGTGGTATGGGGCACTCAGTGAGAATCGAACTCACTAGCGACGATCTATCTTACCTTGCCAGCAAACCATTATACCATCCGAGGTACTTTTTTTTTATCAAGCATAACTTAGGTCAACGCGAGGTCAGAAGTATGTGACACTCAGTGAGAATCGAACTCACTAACAATGTTAGTTTAGCTTGCTCACCATTACTCAACACGAGGCGCCATATTCGTGTAAAAGTCGATCTCGAGTACAGGTTTTATGTTATGAAATATTCATCTAATGTAATAAATTTTTAAGCAAGGGGTTGCCTCTATTTCTTTCCTTTATGTCAGGATTACAACCTCACAAAATAAATTCCAGTGTATAGGTCGACTTTTGAAATCTACGACCTTAAAATCTTATCTGTAATAATTAGCATTATTAGACTTTATATTATTTCAGGTGTTTTTTTTGTTTTTTTTAACCAATTATTTCAGGTATTTCTTCTTTATTTTGTCTTCTACTCAGTCCATGGAGCTCAAAATCAAAAATCTTCATTTACAAAATCAAAATTTAACCTTAAATTTGTAAATTTCATTTTTGATAGTGAAACAAAAAACATTTACCTTCATGATTCAATGTAAGGGTGTAAAAATGATTAATTGATTGACTGTATGCACATTTAGATAGATAGATAGATAGATAGATAGATAGATAGATAGATAGATACATAGATATGAACAGACTTAGATAGATAGATAGATAGATATGAACAGGCTTTGATAGATAGATAGATAGATAGATAGATAGATAGATAGATAGATAGATAGATATGTACGGACTTAGATAGATAGATAGATAGATAGATAGATAGATAGATACATACATACATACATACATACATACATACATACATACATATATGTTATTAGACAATTTTTAAGTGATGAAACACAATTTTCAGAAGTAGCAGATAGATAGATAGATAGATAGATAAATGTTTTGTTCTGTAAGTCAAGTATAGACCTCCAAATTCGGAGACGTGGTCTATCGTCATGTTTTATGATTTTTGTATGAGAACCTAGACACATATATACGATCACTAACTCATAACCCTCACACACACATGCAAATAAACGACT
>OY757939.1:47978613-47998613 GCA_963585895.1 Sepioteuthis lessoniana
TCATCAGAATGAAAATTTTTATTATCTTGTCAGATTTACCAAAATCTACCATTTGTCCATACATATGATGGTTAGAGTGTTCGCCAATGACCCGGGAGACCTGGGTTCAATCCCAAGTCGATTCATACTAAAGACTCAAAAAAGGGTACTGGCTCCTGGCTCCTGGCTTAACACTCAGCAATATAAGTTAAGAAGCAATCCAGGGAAAGGAGTAGCGCCCTCCCCTACACCTCGGTGTAGTAGCTATCGAAAAGGGAGCTTTCGGGTCACCCTCGACTAAGGTCGCCAACTTTTTTTTACTTATATATGGGTAAAATAGTATGGTAGATTAGGTTTCGTAAGTCACACGGTCAAGGAGATTTCACAATCTGGGAGTGTTGATGCACCATTCTTTTGTCATCAGCTTATGCAAAAACTGTGGCTGGTTCTTACAGAAACCTTCACCGCTATAAACAAATCACTGGTGTATGTAGTCCTACAATTCGTATTTGTAATACATCAAGATCATCGGTGAGGCCAACCATCATATATACACACACACACATATATATATGTGTGTGCACAAACGCGTGCATATGTGTGTGTCTATATGTGTGTGTGTGCGTGTGTGTTATATCTGTGAGTATATGCGCACGTTTTTGTGCATGGATTTACATCGAAGCAGTTTCTCAGTGGATGACAATATATATATATTGCATATATATATATATATATATATATATATCATCATCATCATCATCGTGCTGGCAGCACGGATATCCCTGACCCTCTCTCGCCACTCCTCCCTATCGTTCATCGCCCTAGGTAGGTCTTCAGGACAACAACCTGTATCCTCACATAGCTGCTGAATGTACGTTCGTGCTGGTCGTCCTGCTTTTGCGCGGCCATGTGTGGGGATCCATAAGAGTACATCTCTTATGAGTTCATCTCTGCTTCTCCAGCAATGTCCTGCATGTCTGGTTCGCCTAATTTGAATAGTTTTCGTGATAGGGGGCAGGTGGCCGTACAGTTGGTGTCTTGTGGGGTGTTGCTGCCAGGACTTGTTCAGGATTGCACGCAGCATTCTTGTGTAATTGCCATCTAGTTTCTTCTCCAGCCGTTTTGTTAGCGTCCATGTAGTGCATCCATATAGCAGTATCGATGTGACCGCTGCCTGGAAGAAACTGCGTTTCATTTTATCGGTTAGGTCTGATTTCCATATAGTCGATAGCCTATTGATAGCTGTCCATGCTTTCGTTAACCTCGTTTCGATGTCCTTTTCGGTTGATTCGACGCTGCTTCCTAGGTACGTGAATTTGTCTACTAGTTTAAGAGGGGTTCCTTTTAGAGTAGAGATGTCCCCCGTTAAGTACGATCACCAGATGGAGACACAGAATACTTCGACATTGTAGCAGGAGTACTACAAGGGGACACGCTGGCTCCGTATCTCTTTATCATTTGTCTAGACTACGTACTTAGAACATCGATTCACAAAATCAAAGAGAATGGCTTCGAACTGACGAAGAAAAGAAGCAGAAGATACCCCGCAACAACAATTACCGACGCCGACTACGCCGATGACATAGCGATACTGGCAAATGCACCTGACCAAGCCGAAACACTACTGCATAGTTTGGAACGAGCAGCGGCAAGCATTGGCCTCCATGTTAATGCACACAAAACGGAATATATGTGCTATAACCAAACATATTGCATATATATATATATATATATGCTCCCAATCCCTGATAGATTGAGCACTCGAGTGGGGAAATTTACCGGCTGCCACATACGCTGAAATGCAATGGCTCTACTCATGAAATGAGCTCTCTAGTTAACCCATGACGAATATGCAAAAAGATATACGTAAAAATTCCTTCACAAACGCTGAGAATGACGAGGACTCTGCGGTAAGATATCCGACAGATGTAAAGTCAGCAGTGTTTTGATCTCGGCTTTAAGTATCTCGAGGGTCTAGGCACATTGAAGAGTTGTGATACAACGAAACAGTCGGTCTATGGATGACAATATATATATATATATATATATATATATATATGTATATATGATAAAAATAATCGGAAAAGTGAGTTTCGAAGTAATATTTCGTTCTTTATCCAATGAAGAACTTCTTCAGACTCTTCACGAAATATTGCTACTAAACCCGTTGTAAGTGTTTGATTTATCCACTTTTCAGCTTATTTTTATCACCTTGTCAGATTCACCAAAATCTACCATTTATCCTTATATATATATATATATATATATACAAAAACACACAAAAGTGTTTTCAATTACTGACGGTAAATCATAAGAAATAAACAAATAAACAAGTTTTCTGACAGAAGTTGAAGTGTTTTTTTCCAATTTTCAAGAGTATTGATAAAAGGAAAGGTGAAATTTCTCGATCGAATAAATGAAGTAAAATGCGTTATGCTGATTTAACAAAGATTTACAATAGAAAAAGGAACTTCTATCCCTCATATAAGATAAACAAAAGATTAACAAAAATAATTCAAGATCAACAAAAACGTCTTTAACAATACAGGGACCGAATTCTTAAATAGGATATCGTTTTTAAAGGTTTCGGTATTATCTATAGTTTAGGCATGCGACCTAGATTTAATAGCAAATGACTCGTTGATAAGTGGTAGCAACTAATTTATTGATAAATGTGAATAGTTGGGTATTGATAGATAGATAGATAGATAGATAGATAGATAGATAGATAGATAGATATGAACAGACTTAGATAGAAAGATAGATAGATAGATATGAACAGACTTAGATAGATAGATAGATAGATAGATAGATAGATATGAACAGACTTAGATAGATAGATAGATAGATAGATAGATAGATTGTTTAGTTTGGTGATACTTGATTGGCCGAATTCGTTGTTTAGGGAGTTTACAGAATGCACCGAAGCGAACACACTTACACAAATACTTGACTCAGTTCGTCACAAGTCTGAGAACATCACAAAGTCGAAATTGAGACTTGCCGATAATTCCTCACTTCGTATTCAGAAACAAAGGCAGTAACACACGCAAAGATTAAACTAATCTAAACGATTCGTCTCATGCAAATAAACATACACTTTTATCATAGAAGAAAATGATATATACGTAACCCAGCTTAGTCTGTTTCTTCAGGTAATATATAATAAATTCGATTGTGTAAATATGCACTGTCGATATATCAAGTATATACCTGCGTGTGTGTAAATATGTGTATCAATGATATAATACATCCTCATAAATACGAAAATCTACAATAAAATTATTCTGTGAGGTGGACGCGGGTTCGTGCCCACCACAGGAACCCAAATACCGAAAAGGTAAATTCTCGCTTATAGATGTGAAATACAAATAGTACATCAGAAAAATAACGAGACTGAAGCTGTATTTACCAAGACAGAAATGAACTAGGTATGAAACGTTAATTGTCTTAATATAAGCTGTATTCCAAAGAAGCCAGAGAGAAATGAACAATGAATGAAAGTTTTACTCTTTAAAAAAATAAGGTATACTGAAAAAGGATCGAGACTGAATCTGTATTTACCAAAACAGAAATGAACAATGAAAGAAACGTTAATTTTCTTCAAAATGCGTCGTGTCTTCAAAAAGTATTTACCAAGACAGAAATGAACTATGAATGAAGCGTCAATTTCCCGTAAAATATATCCCCTGACATTTATCATACTTATTCCAGTGAGTTTTTAATTAGTCGAAGCACCTCTTAAACTCTTCTTTTAATATGGTGTGAAGCTTCAACATCATTTTTCTTTTAATGTCCTCCACGTCCTAAGATCTTACTCTTTAGATGAATTTTCAGTTTCTGAAATCTAAAAAAAAATATCGCATGGGGCTAGATCTGGTAAGTATGAAGGATGCTGCACTTGCTCAACCCCTCGTTTCACGAAAAATTTCTGAATCAAGAATAACTTTATTATTTTCTTTATTTTCTTCTTTCTTTCTTTTTTGTTTCCAATTGTAATTTATTGCACTGGCACTGGCACGTCTAGACGGCTCGGCGTCTAGACGTCATCATTTTATTATGCAAGTTGCTCAGATCTATATATCTTCTTTTGAATTTTAAATTTTAAAGAAATTCAGATTCATTCGTGATAATTTTTATCATGCCTTGACTCCTATGCCTTTAGATGAACATAGGCGAGAAACTGACTGCTGACAAGTATCGTTGACTCTATGTCTACGCAATCATAACTTAAATACATACACTCTATCAATTAGATTGAGCATTCTTTATTTATAAATATAGCAAACTATATCATCAATTTGGACGGGTTTCGATCCCGGCTCCGAGCGTCCTGCGTGTTTAGCCACACTGAAGAGTTCTGATAGAACGAAACAGTCTGTCTGTGGATGACTATATATATATATATATATATATATATATATATATATATATAATGTCATCCACAGACAGACTGTTGTATCACAACTCTTCAGTGTGGTTAGCTAAGCGAGATGCTTCAAGCTTGGATCGAAACTCGTCAGCCGGATATCGTTCTCCAGAACCATCGTAATTCTCAGCGTAAGTAAGTAAAGTTGGCGACCGTAGTCGAGGGCGACCAGAAGGCTCCCTAATCAATAGCTACTACACTGAGGTGTAGGAGAGGACGCTACTCCTTTCCCTGGATTGTGCCACTTTACCTTCGATACGTACCTTAAACTACTAAATTGTTGAGATCGGATAGAATACTGAGAAGAGTCCTGGAGACTTGAGGAGGCTTCCTGTCACTCAAACTCCAGTGAAAAACCATAGGCTAGCGCTAATGGGAAAAACTCTAAAGGAATAAAATAATAATAAGTAAAAAAAAGTTAGCGATCGTTGTCGAGGGCGACCAGAAGGCTCCCTTTTCATTAGCTACTACACCGAGGTGTAGAGGAGGGCGCTACTCTTTCCCCTGGATTGCTCCACTATACCCTTGATACGTACTTTATATTGCTTAGTGTTAAGCTTGGAGGTTATTAAGTACCATTTTTAAAGTCTTCGGTATAACGTGACATGGAATTGAACCTCGATCTCCCGGACCTTTAGCAAACAATCTACCCAGCGTAAGTGAAGGAATTTTTTATGTATACATTTTACATATACCCTATCGGCTACCAGAGTGCTAAATTCATGCAATAGCGTAAATAAACAATGTGGTCTAGACCTTAAAGAAAACTACCGGGTTTATTTGAATACTACAAACATGCAAAAACTCTAACTCAGATACACATTGTTGGGTATCACCTACCTTTCAGCATAATGAGCTGTTCCATCTGCCATATATGGCAGTAGCGGAGATCAGTCTGGGAATAAGCGTACTAGTCAGTTCTTTCTTGTATATATATTTTTCGGGGTTTTTTCTCCCATTCCCATCACTTCATTGTACATAAATCATATTTTGTAAATAAAAATCATATACCACTTACGGGTTTTAAGTAGGCTTTATCATAGAGCAAATGTGGTATTTTGGTGTCTGCTGCGCACATGATGAGGGATGAATGGTTATATATTGTACTGTTGAATGGGTCGGCGAATGTGGCTAGCTAGGCTCCCTTTAGAATACATAGAAAAGCAAGACCGCTCCCTTCCCCTCCCCAAAAACCTTAAGGCCTTGTGCCTTCTTTGTATTTTTTACAAAGAAATAAAATAAGCGTACCAATCAGACAAGAAGAGTCATTCCTATTGTTGAAGTGTATAATTATTCTATCACTAATCCTATGTTCTTATTACTAACAGTCTCTCTCTTGTAAATACTCTTTCCTGTAAATATACCTATTTCCTCACATATCGTGGTTTGCCTTATTATTATTACTACTTGTGTTCACTAACCAGAACACAACACACAATAGGATTGATAATATAATAATAACGTACGTTTTATGCATTGGCGTTATAAGTAGCAAACAATATTGAGTAAAAACTCTATTATCTAAATTTATAGTCTTTGTCATATATACTATGCAACGCTTCGACGTTTCAAAAACAATGAACGTTTTTGTTTTTTTTTAGTAGAAAAATTAGTGTTAAAAAGTCATTTTTTATACGAATCTATTCAGTAGGCTAACTGTAATATAATGGCCGAGGGATTTCGTTTTACGCCTTTGGGTTTAGTTAGGCTGAGAACCTTTCGGCTCAGCACATGGGTTAGTTAGGAGAAAACTTGAGTGCAGGTGTTAACGCGCGCGTGGGGAGGATGTGTCGTTCATAGATGTCAAAATAAAAATCCGATAGAAAGGTTGACCAGTGGAGGTGAATGACCTCATGCACCGGAAGCGCGCGCGCGGAGGATTTGGGGGATTTTGAAAAAGTCAGTTAGTTGAGTTGAGTTCTGCCTCGGGAGAAGACGGTTGATTTTCGCTTGCTCGCGGAAGCCTTGCGACGGGTGCGCACGAGATGGGGGGCGCAGATGAAAAAGCAAGAACAGAAAGATTGTGTATCTCTCTCCTTATGTCAAAGGTAATAAAAAGTTTCGTACCTGAACTAAGAAGTCGTAAGTGTTTTTCGTGTTTCGAGATTCCTATGTTCTATGCATATATGTTATGAACATTCTATGTACGTTTCACATATCCATATCATGTATGGCTATGGTACATAACAAAATCGAGTCTTAATACAAGCATATGTTTTTATGTAGCGAAAGACAATTTTTATGCTGGAAGATCAACACCATTTTGGTCGACTGGTCAAGTCACGACATGAGGAGGAAAATTCAAAGAAATTGAAAACTGTTAGCTCATATGAAACAGTTTTGCCTTGGAGAATGATTGGTTAAGAAATAATATCAAGGTGCTGGTTCTCAGTCAAAGTTGGCTAACAGGAAAAAATTACTCTTATGTCTTTCTGGAAATAAATATCAATTTCATGACTTCCTAGAAAGGAAAATCCGTCCCATGATATTCTAGAAATAAGAATAAATTTCATCATTTTCTCGAAAAAAAAAATCAATCTCATGACGTTCAGGAAAAAAAAATCAGTCTCGTGATATTTTAGAAAAAATCGGTTTCACGATTTTCTCCGAGCAAAAGTCAGTCTCTTGGCTTTCTAGAAATGAAAATCAGTTCTATGATTTTCTAGAAATAAAAATCAGTCACCCGACTTTTTAGGAATAGAAATCAGCTTCATGATTTTTTTTAAAATAAAAATCAGTTTTCAGACTTTTTAGAGAAAAAAATAAGTTTTATGACTTTCTAGAAATATAAATCAGACTCACAACATTCTAGAAACAAAAATCAGTTTCCAGACTTTTTAAAAATAAAAATCAGTGTTATGATATTCTAGAAAAAAACAGTCTCACAACTTTCTAGAGATAAAAATAAGTTGTTTTTTTTTTACTTTCGAGAAAGTCGTGAAACTTCCTCGAAATAAAAATCCATCTCACGACTTCCTAGAAATAAAGATCCATTTCACGACTTTCTAGAAATAAAAATTTGTCTTACGACTTTGTAGAAATAAAACAAGCCTCATAAAAAAAAAAGTTAAAAGGAACTGAAGAAACTTCAGTAAAAGTAATGTCACTCATTAGATTTGATCGAAGTTTGACAATGTAAAAACATTGGTGAGAAAATCTGCGCCAAATTCGTTTCAAAGAACTCTTCGAATCAAATTTTTGTAAAAACAAATATTCCTTTAGCGCCACATCCTCTAAACTCCTGGGTCAGTCCGTGGGACTGCTTCTTGTCTCTAAAATTCAAAATTCAGCTCCATGATTGTCAGGTTTTAAAAACGATAACAAAATTTGTAGACGCAAATCAATATTGTAAACGTCTCCAAAAACTATTAAAATTTCGACTACGTAATAGACCGAATAGAGTAGTGCAATTCAATGGAAGTGTAAAAAGTACGAATAAATTCAAGTACTAAACAGTGCAAAATCAAAATAAATTCAAATGCTAAACAATGCAATTCAAATACAAAAAGTACGAATAAATTCAAGTACAAAAAGTGCAATTCAAGTACAAAAAGTACGAATAAATTCAATTACAAAAAGTGCAATTCAAGTACAAAAAGTACGAATAAATTCAAGTACAAAAAGTGCAATTCAAGTACAAAAAGTACGAATAAATTCAAGTACAAAAAGTGCAATTCAAGTACAAAAAGTACGAATAAATTCAAGTACTAAACAATGCAACTCAATTCCAGTACAAAAAGTACGAATAAATTCAAGTACAAAAAAGAACTAATCAATTCAAGGACCAAAAAACTCAAATAAATTCAAAACGCCAATGTTTGATTTGATAATCGCGAACAATAAAACAATGATCTGGTTTCTTTGATATATCTTCTTGCTGGGTCGGTGAGGTTTGAAGTACGTTGACTTTATACCCTGCAAAGAGGAAAGACATTCCCCTAAAATACATCTGTTTGTAAGAATCCAGTTCTGAAATGTGCAGAAGAGCCCTTCTTTGCAGTTACTGCCAGGTCCACTCGGACCCAGAGTAGTAATACCTGTTAGGGTCCCATCTTTTAGGCTAAATAGATCTATTCAAAAATTATCAGTATTCGGTAGGATCGTGGGCAAAAATAATTCCTATTCGATAGGACCATAAGCAAAAATTATTCGTATTTGATTGGTCCGTGTGTAAAAGTTTTTCGTATTTCAATGGTCCGTGTGCAAATAAAGAAACATCTCAAAAATAAAATGCATAAAAAATTGTTAACATGAACAAGATTCCCAAAACTCTAGGCATAAGATAACCCTAGACAGGTTAACATGCCGTTAAAATCAAACACTCAATCAATTATAAAATAAAAAGTTGCTTTTATCAAATATATTTTATTTCTATTTTTTAAAATGAGCAACCGTACGTTTGATCTGTTTTTTTTGTTTAATGGCATATGAACCTTCGTGGATAATTTAATGCCAAAGCCATCGCTGTAAAAGAACATCAGTGATACTATTTGACCCATAGTATCGAATGAATTCGGGGGTTCACACCTTTTCCAAGGGTATTAGTTCAAAAGTGAACGTGATAGCGCGACTGGAGTTCGAACTCGATTACTTTGAGGACAGTCGAGCCATTATACCACGGCCCCCTTAGCAACTTCCTTCTTCAATAATAATCTTCAATTATAGTTTATAGTATTGATAATGAATCACAAAGAATGGTTTGCCCAGTCAGCTGGGGCTGTAGAATACACCGACTGCACCTTTGCAGAGGGGTAAGAAAACCTCCCCGCTCGCCAATGAGTGTCCGAGATAGCGAGGTTCCAGTAATGTTTGGGTTTAGGGAAATGTGGAGCATCTCTTCACTGCCATTGCTCCCAGGTCCACTCTGGCCCGGCGTGGTAGAACCTGATAGGGCCCTATCTTTGGGTTAAATAGAACTAACGGCATACTTATGCTAAACTGAATTGTTTGACTAAACTGAATAGTTTGAAATAGAAATGTTTTTCACAATTAAACCGTACTGACATTTAAACTACGTACTTATTCTAAACTGAATTGTTTGAAATGGAACTGTTTTTGACATTGAAACTGTACTTAAACTAAACTGATTTGTTTAATATAGAACTGTTTTGACGTTTATCTGTGTGTAAACAAAATCTGTTCTTATACTAAACTGAATTAGCTGAATTAGAATGCCTTGACTAAACTGAATAGCTTGAAAAAGAAATATTTTTGACAATTAAACTGCACTTACATTTAAACTGCATACTTATTCTAAACTGAATTGTTTGAAATAGAACTATTTTCATACACTGTGCTAATTGACAATTAAACTGCGTACACATGCTAAACTGAATTGTTTGAAATAGAACTGACTTTTTGTATAAAAATGGATTTGGCTTTAAATAACCTATAAAGGTTGATATGCCATAAAACCCAAACAACCAACCATCAACCAAAGAATAGTTCTATTCAATTATGATATTTAGTCAAATTTTATAGTTACAATTGTCATCATAAACAGATTTTCAAATAATTTCCTCACTTCGAATTTCAAAAGCTCCACATCAACTAACGTTCAGCGTCTGCTTCCATGACGATTGTCTCGACAGATCCCTTAATGATTCTATAAAAGTCCATTTGCTATCATGTAATAAAGGCGCATAGGTGAAACATTTTTGTACAAATAGATTAATTTTAACAATTTTATTTCCAAATTTTTCAAGTGGTGGGGTGAGAACCCGTGGCGTAATGGCTAATTCTGGACTGCAGCCTCAAAGTCATGCTATTACATTCACTTTCGAACGAAATCCTTAGGAAAGGCATGAACCACTTTATTCCTCTAGGTACAGATTCGATAGTACCATTACTGTTCTACAAGTATGGCTTTGGCATTAAATAACCCACGAAGGGTGATATGCCAAAAGCTAAGGCACAAATATCTAGCAGAGATACTATTTAACCCATTAACTGAAGGGGTTCGTAACTTTTACTTGTGAATTAGTTCGAAAGTTAAAGTAATAGCACAAATGCAGTTCGAACTCACTTACGGCGAGACCACAGTCCAACTATTACGCCACGAATAATTTTATTGATTGTCCTGTCGTTTTATATTTTATGAACAGGCATTCGTCCACATTTAAAAAAGACAAGACGCAGACGATATCCCGCTGAAGCTATGACAGAGGAAGATGATCAAGTGCGACTCGCAAAAACAGCTCCCCAAGACGAATCCCGGCAGCATAGCTTGCAGCAAAAGGCATTGGCCTCTACGTGAACACTAGTTTGACAGTGTTTATGTGTTTTAAACAAGAAAGAGTAATCCCAAAGTTAAGTTTGGTTTCTTTGTTTAATGGCATATCAACCTTTGTGTGTTATTTAAGGCCAAAGCCATCCTTCTAAAAGAACAACAGTGAAGCTATTTAACCCGTAGCTTGGATGCCAAGGGGGTTCATGCATTTCCCAGGGGTAATTCTCTGAAAGTGAACGTAACAGAGCAACTGGAGTTCAAACTCGCTTACGACTATTCCGCAGTCTATCACTTTAACAATTTCACCACGAGGACACCCTCTTCTATGAAAAAAGTCGATAAATTCAATATCTCATCTATTGAGATATATATTATCATACGCAAAGGGAAGATGTGGATTGATATTGGTAGATTGTCGATCATATGAAAATCTGATCTGTCAGATAAAATAAAACAGGATTTCTGCCAAGCAGTGGTTATGTCAGCACTACTGTATGGATGCACCACCTTGACTCAAACGAAAGGAATAGGGAAAAGGCTAGATGGGAACTATACAAGAATGCTACGTGGTGTTGGTGAAGTATGGACAAACTCATAAGCAACGTTCACTTATGGATGCGCCCATGTTGGCCGACTAGCAAGAACTTCAGCTTTGTGCGGATACTAGATACAGCCGAGAGGACCTCTCAGGACCGATGGACAATAGGGATGAATGGTGAGAAAGTGAGATAGTCTGGGAATCTATGCTACCAGTACTACTTAATGATGATTATGATGATATCTTATCTAACTGAGTGTCGTAATTATAATTGTGTATATATATATATATATATATATTTATATATATGTACTGGGTGTCTCAATATCCATGGAACCCATGTGACTGCAAATAACTCTACTAATAATAACGTTGTGTTCTTTTTTGTTTCAGATTTGAAAATGATACGCTATAACAACAATAAATCCTTGATCCGGATGCCTTGGACAAGAAAGGAAAAACTATTTTGCGTCACTACTTATTTGGAGAGAAAATCATTCAGAACTGTCTCGAAATAAATGCAACCAATTAATATGATAATGATTTATTACTAAAACAAGAAATTCAAAAAAGATTTAAATATTTCAGAAGCTGAAATAATAACAATTAAAAAAAAAATTAATTTAATTTTTCGGGATGAAAGGATGTGTTTCAAATGACCGCCATTGCGCTTGTCTCAGTAATAAATAATTATCTTATCATTAGGTTGCGTTTATTTTAAGACAGCCTGTATACAAATATTCGTGAATCTGACTTAGAACAGTTTGTTTCACACCGTTTGTGTTTGGGATTTTTAACTAAGGGTCGGTTATTCTTTACTCTTTCTATATAGTTGTTGTTGTTTTTTTGTTTGTTTGTTTGTTTTGATTTGTTTTGTTTTATTTTATTTTTAAGTTCAACCGAGAAAATTTAAAGATTCGGTTCTGAGAATTAAATCGTTCGCTTTTGTTCGAAAGCATATCAATGATAATTATGCGAAAAATCTAATTTACTATTTATTTGTTCATTTATAGTTTAACGACTTTGTTTCCATTTTTTCCAGTTAACACACATATAAATGAAATGATCATGCTGGCATAGTCAACCTTTGTCGAGGGTGACCCGAAGGCTCCCTTTTCAATAGCTACTACACCGAGGCGTAGGACAGGGCACTACTTCTTATTTCACTTTACCCTTGATCCTTACCTTATAGTGCTGACTGTTAAGCAAGTCGACATCAAGTACCATTTTTTTGAGTCTTTGGTATAGCTCGACCTGGGATTGAACCTTGGTCTCCCAGAAGATTGGCGAACACTCTACTGATTAAGCAAATGTCCCAAGTATACCAGACGTGAAATTTTTAGTCATAAAAATGTGTGTGACACTGCAGACTCTTAATCTTTACATTATATATATATATATATAAGAGAGAGAGAGAGAGAGAGAGAGAGAGAAAGTGAATACCTAAAGAGCTTGACTAGTCGGCTGGGGCAGTAGAATACACCGACTGCAAATCTCCAGAGGGGTAAGACTCCTCCCTAACGAATGTCCTAGATATAACACTGATGGTGAGGATCCAATAAGGCTAGAGCTTTGGGGAACGAGGAGTACCCCTTTACAGCAATCGCTCTCAGGTCCACTGTGGCCCGAAGTGGTAGCACCTGATAGGGTCCTACCTATGGGTCGAATAGAACTAAAACTTATGCTAAACTGAATTGCTTGAAATAGAGCTGTTTTACATTTAAACTGTGTACTTATGTTAAACGGAACTGTTTTTTCATTTAACAGTGTGTAAACAAATGATTGATGTTCACTTGTATTGTTCGTGATACATAGCAATACTTGGAACCATTTAAATTTGTTGAATAAACTGAGTAGTTTGAAATAGAACTGTTTTTGACCTTTAACCTGCGTACTTATAGTAAACTAAATTGTTTAAAATAGAGCTGTTTATATGTATAAAATAGATTTGGCATTAAATAACCTACAAGGTTGATATGTCATAAAACCCAACCAAAACAAATCATATATATTCAATATATATATATATATATATATATAAAGAAGGTTTCGCATTAAATAACCTACAATGGTTAATATGCCATAAAAAACGAAAGCAAACCAAAAGAGCCAGAAGTAATCTACCTACATTTCACATAATGGATCGTCAAGATAAATTTGATTGAAGAGGGTTGGCACAAACGTCATTTTATTGATAAAGAGGCCATCAAAAATAATAAGAAACTACCATAAAAAAAACTTGTTGATATATATATATATATATATATATAGTCATCTACAGACGGATCTGTTTCGTTCTATCAGAACTCATCAGTGTGGCTAGACAGTAGCTTCCCGTAGCTGGGATCGAAACCCGATTGATTCAAACGCCAAGCCAAGCCTCTAGCCCTTCAGCCACGAGGAGCCATCAGCTGCGAAGTAAATTGTAAACGGTTATGAATCACAATTACTATTGTTTACATACATCCGTTCAACGGCTACCGAGACCTCAATCCATATATGAAGAGGCTTGCAATAAACGCTAATGGCAACACGATTACTTCTTCGCCAGAGAACTCAAACTTACGGGGGTAGGGGAGTATATATCTCTATAGTCATCCATATATATATATATATATATACAGTCATCCATATATATATAGTCATCTATATATATATATATATATAAGTAAAGCGGTTGTTTTACAAACGTTTTTTCCAAAATTAAAAAAATAGTAGATAGCTCCCAGTACAGCAAGATACAGCGTGAAATAAACTGAAGTTTACTAGTATTACTATGATGACGGAAGAACCATAATTTTTCTTTATAAAAATATATAAGTATTTTTTATTTTTTCGAAAGGAGTCAGATCTCTGTAGTGTGTGAGAGAGACAGACGAAGGGAGGGAGACAAGACAGACTCCTATATTGACCCTTAACTTCTTCTTCTCTTGACCATACCACGCTGTGTTATCTTCAAGACCCCACTTAGCACTTCACCAGCTTCTCGGCCGAGGGAACTCAACCAGAGGCCCTGTCAGCCGCCGCTTCCAGCAGACGCTCTCAGTAATTTTAAGCTGCACTCTAAGTAACTGTAAGCAGGCGCTGATTCACACTGCCTCCAACTGTCTAACTACCTCGGACCCTCACGCGGCATCTGCATATATCATATCATAACGCCCACGACTACCTTGACTGCTTCTGCTTATTTGCATAGGTGCGTCTCTGATGGCCGGCTCGGTCAAGGGTCAATATGCAACATACTCACCCCTCTGTCGTTGCCTCGTAAATGTCAGTCTCCTATTTTTTCAAGAAAGAAAAGCAAAAAACTGAGAGTTCCTAGGCAACGAGAGAGGGATGAGTAAACATCAATTTTTAGATATAAACAATTAGGTGAAATGAACAACGCCTAATTTTTTTGCCCCCTTCCGGCCAAAAATATCTTTTCAACATTATAACATAAAGAGAAAACCGTCAAATATCTTTTTATACTTTCAAAATCAATACAATACCGTAAATAAACTAAGAAGACTTTACTGAGTTGCTTGAAATAGAATCGTTTTGAAATCTAAGCAGTGTGTAAACAAATGACTGATGTTCAATTGAATTGTTCGTGATACATAGCAATACTTGGAACCATTTAAGTTTGTTGACTAAACTGAAATGTTTGAAATGGAACTGTTTTTGATATTGAAACAGTACTTACGCTAAACTGAATTGTTTGAAATGGAACTGTTTGACTGAACTGAATAACTTGAAATAGAAATGTTTTTGACAATTGAAGTGTGTACTAATGCTAAACTGAATAGTTTGAAAAAAAACTGATTATTTGTATAAAAATGGATTTGGCATTAAATAACCTACAATGGTTGATGTTCCATAAAACCCAAACAACCAAACAACATATTATTTAAATACTAAACAATGTAAATTAAAAACATTATTATCTTAACTAATAAATTTTGTTTAAGTAAAGGTTATATAGGGACACTTTGTGTCAAAGTTAAGGCAGAGTTATTTCAAGAACGGAAGATTTGAAATTTAAAAAACATATTTCGACCGCTTTTTATGTGAAAAATTGATCTTAAAAGTTGTTCATGACGCGAATATATATATATATATATATACTAATCTACTATCTACCAGCATTCACGGTTACCAAAAAAAGAAAAAGAAAAAAAACTATCAGGAACAAGAGATAAAAATATCTCGAATCACCACCCGGGGAAAAAAAGAAAAAATGTCATTGGACAAAAAGAAAGAAAAGGCCAACCCCGTCACATCAGTCGAAAAAAATCAAGAGATGTGCAGTCAGTTGGTCAAAAGAAAACTAAAACCTGTCGTAAACGCTGCAATGTCACAATTACAAGAGTGCTCAACACGAGTGGAGCCAATTACAAAATTAATTTAAATCGCTAGTCAGAATTCTACTAAAGTTTCACCTTAACGGCTCATCAGGGAGCCTCATACATATATATTTATATATATTTCTTTAAGAAAAAAACCAAAGACCGGTTAATTTTTTTCTTAAAGAAATATTGCTCGTTAATAAATTACATTGAGCTCTCTACCAGGAAAATTTAAATGTTCAGCTCTTGAATGATTTTCTTGTCCTGGGGGAATTACTCCAAACTCTGGTTTAACCTGACCGAATATTACCCATATATATATATATTATATATAAGCTTTATTTGGTATAGCACTTGAGCACAACAAAAAGGCATCCATTGAGTATTGAACCCAGCAACAATGGCTTTGTATGATTATCTTACCCACCATTACACTTTTGCGCATATCTGAACACAATCTCATTTCTTTTCTTCGTGTTCTACCTTCTCACCCATAATTGCTAAGTATGTTCCTTCTATCTGGAATTATTTATCTTAATTCCATGAAAAGAATCTCCGAGACTCCTGCCCCCCGTTACCATACGGATTTTGAGTCGGAAAGTATCTGTGTAAAACAATGGGTAACATCTTTCTTTTTTTGCAAAGCAAAATTGGATCGAACTTGGAATGCTATTAGTTGCAGAGAACAACCAGATAAAACCAGATCTGGAATGTGTACATGTTGAATACGCAGGCATTATGTTTTAAGAGTTAACTTTCAGTAAGAAGTCTTTCGCATTGCTACTCGAGTCACATAAGAACTTTGCAGAAGAAATAAACCGGCTGAAGTTGTGTGAAAACCTTTTATATATATATATATATATATATATACAGGATGATGGAAAAGTAATTTCCTTCTATGCTTCATTCTCATATTCATAAGAATTTAAAAGTAGAGAGTTACTTTTCAATCAGGCAAAAAGTATTTACCCACTCACCCAACCCTTCTCTCTCTCTCTCTCTCTCTCTCTCTCTCTCTCTCTCTCTCTCTCTCTCTCTGAACGAGCAGGATATGACGTAGGGTTAATTTTTAAACGGAGTTTAACAGGTTTGAATTCTAGGGAACTCATTGGTGGTGAGGAGGCCGTCTTAATCCTCCTCTGAGATGCAGTCGGTGTATTCTCTAGACCCCCCCCCAAACCAAGACTGGGCGATTAAAAGTCCTTGGATTTCATTAAGAATCATTGCTTGTAGACATTCTAAAGGTGACTTCAAATTGAATTTTCGATAATTTTTCCAGCTTTGTTGAAATTGAGAAGGAATAGGCGCACGCAGCATAACGGTTATCATCAGAGGAAATAGACTCGGTGACAAAGGTTCAAATCCGACCCAAAGCTGTTTGCGCTTTACTTCGTGTTATTGCTACAAGAAATGGCTCGATTCCATCTCTTCTTTTTCTCCTGCTATGGACAGATTAGGTTATCTTGCTTTTGTTGGACAACCGGTCTGGGAAAAGGAAAACAGAATTCAACGAAAATTTTCTTACTATGGTATCTGCAAAAATTTCTTTGCTACAAAGTCAAATACAATTTTCTTTAGTTGGTTGGTTGGTTGGTTGGTTGCATTTTATGGCATATTAACCCTTGTGGATTATTTAATGCCAAATCCTGGTCATACATATATATTTTTATCATCATCACCATCATAATCAATTCACGCAGACAACATGGATTTCCCTACCCCACCCTCTCTCTCTCTCTCTCTCTCTCTCTCTCTCTCTCTCTACGTCCATCCCTATCATCCATCGCTCCAGGTAGGGTCTCCAAACTACATGTAATATCTGCATAAAGCTGATGTATGTAAGTCCTTGCTTGTCGGCAAATCCTGGCGCGTCCATGAGTTGAGGTCCATGAAAGAACGTTGAGTTCACCCTTGCTTCTCCAGCAGTGTTCCACATATCTTGTTCGTCTTACTTGGAGGCTTTGTTAGATGCCCGTGGTGTAATGATTATCGTCGTAGGAAATAGACACGGCGACACGAGTTCAAATCCTGGACAAGACTGATTGCATTTCACATAGCACTAATACCCTTGGGAAAGGTATGAATCCAATAATTCTCCCTCCAGCTATTGGTAAATAGTAGGGTAGACTAGGTTCTTCAGCCTTGGTGAGGAAACTAGTCGAGGAGTCCACAACTCCACCCTTGTCACAGACTATTTGAGCAAGATGGGCATCAAGACAGTTCCTTACCCTCCCTATAGTCCAGACCTTGCTCCCTATGACTTTTGGTTATTCCCTAAGCTCAGAGGCTGTCGTTATGAGACAATTGAGAAGATGAAAGAGGCTGTGACGAAGGTCATTGACACAAGAGGACTTCCATGGGGCCCTCCAGAAGTCGTTGGAACGGTACAACACGTGCATTGCAGCCGGAGGGAATTACTTCGATATGCCTGGAAAATAGAAAATGTACAACAAAATAAATGGAAAATAATCGGATGGAAACAGAAATCAATGTTCGTGACAGAACAATAAGAAATCAGCTGAATGAAATGAGATTTACATAGAGAAAAGCCGAACGAAAATCCGAACTAACGTACAAACAGGAGTAAATGAAGTGAAAGTGAAAGCAAAACAATCTCAGCGTGTGGATAAGTGAATGAAAGTGATATTCATTAATAAATCATGAATCTGTATTGGCTGTGGCAATTATACAGGAGCTTTTTTTTTTCTGGTAGTGTTTGAATTAAACATAAAGATGACTGTCGGTAGAAAACAAGTAAATTTCCCATGATATGAGGTTGCATGTCATGTAAGCGACCAGGAGAGATAGCAATAATTATCTCAACAATCGATGCACATTTTTATATTGAAATCCTGGTTAATTTTCCTATTCTATTGAAAGAAAATTGGTTTTGTGATGATGAAGTCTTTTCGGAATGATAATGCATTTTGTCACAAAGAGGATAAAAGTTTTTCTTCAGGAAAGGTATGAAATGTTATTGATATGGCCATCTAAAAGACTGGATCTAAATCCAATTAAAAATCTCGGGTAAACATATTTTTTTCAAAGATTGTCAATAAGAAGGCTCTCTCTAATAAAGAAGATCAAAAAGTGCGATTCAGGAAAAATTGAACCATTTTGATAAAGAATATTGCTTTTAATAGGTAAAATCCATGCCTGAAAGAATTTAGACTATCATAAAAGCTCGAAAAGAGATAAATAAATATTAACGCAATTTTTGACAACGAATTTCTTCTTTTTTTTTCCATAATATTAGGTTAGTCCATAATATTTTCCTTTTGATTTAAATAATTTGATCGAGTTTCTTTAAGGAATATTCTATAATGCTGAAATATTCAGTTATCAAATGAAAAATGTTTTGCATCATTGACCTGGGTTCAATCCATGGTCGCGACATACCAAAGACTTAAAAAATGGTACTTGATAACTCCATACTTAACATTCAGCAATATAAGGTAGGTATCAAAAGTAAAGTGGAGCAATTCAGGGAAAGGAGTAGCGCCCTCCCCAACACCTCGCTGTAGTAGCTATTAAAAAGGGAGCTTTCTGGTCGCCTTTGACTATGGTCGCCAACTTTACTTTACTTACTACCAAAGAAAAGGAATCTAAGTGACCATCCTTTAAGTCTATTACCGCCCTGTCGGTGGGGATTAGAATACACTGACTGTATCCCCTGCAAAGGAGTAAGACCCCACTAAAAAAAGAGTAGTATCCTGGATATAATACAAAATTGAACAATAGTGGAACCCGTAGCTGTTGAGGATAAGGAAGTTTATACTGGTCCCAAAACTATTAGTCTGAAAGCAAACGAAATAAACTCGACTGAGGTTCGAACTCGCTTATAAAGATGTCACAGTTTTAGCACATGAACCACTACACCACGGGAACTCTCCCGCTTCCATTTATTGGTCAAAGTAATCAGTTGGAAATACTTATACTCAAGACAGTGTGAAAAAAAACTCCTTAAAAACAACAATGCATAACTAATACAAGTAATTTTGAAAAAAAAATGTTTGACACGTAAATGGAATCCTAATAGCTACTAACTCTCAATGTCATAGTGGAACTGGAAGTAATGGCTTTAAAGAAGTGATATATACTCCCTAACCGGCTCATTGGCCTAGCGGGTAGAGTGTTCGCCAATAGTCCGGAAGACCGGGGTTCAATCCCGGGTCGAGTCATACCAAAGACTCAAAAAATGGTACTTGATGGCTCCTTGCTTAGCCCTCAGCATTATATGGTACATATCAAGGGTAAAATGGAGGACTCCGGTGTAGTAGCTATTGAAAAGGGAGCCTTCAGGTTGCTCTCGATTACAGTCGCCAACTTTACTTATTACTTATATACTCCCAAGAGCTCCAGAACATGAACTCTCATTACCATATGAAATTTTAATGTCATACCCAGAACCCCCCCCCCTTTTGGAAGAGAATCTTAAATCTCTCCTGTTTCGGGCCCCTCCAACACAACTTTAATTTTTGTCATAGATATTATTTT
>OY757939.1:48003613-48038613 GCA_963585895.1 Sepioteuthis lessoniana
ATTAGCCATATATATATGTTAAGCGGATATATGTAAACAAAGACAATTGTGATACATAGGCGTTTAAATTTCCCTCGCTTGCGCTGGTTTCCTCGTGGTAAAGTGGTAGAATCTTGGATTGGCGTTTGAGTCAACCGGCTTTCGATCCCAGCTTCGGGAATATAGCCTGTCTAGCCACATTGAAGAGTTCTGAAAGAACGAAACAGGTCTGTCTGTGGATGACAATATATATGCTCCCTTACCCCTGAAGGGTTAAGCTCTCTTAAGAGGGAAGTAAACGGTTTGCCACTAGCATAATGCAAGGTTCTTCATATGGATCGAGCTCTCGGGAGCCGTTAAGCGGATATATGTAAACAAAAACGAAACAGGTCTGTCTGTGGATGGCAATATATATATATATATATATATATATATATATATATATATTTATTTATTTACTTATTTATACGTGTGTGTGTGTGATATCAATCTCTCTTCTTCTTCTTAAATTCATCATCACATCTGTTTTGTTTTTTTTTTGTTTCCGGTATTTACTATTCCAAAATAGTTACCCGGTTGATCAAACTCATTGCAACTTAACTTAATTGTCCTGATGGTAATCAATGCATTAATCCTAACTCGACCGTAAACTCACCACACACCAAAGAAAAGAAATGTAGTTTTAATCTGGCACAAGAATGTATAGATCAATCTCACAACTCAGTTGGGCTTTTACGGGTGTTAATGGTTGGTGGTTGGTTATTTCTTCTTTGAAACTCGAATACGAGTTGTTTTCTTTTGCTAGTAGCGTTTGCTGAAAAGGAATGAAAGAAGGAAGGAGAGAAAAAGAGATGAGTGAAGCCATGAAGACTCAACTTTCTTACGATGGAAGCTTGTAACTAAATCTTGAAGGGTGAAGACCTCCCAGAGCAACAAGATAGCTGCTTTCCGAACCGAAGTCTGAATCTTCCCTATTTTTTTTTCAGCACCAGGAAGACTCGCCTTTTCCTGAGAATTCTCAGATTGCATTTCCTTTCAGAATCCTATCTGATCCATGGATTAGACGCTAAATGGTACACCAGGTGGCAGTGGACCTTGAAGTAGTGTCAATGAAGGAGTAGGTCTCACTACCCTGATCTTCAAAACTGAAGCCTCACCATCAAATGTAATTTCGTGCCATACCCGGGACATACTTTTGGCGGGGATCTTAGCTTTCTACGGTGGATGTAATCAGCGTATTCTAAACCTCAACGAATGGACGAATTTAAAGAGGTTCTAGGGGCCACGACTGGGCAGTTTTATTCTTGATTTGCGCAAAGCAATATAATCTATGAAATCTACCTACGAATTAGATTTAGCCCATCTGAATTTAGATACTTTTAAATGGTGGGATTTAAGAGATCTAGAAATGTGGTTGGTTGACTTCCAACGTTGAATTCAATTTGGAATCAAAAGAACACTGAATCATTTTAGAAAAAGTTAAACGTCATTCTGGACAAGGAATCGTGAATGGACATTTAGACTGTGAACTTCAGAGAGTTTGGAATTATTTTCTTCTTAGACATTTTGGTTTTCTTATAATTCTTGCCAAAGCACGCCTGACAATTTTCTCACCCACGTATGACAAAGACATAGATAGATATTAGCTGACTGAAATAGATAGATAGATAGATAGATAGATAGATACATACATACATACATACATACATACATAGGATGGTGAACAAACACAGATACACAGCTAGATAGATAGATAGATAGATAGATAGATAGATAGATAGATATCTTAGGAAATAAAGGAATCTGAAGATGTGAATAAAAGAAAACACGGTTGATAACAACATAAAATTGTTAGTTGGAACAAAACTAAAACCTAAGAAGGAAAGAATGAAAAAGAATTGAGAACACGTTTTTTTGTGTATCTTTTGCAGGTTTTTTGTGTTTTCTTTTTGCATTTTGTTTTTGTTTTGGCTTTGGTTTTCTTTTTGGGTTTTTTTTTTTTTTCATTTTTTTATTTCATTTTTTTTTTCCGTTTTTATGTTGTTTTTTTTTGTTTTGTTTTGTTTTTGTGTTTTGATTTTGTTTTCGTTTTGGCTTTGTTTTGTTTTTCTTTTCACTTTTTCGTTTTTGCTTTTTTTGGGTTTTGTTTTTTAGTTTGTTTGTTTTTTACTTGTTTTTGGGGGGTTTTTTTAATAATTTATCTAATCACAATTTTTGTCTTAGAAATGTTTGGGGAAAATCACAATTCGGTAAAATTTTTTTCTTTTTTTCTTTTTAAGATTTTGATAAATATGTGGAAGTAAAGACACGGTGACGTGACATAATTTCAAAAAAGAGTAAAAGTTCCTTCAGAATGGTCAGTCGAGTTTGGAACACAAAGGATAAAAAGATATGACAACATTCAATGTATTACGTAATAGATCGGTGAGATCTATTTTGGACAGGTAATGTTGCATTCAAATTAAGTCCTTACTGAAAAAGATACACAATGATTGAATCGAATATGCTGAATTCGGGGTCAATCTTCAGACCACGGCTCTCATTGGATTGGTTCAGTCAAGTGACGAAAACAGTTCTAGAATTAGAAAAAAAAAGTTGCTCCTTTAGCGAGAAACGCCGGTTAATGAAAATGTGAATATGAAGTTGTGGTCGTGTTTTGATTCCTCATCGACGCAACAAATATGAATAAGGATCACAACACAAAAGAAACATCAGAGAAACCGAGGCGACAAAAGGACTGATCGGAGAAAAAAGAAAACCTAAGTGAAGTGAATAATGAACTGAAGTAGAGTGAGGCAATGAGTGCAAACCGATCGTTGTGTGAAGTCCATATAACAGTTACATAGCCATATATATAGCCATAAAACAATTACATAGTCATATATATAGTCATATAACATTTACATAGTCACATACATAGCCATATAACGTTTGGATAGTCATATATAGTCATATATCATTTACACAGTCATATAACATTTACATAGTCATATACCAAGCCATATAAATTTTAAATAGTCATGTATATAGCCATATAACATATACATAGCCATATAATATTCATATAGCCATATGTATAGCCATAAAACAATTACATAGTCATATATATAATCATATAACATTTACATAATCATATATATAGCCATATAACGTTTGGATAGTCATATATAGTCATATATCATTTACACAGTCATATAACATTTACATAGTCATATACCTAGCCATATACCATTTAAATAGTCATGTATATAGCCATATAACATATACATAGCCATATAATATTTACATAGACATATATATAGTCATATAACATTTACATAGTCATATATATAGCCATATAACGTTTGGATAGTCATATATAGTCATATATCATTTACACAGCCATATAACATTTACATAGTCATATACCAAGCCATATACCATTTAAATAGTAATGTATATAGCCATATAACATATACATAGCCATATAATATTTACATAGATATATCATTTACACAGCCATATAACATTTACATAGTCATATACCAAGCCATATACCATCTAAATAGTCATGTAAATAGCCATATAACATATACATAGCCATATAATATTTACATAGACATATATATAGTCATATAACATTTACTTAGTCATATAACATTTACATAATCATATAACATTTACTTAGTCATATAACATTTACATAATCATATAATATTTACTTAGTCATATATATAGTCATATAACTTATAACTTATACATATAACTTATACATAGTCATATAACGTTTACATAGTTATATAGATGGTCATATAACATTTACAGAGTCATATAACGTTTACACAATCATATACATAGTCATATATATAGCCATTTAACATTTACATAGCCATATAATAATTACATGGTCATATATATAGTCATATAATATTTACATAGTCATATACATAGTCATATAATATATACATAGGCATATATCATTTACATAGTCTTATATATAGCCATATAACATTTACGTAGTTGTACATATAGTCATATAACATATACATAAAGTGTTCGGATAAGGATCATACAAATTTCGTATTAAGACTTTTATTATTATTATTATTATGATTATTATTATTATTTACTCCTCTAGAGTTTTTCACATCAGTATTAGCTGATGGTTTTTCACTGGAGTTTGAGTGACAGCAAGTCTCCTCAAGTCTCCAGGACTCGTCTCAGTATTCTGGCTGTCCTCAGCAATGTAGTCGTTTGGATAGTCTCTACCTGTCCGCTAACTTCCAAGTCCTCCAGGCCCTTTAATAATCCTTTAGTTACTGTGCCTAACGCACCAATCACAATTGGCACAATCGTTACTTTCATGTTCCACAGTTTTTTCAGTTCTCTAGCAAGGTGGAGGTACTTATCCTTCTTTTCTCTTTCCTTCAGATTTATTCTGTGGTCCGCCGGGACAGCAAAGTCAACAATTTTGCAGATTCTCTTTCTTTTGTTGATTATTATGAGGTCTGGTCTTCTGGCCGGGATTAGGTGATCCGTTTGTATGTTAAAGTCCCATAGGAGTTTATGCGAGTCATTTTCTAGGGCAGGCGCCCATACATCATCCAAATGCTTTTCCCAACGAGTATCGCACTCCCGATTCCCCATTTAGATGGAATGATTTGTTATATATTTGACCGACCATGTAAGTCCGTGGATTTCAAAACAGGATATGCACCTATGTCTTAAGGTAAACAGAAGACGACGGATATGCCACGTGAATTACGTAGGAAGAGTGCGTAGGCGTCCGAAAAATACATTATAACGGATGTTTACAACCCCGGGCAATCAGCAGAGTAAGCAGAAAGAAGTGACAGCAGAGAGACCACACGTCACGCTGCCCTGGGCATGAGCGCGGAGAGGGACCAGATGGCCCCGGTTTGAAAGTTTGAAAATGTACAAGACTCGCTAATGTCAAAAACGAGTATGACCCCAGAACTAAGATGAAACTTGGATTATTGATTTTTTTTAAGTTGGCCCTGAACCTGTCTTGCGAAAGAAGCACGAAGAAGAAATGTAGATGATCAGATATTTTAAGACGGACCTGAGCTAGATTTGAGAAAGCAGAGCGAAGAAGTAATGCTTTCTGAAGATATCATCTCTCTCTCTCTCTCTCTCTCTCTCTCTCTCTCTCTCTGTGTGTGTGTTTGTGTGTATATCCCAGCAAATCCGACTCTTTTTCTCTCTTACACAACCAATTTCGCAACTAATTCCTAATAAATAAGAAAGATTATATTTCATCTTTACTATGCAACAGCTTGAATGATTGCATTTTTTCATGTCAACCAGGTTTAGGAATTGCGTTCATTGCACGATCATACGTATGTTTTTGTGTGTAGTTATTTTTTCTTAACATAATTTTTTATACATGGTCCTATCAAACATGAATGGGCGGAGTATCCGTTGTTAAAATGCTGGACTGAGTCATCGTAGTACAAGCGAGATCGAACGCCAATCAGGCTATTACGTCTACTTTCAGATTTGGCGAGGCTTTGAAACTCCAAATGCCCAGCGCCATTACGGTTCTTTTGCAAGTTTGGCTTTGCTATTAAATAATGCACAACGGTTAATATGCCATTAAACAAAGAAACTGAAACCGAATTATGCGCCAATGTTCCGGCAGACCTGGGTTAAATCCCAGGTCGCGTCATACCAAAGACTTTTAAAATGATACTTGATACCTCCTTGCTTAACACTCAAAAATATAAGGTACGTATCAAGGGTAAAGTGGAGCAATCCAGGGAAAGGAGTAGCGTTCTCCCCAACACATCGGTGTAGTAGCTATAGAAAAGGGAGCCTCCGGGTCGCCCTCGACTACGGTCGCCAACTTTACTTTACTTTATTTGAGCCATAGATGGTACTCTATCAAGTACTACCGCCCCGAGTCAGAGTGGGCCTGGGAGTAATTACAATTAAGAAGTAGTCACTACTCACCAGGTTCCCTTGAACTGAAGTCTTAACATCAGAACCAGTTTATTAAAATTTCCAGGACGCTGCATTATGTGATTTCATGACGAATCAAACTTTCCAGTTCGTAGCTTATATGCAGCCTCTGTCTTTCTCTGGGGATACTTGATGATTCAAGTCTTTAAGATTTGAGCCATCAGGCATCCCCTATTCAAGCCTATCTATCTTCAGGTATCCCAAATGGAAGTAATTACAAGAGGATATATTTGGTGAGAAAGCCGGCTACATTGAGAGAGGAAGCGTCCGGAAAGAAATCCTCAAAGAACTCTCCAGAGTTTCTTTAGTTGATGTGCGGTAGTAGCTAAAATGGTTAGACTCTTCTGTGATGGCGACTTAGATGGCATAGCTACTGTTGTTTCTGCTTATATACATACCTCGTATGCGCTCACCACTGTTAGTGTCTGTGGAGCGGCAATTTTGAATTCGAGAGCGCAATCTGTTGGACCCAGTATAAGAGATAAGCAGGAAAAACGAGAGATTGAAAAGAAAAGAAAAGAAAAAAGAGAGAGAGAATGAAAAGAAGAATGTGAGCATTTGCGCGGGAAGAGACAATGCTGGTAAAGAAGGAAACCCTGAATATACTCACTTGGATTATCTTTTTGATTTAGAGTAAGTCGAAGAAAAAGGCTTTTTTCACATGCGTGAAGCCCTACCTTTGTAAGCCAAAATACGGAGATATTTCCCAAATTTTCTTCATTTTTAATTAAATTAAAATCTGTAATATCATAATACTGGCAAATCAGATTGTCTCTTTTCAGTTTTTAATACCATTTATGAAGAATTTAGAATTATGATTATTTCGGTAATTATACAAGTGTTTAAAAGAACTTCATCGAACATCGTAAAATGTAAAATTGTGCGAATTATTGCAGCTTTTCTATTGTTTAATTTAGATTTCATTTCATTCTTATTTATTTTTTTTTTAATCTTTAAATAGAAGGAAAGTTTATCTCTTTTGCCGCGAGTTAAGAAATGTTAATGCAAATACGGTGCATTAACAGACCCGATACATAAAATACAGTATAATAAATAAAGTACATTATAATAAATAAAATAGATTATAATAAATAAAATACATTATAATAAAATCCGTTATAAACAATAAATTATCTTTTAAAAAAGAGCATTTTTGTACTTTTAGCGATTTTTTTGTCAGTACTAATTGGTGGTCTTCCCTGAAATCCTTGTGACAGCAAATCTCCTCAATTCTTCAGCACTGTTCTCAGTATTATAGTCAATCTCAATAACATTGTCAACTCGACTCTATCAATCTTTTCTTAGATTTCAAGTTGCGCAGTCTCTTTTGCAGGTTTTTTTTTTGCGGTGGGGATTGTTCCAGCAGCCCCAACTAAGACTTATAACTGTCTATTTCATGTTCCATTGTTTTTTTTTTGGGGGGGGTGCTCTTAAGCAAGTTCCAGGTATTTTTCGAGCTTTTCGCTTCTTTTTACTTTCACACTCGGATCTATTGAAATGGCGAACCCAACAAGTTCTTCTGGCTCGGATTGGGTGGTAACGGTGCCAAATGTAATACTATGGCTTGAACGCACCAGTGCCAAATATGATACTATCCTGGTACCAGTACCATTTGTGGTTTGGTTTGGTTTGGTTTGGTTTGGTTTTATGGCATATCAATCATTCCAGGTTATATAATGCCAAATCCTCTTTATACATATATATAAAACATATAGGATTTGATTTGGATTGGATTTTATGGCATATCAACCATTGTACGTTATATAATGCCAAATCCATTTTTATATATATAAACAGTTCTATTTCAAACAATTCAGTTTAGCATAAATACACAGTTTAATTGTCAAAAGCATTTCTATTTCAAGCTATTCAGTTTAATTAAACAGTTCTATTTCAAACAATTCTCTTTTTCATGCAAAACAGTTTTATTTTGAATAATTCAGTTTAGCATAAGTTTAAATGTCAAAACAGTCCCATCTCAACCAACACAGTTTAGTTCTATTTGACCCATAGATAGGACCCTATCAGGTGCTATCACTCCGGGCTTGAGTGGACCTGGGAGCGATGGCAATGAATGGGTACACCGCATCCCCCAAAGCTCCAGCATTACTAGAACCTCACCAGCAGATTGTTTAGTGTCATATTTAATTACCTCGCAGAGATGTAATCGGTGTATTCTACAGCCCCAGCCGACCGGGCCATATCATTTGTGATTCTATTGTTGTCATAGTAACAGCACCAGTGCCAAGTCCGATACTATGTATACACGGTACCATTTATGATAAGGGGAACACCATAATACCATCTCGAACAACAATAGATATTTTACTTCTTCAAACACAAGGCAACTCAGTCGTTCCAGATATGAAGACGATTACTATTCAGACATAGAAGCACAAGATATATATATATATATATATATATATATAGAGAGAGAGAGAGAGAGAAAGAGAGAGCGAGAGAAAGATTGTGAGGGTGTATGAATAGAGACACGCTTGCTGCTTCAAAGAGTCGCCCACCCGCTGTCGCTGTCGCTGCCCCAGAAGGGTTCTGTGGATCTCAACTCAACTATCAACTTCACACTGAATACTGCCCCAACTGTCTCAACTAACAAAATTCGCAAAATTTTATATATTCTTAAATTCAGTATATCATTAGTGTGATGCCATCTCACCAAGTTATTGCCACATCTCATATTTATCATCACACGAGTCCCCATCCTAAACCATTTTTCATTTTACCTCAATCAAACGTATGACGAGACATGAATCTATTTTATTTATATTTGGTCTTCCTGTCAAGAGATAACTGGTGTCCTCTATCATCTATTTGCTGGTGCACGCGCTTGACCTTTCCAATTTAACTTACGTTTCCTCTCAAAGTTTTTAACTAAAATACACTTGAACAATTCGGGTCCTGATCAAATTTAATGATAAAATAACTAATACAATTAACAATCACTGTAATTATTTTCTTCTGGACACTGATGGTCAAAAAGCCTCATCTCCAACCAGGTGCTGTACAAGACGTACAATGCTATTCCACTATCGACAAGAGTGGCACAATTACCATGGTCCATGTTTGTTGATGTGCTGCGGATGCCCGAAGAAACACCTGCCCAAAAAGCTCTAGAATTAACTGTAACAGAGTCCAAAAACTACCGAGCACGGAGGGGTCGCCACTGCACAAAATTGCTTAATATACTCTCAGTGAACCTCGAAAATGCAGGATTGGGAGCCTTAAGATTTGGCTAGTGGCAAGAGGATCTGAGAATCCTCTCAAAGGAAAGAACAGAATAGCTTCAAATGACGAAGGACTGATCGCTGCTTTAAGATGTTCTATTCGTCAACAGCGGCAGAATGCAGTAGATACTAAAAGGTGGCCTTCACTGAAGGTCAAGTGATAGCAAGTCCCTTCATTTGTCTCCATGATATCACAACACAATTACAAGCGTTAATTAACGAGCAGTGAACTAGTTAGCGATGTATAAATGCTGAAATCAAAAGAACATACGATAGTAATAATAATATATATTGTATAATAACAAAAAAACATATGACAGCAATAATAATATGTATTGTAGATTAATAAAAAGAACATATGATAGCAATAATAATACATATTTTATAATAATAAAAAGGATATATAATAGCAATAATAATATGTATTGTATAATAATAAAGAGAACATATAATAGCAATAATAATATATATTGTATGATAATAAAAAGAACATATGATATCAATAATAATATTTTATAATAATAAAAAGAACATATGATAGCAATAATAATACATATTGTATGATAATAAAAAAACATATGATAGCAATAATAATACATATTGTATAATATTAAAAAGAACATATGATAGCAATAATAATATATATTTCATAATAATAAAAAGAACATATGATATCAATAATAATATTTTATAATAATAAAAAGAACATATGATAGCAATAATAATACATATTGTATGATAATAAAAAAACATATGATAGCAATAATAATACATATTGTATAATATTAAAAAGAACATATGATAGCAATAATAATATATATTTCATAATAATAAAAAGAACATATGATAGCAATAATAATATTTTATAATAATAAAAAGGACATATAATAGCAATAATAATATATATTGTATAATATTAAAAAGAACATATGATAGCAATAATAATATATATTGTATGATAATAAAAAGAACATACGATAGCAATAATGATATATATTTCATAATAATAAAAAGAACATATGATAGCATTAATAATATCTAATGATAATAAAAAGAACATATGATAGCAATAATAATATATAGTTTATATTATTATTATTATTATTAATAATAATAATAATAATAATAATAATAATAATAATGATAATAAGTTTCTGTGCACGTTTTCATACCTGTAGTAATATTAACATGGCATGAATCACGATAAATCGTTAATATGCATGATTAACATGCAATGTATATCATATGTACTGATAAATGTCGTTGATCACAGTCGTGGAATATCTAATTTACAGGTTTTACTCAATAGCTGACCTTTGTTATTCATTTGCAATTCTCTTTGATTATTTATATAGATAAGCAATAAGATAAAACATAACTTTTATAATAAAGCCAATCAAAAATGAGAAATTAAGAACAAATTGTTTTGTGACAATGTTAATGAAACCAAAAACAGAATCACCCACACATTTCGACATCATCCTTCACTGAACTCCTAATGACAGCAAGTCTCCTCCGTTCTCCAGGACTCTGCTCAGTATTCATTTTCATGTAGCATTACTCAGATTTTATAAAAGTTGCTATATATATACATATATTGGCTACTATGTATATATAAACAAACTTGTATATATATATATATATATATATATATATATATATATATACAAGCCACTAAATATACATAGTAACCATTATATATATATATATATATATAATAACTTGTATATATAGATATATACCAGCTAGTATATATATATATATGCAGGCTAGTATATATATATACTTGCTATATATATATATATATATATATATATATATATACATACTAGCTAGTATATATATATACATAGATACTAGCTATATATATATATATATATATGTACTATCTATATATATATACATGTACTAGCTAGTATATATATATATATATATACACTAACTATTGTTTCCGTCAGAGTTAAATCCAAATTTTACCATAGAGAGGTCAATCAGTGGTAATTGTTTGGATTTTATCACTGCTGTATAAGTCGACACCAAGTTTTATGAATTTTTTCAGGCTCAAAAAGTCAATTTATATCCCATAATTTACGGTAAAGGGTTAAAAACAAAGTATTGAGACTGAAGGTGGCAATTTTTCCATCGCTCGAGGCACTTTGAAACTTCTCTTTTGATATGAAGTGAAAAAAATTTCAACGTTGAGATGAATTTTCACTTCGGGGAAATAAGAAAAAATGTCGTGTGGATCGAGGTCTGGTGAGTAGGATGATTGCTGCCCTTTACACAATATTCTGCTCTGCTAAAAACATGATAAAAAATATGAAGAAATGGCGCTGGGTTTTCGAAACAATTTTTGCATGAATATGTACGCATGTTCGTATGAATCTATTTATACGTGTTGAACCAAATCATTGACATTATAACAATCTTAATTAATAAGATATGTTATATATTGACCTTTGACGGGCCGGATAATGTGGATTTCAAAAAAAAGGGACGTGCAGCTGTGTCTTAAGGTAAGCAAGGGACAGCGGAAATGCCTCGGGAATTGCGTGGGAAGAAGAATATATAATGAAGGAGGCTTTCGACCCCGGCGATCAGTCGGAGTCAGCAGTCAGCTGAATAGACACACCACGTCGTTTTGGGTGCTAGCCCTCGTGTTCAGAACCTGCCCTGTATCAGTCTCCCAGCTCGAAAAAGCAGGGTTTTCTGCAAATGTATCTCAACGTGGTGTAAATTGTAGCGGTTCCCTGTTTATCCATCTCTCTCTCTCTCTCTCGCTCTCTCTCTCTCTCTCTCTCTCTCTCTCTCTCTCTCTGACACATACACACACATACATATACACGACAATTTGTACGTTTCGTAGCTTATATCTTTATATAAGGTAGCTTATATCTTTATAAATAACAGTTGTTGTCACTTGTTACCCCCTCCGATATACAACAGAAACCATTAAAGGGTTTATGAATATTTCCTTCGGTCACATACATCTATGTGTGCGTTTTCAATATATATGATTTGATTTGGTTTGGTTTTATGGCATATTAACCATTCTAGGTTATTTAATGCCGACTCCTCTTTATACATATATATTAAATACATACGATTTGGTTTGTTTGGCATATCAACCATACATATATATCAGATATATAGGATTTGGTTTGGTTGGATTATTTGACATATCAAACACTGTAGGTTATTTAATGCCAAATTCTTTTTAAACATTAATTATATGATTTCTCAAAACATTTTGTAGATAACATTTTTAAACAAGTGTTGTATAGTCATCTACAGCATCACAACGACACAACAATAATAAAGACAGACGCACACAGAAAGACGCATGAAGGAAGGAAGACGCAAGAAGACTTCTTTAACAACATATTTACTTCTCACTTTATTGCAAGGTTCGAAAGGGTTGTTCAAGGTTTGCATGTGAGAGGGAGTTGGAGACCGAACATAGACTTCATATTTTGACCCCACTGTTATGACCGTCACGTTGTGTCTTTCTTGTTCTCCTGATGTTGGGGTCCACTCCATCGGGGGTTTCCGAGGCCCCCCTCGGTCGGGTGTGGCTTTCCCTACCACATCTGGTCTCTAGCTGTCTGGAATTCTACTGGCAACTGCTCTGGGACCCAACTCAACTCAATTGTATAATAATTCAACGCCCACACGATCGCCCACTTGATCTTTGAAATCGAATATTTAATCGTCATCAAGCGGAAATAACTGTCATGCAGTTCAGAGGTTACTCTCTTCCGGTGCATCACTGTAGTGGCACAATGGGACCTTCACCTTGTCCCATGTCATAAGCCTTAATCCGCCCACGCGATCTCTTTCGATTACTGGCCATTGGAATGTGTCACTTCCTTCCGGTGTATCACCTTGGAATAGCATTTTTGGGCCGGGGCGAGGGTCAAAATATAACACAAGCCTGATGGGGTGTCCTCGTTGTGTCAATGATTAAAGCAGTGGACTGCGGAATCTTAGTAAGAGAGTTCGAACTCGAGTCGCGCTATTATGTCAACTTTCAAACAAAAGGAAATGAGCCCCCTTATCCTCCCAGCTATCTTCTTGACGGATGGCTTTGGCATTAAATAACCTACGAAGGTTTATATGCCATTGAAACAAGCCTTAGTTCATACTTTTTCACACGTTTAAATGGTTTCACTTATTTCTATCCGATACGAATAATTCTATTTAACCATTAATCATAGGTTTACTCACAGTTCAATGGTTTCAAGTATTGCTATTTATCACTAACAATTCAAACATCTGTCATTTGTTTACACTGTTAAATAATCAAAAAATTCTTTTTCAAACGCCTCAGTATTGCTGTAGCTTTGGAAAATGCAGAGTCCTTCATTGCCATTTCACCCTAGGTTCACTATGGCTCGGAGTGGTAGAACCTGATAGGGTCCTATCTTTAGTTCAAATAGAACTATTTGACATTAAAACTGTCTACCTATGCTATCTATCACAAACAATTCAATTAAACATCAGTCATTTGTTTACACACAATTAAATAATCAAAAAATTCTTTTTTCAAACAGTTCAGTTCAGTTCAGTTCAGCATAGGTAGACAGTTTAAATGTCAAACAGTTCTATTTGAACTAAAGATAGGACCCTATCAGGTTCTACCACTCCGAGCCAAAGTGGGCCTAGGGAGCAATAGCAATGAAGTACTCTGCATTCCCCAAAGCTACAGCAATACTGAAGCGTTATCAACAGATTGTTTAGTGTCATATCCAGGACACTGGTTGCGGGTGTCTTCAAACTCTGTAAAGATGCAGTCGGTGTATTCTACAGCCGTCTGGACCTTCATTACATCTGTGATCAAGAGTATACAAGCTGATCTTTGAAATCTTAAATTTCAGAATTTAAAATCTAACATTTAAATGAAGACGTGTGCACAGTTGAACAACTAATAAAATAGAGTAATGATGTCTAGACATCTAGACGAAGTCCAGACGAGTTATCTCCAATCCACGATACTTTTCGTTTAGCTATCTCAATACTTTTTGATCAGCAACGTTTGGTGAAACAATGGATGATGCAAGTGCAGTTCTCTCTATACTCACCAGACTTAACTACTTACTACTCTACATTGTTTCTCACAGAGAATTGTTTTTTAATTTGGATGACCTAAAAAGAAATACGATAAGAATTTCAAACCATATTCAAGAAAAAATGTAAGTGGTACTTCGATTACTGGAAAAATGTATTGATTAATTGATTGGGTGATTGATTAATTTTAACGGAACTTCAACCCATCTTGAGTTATTCTATGCCAAGAGGTTAGAGAATCGCGTTCATTGTACGTTCATATTTACAGTTTTTCTGCAGTTGTTTCTAAAGAATTTTTTTCTTGCACACGGTCTTATTAAATACGAATAATTTCTAAACAGATCTTTTTAACCAATAAATGGTTCTTCAACAGATACTACCACTCCCAGTCAGAGTGAAATTAGAAATAATAAGAATGAAGGTGTTCTACACACTTTCTAGATCTCCAGAACAGCAGCTTCACCATCAGATGCAGTTTAGTGTCATACACAGCCCCACACTCTTTTTGGATAAAGTTTTGTCCCTCTACAGAAGATACAGTCAACGTACCAATAGGATTATTAGTGTGTTGGATATCAAAGGGACCATTTTGAAGAAAATTAACTTTTTGTTCATTGTTCATTTTTCTAGTGGTAAATACGGCTTCAGTCTCGATGTTTTTTGAACACACCTCGTATATATGTTTTATTTGCTTGAGTGTGTGGATGTATAGGCATGCGTTTGGGTGTGTGCGCGTATGAGAAATAGTTTTGATGTGTGTGTTTACGCGTAAGATTCATTCTGGAGGTTTTAGCTCCTTTCGCTCCGAGGCAGAGCAGAGACTCGAAGCAGACATTTTTATGTATTGTTCAGAAAAACAATTTTTGCAACAATTGATTTTTTCGCAAATATTCAAGAGAGAGAGAGAGAAAAATTGGAGGAGAGAGCGAGAGATAGGGAAGGAAAGAAGTGGAGATAAATAGAGAGAGAGAGAAAGAGAGAGATAGAGAAGAAGATGGGGGTTAGGAAAAGGGAAAAAAAGAAAGGAAAAGAATCTTATTAATAATATTTAATAATCTTTTACTATTTTTTTTTTATTTAATTTCATTTTCAATTTTCATCATCCAATTACTTTTCCGTTTTGTCATTTTGCAAAAGAAGAGAGAAGAAAAATTAATGAATAACGGAAAAAAAATTAATGAATGAAATACATGAATGAATAAATAAAAGAATGGAGCGAAAGAAAACAAAGAACTAAGAGAAAAAGTTTATGATTTTTTTTTTTTTTCTGTTTTAAAATTTTCATTAAAAATGCATGTTTCTTCTTTTACTTTCATTATTGTATTTATTACTGTCATTTGAATCATCGTATTTATTAGCATCTTCATTTCTGTTTAAAACATAATTATTAACATCACCATCATTGCAATAACTTAATTTTGCTTTGCCTTGTTCAACAGTAAAACGCGACGTCAGTACACACGCCATATTGTTTTTTCAACAATCTGTTCCGTTTTGGAAGCTTTTGAAGGAATAAACACGTCATAAAAAGTCACATTGAATCAAATTTGACTTAACCCAGAAAATATCCTTTGACGCCAATTACTTACTATGATAAAAATGGGAAATACGACCTCAGCACACTACTTTCACTCTTGACGAGGCTCATATTATGCTGTCTGTATCCCTTGCTGAGAGATGAGACTCCCTCACCAAAAAGGTATGCTACTAAACTGTATCTGATGGTGAGGTTCAATTTCTGGAGTGTGTGGAGTACTCCTTCATTGTCATTATTCCCAGTTCCACTATGACCCGGTGTTGTAATACCTGTTATGGTTCTAGCTATAAATAAAATAGATCTATTAAGAATTATTCCTATTCGATTAGACAAAAAAAATATCTTAAGAAACAACAACAGAAGATTTTAAATGCATGAATTAGAATATCAAGTTTTGTTTGTTTTGGTTTTATGGGACATCAACCACTGTAGGTTATTTAATGCCAAATCCATTTTTTTACATATCATCATCATCATCATGTCGCGCTGGTAGCACGGATATCCCTGACCCTCTCTCGCCACTCCTCCCTGTCGTTCATCGCACTAGACAGGTCTTCAGGACAACATCCCGTATCCTGACATAGCTGCTGAATGTATGTTCGTGCTGGTCGTCCTGCTTTTGCACGGCCATGTGTGGGGGTCCATAAGAGTACATCTCTTATGAGTTCGTTCCTGCTTCTCCAGCAGTGTCCTGCATGTCTGGTTCGTCTAACTTGATAGGAGGTAGGTGGCCGTACAGTTGGTGTCTTGTGGGGTGTTGCCGCCAGGACTTGTTCAAGATTGCACGCAGCATTCTTGTGTAATTGCCGTCTAGCTTCTTCTCCAGCCGTTTTGTTAGCGTCCACGTAGTGCACCCATATAGCAGTATCGATGTGACCGCTGCCTGGAAGAAACTGCGTTTCATTTTATCGGTTAGGTCTAATGTACAGTTTTTGTTTTTGTTTTTTTTTTGTTTACTCAGAGTGAATTTAAAAAAAAGTTCTATATTAAACATTTTCGTTTAGCATAAGTAAGCAGTTCTAATGCCAAAACACTTCAATTTCAAACAATTCAATATAGCATAAGTACACAGTTTAGATCTGTTTGACCTATAGATAGGACCTTATCAGGTGCTACCACTCCGGGCCAGAGACGACCTGGGTGCGATGGCAAGAAAGGTGTACCCTGCATTCCCCAAAGCTCCAGCGTTACTGAAGCCTCACCATCAGATTGTTTAGTGTCATACCCATGACACTTGCTGGAGGGTCTTACCCCTCTGCAGAGATGCAGTTGGTGTATTCTGCAACCCTAGCCGACTGGGCCATACCAAGTTTAGCTTAGTCCAGAAAATACCAATTGACATCATTTACTTAATATGGGGAAAAGGGTTGATTGATTGATTGATTTTAACGACATGTCAACTCGTCTAGGATTACTTTATGCCAAGAGGTTAGGGAATTACGTACATTTTACGTTATATTTACATTTTTTGCGTAGTTTCTTAAATTTTTGCACATGTTTATATAATACCAAGTATTCCTATCTAATACAAATAATTTGCAAACATTTTATCATCATCATCATCATCATCTCGTGCCGCTTGCACGGATATCCCTGACCCTCTCTCGCCACTTTTCCCTATCGTTCATCGTCTCCGGCAGGTCTTCAGAGCTACATACTGTATCCTCACATAGCTGCTGTATGTATGTTCGCGCTGGTCATCCTACTTTTGCTCGGCCATATGTGGGGGTCCATAGGAGTACATCACTTATGAGCACGTCCCTGCTTCTCCAACAGTGTCCTGCATGTCAGGTTCGTCTAACTTGGATAGTTTTCGTGATGGGAGGCAGGTGTATAGTTGGCGCTTTATTGGGTGTTGCCACCAGGACTTGTTCAATATTGCTCGCAACATTCTTGTGTAATTGCCGTCCAGTTTTTTCTCCAGCCGTTTAGTTAGCGTCGAAGTAGTGCATATATACAGCAGTATCGATACTGCGTTTCATTTTATCGGTCAGGCCAGATCTCCATATGATCGATAGTCTATCGATAGCTGTCCATGCCTTCGTTAGCCGCGTGTCGATGTCTTTTTCGGTTGATGAGACACTGCTACCTAGGTAGGTGAATTGTCTACCAGTTTTATCATATTTACCCAACCCCTCCGCTCGGGCAGGATATGACACATGGTCAATTTTTTAAGCAGAGTTTAACAGGTTTGAATTCAGAGTTTTCCTTCTCCTAGACTAGTTGCCTCACCAAGGCTGAAGAACCTAGTCTGTCCTACTATTTACCCATAGCTGGAGGGTATTCATACCTTTCCCAAGGGTATTAGAGCTATGTGAAATGCAATCAGTCCAGGATTTGAACTCGTGTCGCCGTATCCAATTCCTGCGACGATAACCATTACACTACGGGCACTTTCAGTTTCATAGAGGTTTCGCTCAGTATGGAAATGTCGCCTGTTTGATTATAGTATAAATATTCAGTTTTGTGTGCATTGACATGGAGGCCAATGCCTGCGGCGGCTCGTTCCAGACTATGTAGTAGTGTTTCGGCCAGCATCCTAAAATGTACAACAAATCCGGGTCACAGTGAACTTAGGAGTAATGGTAGTGGCAATGAAGGCATACTCCATACTGCCCAGAACCTTACCATCAAATGTAATTTAGAATCATACCCAGGACATCTCTTTGGGGGAGTGTCTTACCCCTCAACAGGGAATATAGTCAACATATTTTAAGCCCACCCGACAGAGCTGATAAAAATATAACCTCAGCATACTTTATAATGTCCTTTCAGCCAATTGTTCCGTTTTAGATTTTGAATGAGCGAACCTTACATTAGAATTACGGTGAACCAAGTGTAGCTTAGCCTAAAAAAATACCTTTAGACACTGAATTCTTTATCCTTTGAACCCTTCTCCTTGACCCTCAGTAATCTTTATCTGATATCTCAAAATTAACCAGAATAAAAACATTTTGCTCTTACTATTTGGCCTAATGAGTAGCGTGTTCGTCAATGGTCCGGGAGACCGGGGTTCAATCCCAGGTAGAGTCATACCAAAGAATCTAAAAAATGATACTCGATGCTGCCTTGTTTAACACTCAGCATTATAAAGTACGAATCAAGGATAAAGTGGAGCAATCCAGGGAATGGAGTAGCGCCCTCCCTTATACATCGGTGTAGTAGCTATTGAAAAGGGAGCCTTCGGGTCACCCTCAACTAAGGTCACCAACTTTACTCACGTTTTTATTTTAAGATCGTGTTAAGTTCCATCAATAAATTTGTTGAATGAGCGAATGTATTTATAAAAAGTTTAAGGCTTCTCGTCAATTTAGCAAAAAGGCTGTGAATAGAGTATCGATTAACCCTTTATCGGCGTACACACTCTAAGCCTGAAATTTCAAACTTATGGTGTATAGTAAAACGGCACCCCGTTCAAAATAGCGGACTTACGATGTTAACACTTTATCCGAAATAGCTGTTTATTGTTTATGATATGATAACACACAGCCCATTCGGGAGCTTTATGCTAAAAAAAACACTTTTTGTTATATACAAATTTTGTTTTTTAGATAAAAATAACACAACACCCAAAATATCAGGCTTACGTTTTCAAACGGTTAATAGAATTAAAATGTCATTTTCAGATTATTCTTGTTCTTAGTCTTAGGAGCATTTGAGTCGTATAACAATTTTTAGTTTATATTTAAATGTATGTATTGAAAAATACCGCCGGGTCGAGATGTAACACAAGGTTATTTTTAAATGGAGTACAACTGGTTTTCATTCTCCATTGGTTTCTATACCAAAGTTAAAGAGCCAAATCTCCTCTACTAATTACCCATAACAGGAAAATGGTAGTATTCATGTCTTTCTCAAGTGTATTGCCACGGTATGAAATGAAAACAGCCTCGTCCAGGATTTTATTCTATTTCATACGACGATATTTCGTATATTTCAATGTAAATTCTTAGAGTACATTTGCTCAGTCGGTTGGAGCTGTAGAATACACCTACTGTACCTCTGCAGAGGGGTAATACCCACCCCATGAGAGTCCTGGATATAACACTAAACAATCTGATGGTGAGGTTCCAGTGACGCTGGAGCTTTGGGGAATGCGGAGCACTTCTTCACTGACATTGCTCCAAGGTCCACTCTGGCCCGGAATGATAGCACCTTATAGGGCCCTATCTATGGGTTAAATAGAACTAACTGCATACTTATGCTAAACTGAATTGTTTGAATTAGAAGTGTTTGACTAAACTGAATAGCTTGAAATAGAAATGCTTTTGACGATTAAACTGTACTTACTTGCGTGCTTATACTAAACTGAATTGTTTGAAATGGATCTGTTTTTGACATTGAAACTGTACTTACACTAAACTGAATTGTTTAATATAGACTGTTTTGACATTTAACTGAGGGTAAACAAAATCTGTACTTATACTAAACTGAATGACTGTATTAGAACTATTTGAATAAACTGAATAGCTTGAAATAGAAATGTTTTTGAAAATTAAACTGTGGACTATTGCTAAACTGAATTGTTTGAAATAGAACTGATTATTTGTATAAAATGGATTTGGCGTTAAATAAACTACAGAGGTTGATATGCCATAAAACCCAAACAACCAAATAACCAACTTAGAGTACATGTCTTTCTAAAGATTGTGTATTAGGCGTGTGCAAAAGGCTGTTTAAGAATAACTGAACTTAATAGAACGATATTCCTTTAACTTTATGATGGGAAACTAAGAATTATATTTGACTAAAAGTGCCTCTTAAATCTTTATTCCACCCAAATTTGGATTACATATACATGATGAAATAAAAACAAGTTCTGTGCTGCTAATAATGGCTTTATCAGATGATCCCTCCGGTGTTTGGCATGATTTCAGGGTTAGACCATCACTAACCCAGGGTTAGACCATCACTAACCCTGGGTTAGACCATCACTAACCCAGGGTTAGACCATCACTAACCCTGGGTTAGACCATCACTGACCCAGGGTTAGACCATCACTGACCCAGGGTTAGACCATCACTAACCCAGAACGCATCAGTCGTATCTTACGACACCACAAGACTTTGTTGGTCATCAGACAGATCATTATAATGATACATCAAGACGTAGCCTCCAGTTACAATCCTATTACGAAGTTTATTTATTTCATTGAATTATGCGACGAGATAATAGCGTCAAACTCAATGGAAAGTCTAAACAACGCTCTTCATTGTTCAAATCTAAATGACAATTTTTTCAACTGGTAGCCCACACGGATGATCAGAAGAAGTCTATGTATGGTGGGGAACTTATGGCTCTCAATCGTTTTACAATCTCGGTGGGAAATCCTTATTGACACTAGCGACATATTTTCTTGAGATTACTTTTAAAAGTAATTATGTTATTTTACCCACATCAAGATTACGGAGATCTATCCCATTTTTTTCTGATATGGTAATGATTAAATCATCATTCCCAGAGGTCACAAATCTTGTATAGTGTCATCCGAACTTTCCTGAAAGTGTTTAGTAAATAATATTATTTGGTTTGGTTTCTTTCTTTGATGGCATATCAATCTTCGTGGGTTATTAAATACCAAAAACCATCATTCTAGTAGAACAGCAGTGATACTATTTAACCCATAGCTGGGAGAATAAGGGGGTTTCATACCTTTCCCTAGGGTATTTGTCCGAAAGTGAACGTAATAGCGCGACTAGGGTTCGAACTCGCTTCGTACGATTCCGCAGTCCAGAGCTTTTAACCATTAAGCCACGAGGACACCCCTTGAATAAAATTATATACACATGCTAAAAAAATATCATAAAATAATGTTATAATATGGACATAATCATTGAACAGTCGAAGATCAACAGCACTAAGGTCACGCTACTGAGGTTCCAGCTACGATGGACAGGATACGCCTCCTGGAAGAGAAATCTACGCCTACCCAATATCACCCTGTTCGGCGAACTCTCCACTGGCCATCGCGACAAAGGGGCACAACGGAAGGGATATAAGAACGACTGGGAAAAAATCCATTGGTACCTGTCACATTGACCATTGTCGATGGCCTACCTTAGCTGAGAACCGTGACGTTTGCGGTATCACCAACCATCATTTTGTATCCTCCGCTGAAAACTCCCGCAGAGCTACCATCAAAGATGAATAGCACATAAACCGCAACACTCAGCCATCAAACCTTGACTGAGACCTTCAGCTGCTTCAGCTGTGTCTGCCTGTCCCGCATCAGCCTTATCAGCTATGAAAGTATACTGCCCCCTTCTTGATCTTTGTTCCCGAAGCCAAGTTACGATGAATACTTGTATTAAATACATCAATACTAGAAATTCATGTGTAACATTGCCATACATGAATACGTGAAATGTACATAGAATGTTCGTAATATATATACATAGAACATAGGAATTCCAAAACACGAAAAACACTTACGACTTCTTAGTTCAGGTACGAAACTTTTTATTACCTTTGAGTTTAAAGGTTTTTCGACATAAGGAGAGAGATACACATTCGTTCTATGCTGACTTTTCCATCTGCCCAAAACCACGTGCGCACCCGACACAAGACCACGGCGATCAAGCGAAAATCAACCGTCTTCTTCCGAGGCAGGACTCAACTAACTGACTTTTTCAAAATCCCCCAAATCCACCGCGCGCGCTTCCGGTGCAAGGCATCATTCACATCCACTGGTCAACCTTTCTATCTGGGATTTTTATTTTGACATCTGTGATCGACACATCCTCCCCGCACGCGCGTCAACACCTGTGCTCAACTAACTAACCCATGCACTGAGCCGAAAGGTTCTCAGCCTAACTAAACCCAAAGGCAAGATATATAAAACGAAATCCCTCGGCCATTATATTACATATGTTTGTATACAAGGGAAAAGTCTTATGAAGCACACTTGTGAGATACGAATCCTACTAAGAAAGGAATTACTTTTGGTGGAAGAAATAAACTTGACGAAGGGTACTGAGTGGGTTGAATTATAGGAAAAAATATATATATATATATTATGTATATTTCATGGCACAAAGTCATATCCTTCTTGGTCGGGTTCAGAACTTTTGAACACCACCCTGTAAGTAAAGTTGGCAGCCTTAATCGAGGGTGACCTGAAGGCTCTCTTTTCAATTGCTACTACACCGAGGTATAAGGGAGGGTACTACTCCATTTCCTGGGTTGCTCCATTTTACCTGAGATCGTTATCTTATAATGCTGAATGTTAAGCAAGGTGGCATCAAGTACGATTTTTTGAGTCTTTGGTATGACTCTACCTGGGATTGAACCCCGGTCTATCGGACCATTGACAAACACTTTGCACACACTTAATGAAAATAACAGTGAGAATTACCAACCTGGATCGAAGCTGATTCATCGTTCTTATTCTTTTTAATCCGAATATTTCAACCTTCAAAAACGAAGTTGCAAGTGCCTCGTGTTGTGTAATGGCCAACGGATAAGGCTAGCAGTAAATCTGATTCTCACCGGGGGCCAACTATTTCTGACTTTGCGCCAAACATACTTGGCTTAGTAAATGAGTACAGAACCGATATCAGTTGCATTAATATTCTAAAGATAAGACCTCATAAATAAGTGCTAGACTGACTAAAAGTGAAGAGGGTACTTTGCTCTGGTTCCCTAAAACGAATTCGTGATGACTATTTCTTTCGATTTATTTGGGACTAACTGGGGAAAGGGAACAGCGTTTTATCACAAAACTTAAAGGTCAAGGGGTAAATTCTAACAAATTCAAAAAACAATTGCCCAGTCAGCTAGGGCTGTAGAATACACTGACTGCTTCTCTGCAAAGGGGCAAGACCCCCCCCAAACGAGTGTCCTGGATATGACACTAAACAATCTGATGGTGAGGTTCCAGCAGTGCTGGAGCTTTGGGGAATGCGGAACCCCTTTATTGCCATCGCTCCCAGGTCCACTCTGGCCCGGAGTGGTAGCACCTGATAAGGGTCCTATCTATGGGTTGAATAGAAAAAAACCGTGCTTCTTTCACTATACTGATTTTTGCATTTAAACTGCGTACTTATGCTAAACTGAATTGTTTAAAATAGAACTGTTTTGACATTGGAACTGCCTACTAGTGCTGAACTGAATTGCTCGAAATAGAACTGTTTTTGACATCTAAACAGTGTACTTATGCAGAACTGAATTATCTGAAATAAAACTGTCTGACATTTAACTCTGTGTATTGCCCAGTCAGCTGGGGCTGTAGAATACACTGACTGCACCTCTGCAGAGGGGTAAGACCTCTCCTAACGAGTGTCATGGATATGACACTAAACAATCTGATGGTGAGGTTCCAGTGACGCTGGAGCTTTGGGGAATGCGGAGTACCCCTTCATTGCCATCGCTCCCAGGTCCACTCTGGCCCGGAGTGGTAGCACCTGATAGGGTCCTATCTATGGGTTAAATAGAACTAACAGCATACTTACGCTAAAATGAATTGAGTAAACTGAATAGTTTGAAATAGAAACGTTTTTGACAATTAAACCGTACTTACACTTAAACTGCGAGCTTATTCTTAACTGAATTATTTCAAATAGAACTGTTTTTCGACATTAAAACTGTATTTACACTTAACTGAATTATTACATATAACTGCTTAAATAGTTTCAAATGGAAATGTTTTTGACAATTAAACTGTGTACTTATGCTAAACTGAACTGTTTTCAATAGAACAGATTATTTACATAAAAATTGATTTGGCGTTAAATAACCTACAAGGGTTGATATGCCATAAAACCAACCAAACCAAACCAACCAAACCTGAATAGCTTGAAATAGAAATGTTTTTGACAATTAAACCGTACTTACATTTGAACTGCGCGCAAATGCTTAACTGAATTGTTTGAAATAGAACTGTTTTTTTTTTCGACATTAAAACTGTATTTACACTTAACCGAATTATTACATATAACTGCAACTGTTTTTTGACATTGAAACTGAATTTACACTAAACTAAATTGTTTAACATAGAACTGTTCTGGCATATAACCGTGTGTAAACAAAATCTGTACTTTTACAAAACTGAATCAGCTGAAGTAGAATTGCTTGACTAAACTGAATTGCTCGAAATAAAAAAAATTTTTACAATTAAACTGTACTTACATTTAAAACTGCGAGCTTTTGCTAAACTGAATTGTTTTAAATTGAACTATTTTTGAAACTGAAACTGTACTTACACTAAACTGAATTGTTATATATAACTGAATAGTTTGAAATAGAAATGTTTTTGACAATTAAACTATGAACTCATGCTAAACCGAATTGTTTTAAATAGAACTGATTATTTACATAAAAATGAATTTGGCAATAATAACCTACAAAGGTTGATATGCCATAAAACCAAACCAAACCAAACTAAACCAAAAAACAAATATCGAATAAACAATCTATTCGACATATAGTTCTTTCTTTCTTTTCTTTTTTTTCCAGACCCATTTTTAGGGGGTTTAAGCTTTGACAATCTATTTCCGATGAGAGATGGTTAATCTTAATAAACAAAGTACAACTCCTTCATTTTAAGGACTAAAACAACTAATAAAATCAGTCCATTCGGCTGGGGCTGTAGAATACACCGACTGCTTCGTCGGAGTGGGATAAGACTCCTCCAACAAATGTCCTATTGCCCAGTCGGCTGGGGCTGTAGAATACACCGACTGCATCGCTGCAAAAGGGTAAGACTCCCCCAACGAGTGTCCTGTGGTCCAATTGGCTGGGGCTGTAGAATACACCGACTGCATCGTTGCAGAGGAGTTAGGTTTGGTTTGGTTTGGTTTCTTTGTTTAATGGCACATCAACCTTTGTAGGTTATTTAATGTCAAAACTATTCTCCTTGAAGAACAGTTGTGGTACTATTTAACCCATGGCTGGGAGGATAAGGGGGTTCATACCTTTCCCTAGGGTATTTGCCAGAAAGTGAACGTAATCGCGCGACCGGAGTACGAACTCGCTTACTACGATTCCGCAGTCCATCACTTTAACCATTACACCACGAGGACACCCCCAGAGGAGTAAGATTCCCCCAACGAATAACCAATGGGCCAGTTGGTTAGGGCTGTAGAATACACCGACTGCATTGTTGCAGAGAGGTAAGACACCCCTGACGAGTGTCCTTGGGCCAGTCAGCTCGGGCTGTAGAATACACTGACAACATCGCTACAGAGGGGTAAAACTCTCCCAACGAGTGTCCTTATATATGACACTAAACAAACTGATAGTGAGGCTCTAGTCTCGGAGCTTTGTAGAACGTGGTGTATCTCTTCATTGCCTCCAGGTCCACTCTGACTTGGAGTGGTGGCACCTGATAGAAATAGAGCTGTTTCGTGTAAACAAATGACCGTTGAATTGAATTGTTAAAGATATATAGCAATACTTAGAACCATTTAACTGTGTGTAAATGAATGAATTGTGCTCAAACTAATGAAATATTATATACAATTAGATAAAAACAAGGAGTCGCAATATATTAATACTAAAAACGTCATTAAAAAGGTAATATCGAAGCTTATTGGTTTAAACAGAAATTTTACAACACTTTCGGGAGAACTATGAGGAAATCGTCTGTAACACACTATGTGGGAAGTTTCGAACATTCAAGTTCTTTAAGGTGTTGATACTGATTTTAAATGAACGTTAATCGGATACAGTGGCTACATATGTTTAACTACCACTAATAAATGGTTGTATTTATAGTATAAATAAATGATAAATACTAGATGTCACTTATTTATATTTCTAGTACATTTTTTATTCTAGCTACTTTAGAATCATAGAATCGGTCTCAAACTCAGATTTAAACATGTTTTAGCATCTTTATGATATTAGCATTCATTAAAAGCAATTTTATGCTATTAATTTTCAATAAAAAGTTACTTTTATGCTATTAATGTTTATTTAAAGGACTTTTATGATATTAACTTTCAATTAAAGCAACTTTATGTAATTGATATTCATTTTAAGCAATTTTATGCAATTGATTTTCAATTAAATCGACTTCATACTAACTCCCATTTTTAATAGATTTATGCAATTAATGTTTATTAAAAGCAATTTAATGCTATCAATTTTTAATTAAAACAACTTCATGCGATTAACTTCCACTCTTAGCCACTTTATGCTATTAACGTTCATTCAAAGCAACTTTTTGCTATTAATTTTTAGTTAAAGCAACTTGATGCTCTTAACTTCCATTTTAAGCAACTTTATGCTATTAACTTTCATTTAAAGCAACTTAAGGCTATCAATTTTCAATTAAAACGACTTTATGTTATTAACGTTCATTTATAGCAAATTTATAATGTTAGCGTTCATTCAAAGCAACTTTATGCTATCAACGTTCATTTAGAGCAACTTTATACAATTAATTTTCAATTAAAACATTTTCATGCTATTAACGTTCATTTTAAGGACGTTTATGATATTAATTTTCAATTAAAGCTACTTTATGCTATTAACGTTTAATTGAAGCAACTTTATGCAATTAATTTTCAATTAAGGCTACTTTATGCTATAAACGTTTAATTGAAGCAACTTTATGCAATTAATTTTCAATTAAAGCTACTTCATGCTATTAACGTTCATTTTAAGGACTTTTATGATATTAATTTTCAATTAGAGCTACTTCATGCTATTAACGTTTAATTGAAGCAACTTTATGCAATTAATTTTCAATTAAAGCTACTTTATGCTATTAACATTTAATTGAAGCAACTTTATGCAATTAATTTTCAATTAAAGCTACTTCATGCTATTATTGTTTAATTGAAGCAACCTGATGCAATAAATTTTCAATTAAATCTACTTTATGCTATTGGTTTTCATTTAAAGGGACGTTTGCGATTAACTCTCATTTTAAGCAACTTTATACCATTAACTTTCATTTAAGATCAATATTAAAACCTCAAAGGAAAGAAAATTATGTAATGGGTTTTAAATACGATTTACTTTATTTCATCTCATTTTCCTCTCTCTATCAGTCAACTCCTTTTATATTCTCAACTCATTTCTTCTCCTCCTAACATTTCTTTATTATTTTCTCCTAGTGGGTAGAGTGATCGCCAATGGTCCGGGAGATCTGAGTTCAATCCCAGGTTGTGTCATACCAAAGACTTTAAAAATGGTACTTGCTTAACACTCAGCAATATAAGGTATGTATCAAGGGTAAAGTGGAGCAGTTCAGGGAAATGAGTAGCGCCCTCCCCTACATCTCAGTGTAGTAGCTATTGAAAAGGGAGCCTTCTGGTCGCCTTCGACTACGGTCGCCAACTTACTTATATCTCCTTACAAAAGTGACAACCCTGACAATCTACAGTCAATAAAGCAGGCCTCAGAAATGTGTATTTATTTTTTTTCCAATACCCAACTTCATTTCATGATATAGGCAGACGCCTCGCTTTTTGCAGTAATAATTTGATTTGCTTTTTTTTTTTTTTGTTGTTGATATTTTTAATGAAACCTTGTCAATCATTATTATTAATAATTCTGACTAGCATTTATTTTCACTATATGATTTCAGTTTCTTTTTTAACTTAACTCACACAGGTCTTTGTTTTTATGACTACGAGGAACAGAAAGAAAACAGGGTTAAGTGGAGCAAATTAAGGAATGGGATAGCGCTCACCCCTACTCGGTGTAGTAGATATTGAAAAAGGAGCCTTCAGGTCACCCTCGACTGTAATACCAATCCAAGATTCTACCTCTCAGCCATGAGGAAACCAGCGTTAGCGAAGGAAATTTAAACGCTTCTGTATCACATTTGTTTTTGTTTACATATATATATATATATATATATATATATACAAGATTCGGCATTAAATTGATATGCCATCAAGTCAGTGCTATACTACCAATATTAGCCTATGACATGGTGACTATAATATAATAGAAGGCATTACTTTTAGGGCGATTTTCTTTGAGAGCGATTTGTAGTCTCTGGTTCATTTTTGGCAGAAATGCATGTTCGCTTTGCGGAAAAATAGCGATTTGTTGCAGCAAACTTGCCCTATCCATACATGCTGTTGTTCATGTGTAAAAAAATAAGAGTCATTACATTCGAAGCTATATTCGTATATGTGTGGGTAGGTGTATGAGTCGGGGTTGATTTAATGAATGATAATAGTAAATTATTATTAATGGTGGCCTTTTTGTTTTTGCTTCCGTTTTTTTTTCTTACTTGTTTTTTTTCTGTTTTTTTTTTCTTATTTGTTTTTTATTTATTTATTTATTTTTGTGTTCGTTTGGTTTTTATTTTGAAGCAAGCGTTAATATTGTTGCTGTTATTGTTAACATTATTGGTATAATTGCTATCGTTGATTTTATCATTGTGTGTTTTTATTATTATTATTATCATTATTATTATTATTATTATTATTATTATGTTGTTGTTTTTGTTGTTGCCGCTGTTGTTGTTGTTGCCGTTAATTCCACTTCGTTATATTTTTTCGAAATTTCATTAATCACCGTCAAATTTATTTCAGATTTTCAATTTTTGCATTCCTATAATTTGTTTTGTTGTTTGGTTTGGTTCGGTTTAGTTTGGTTTTCTTTTTTCATCTGTCATTTCATCTCTCTCTCTCTCTCTCTCTCTCTCTCTCTCTCTCTCTCTCTCTCTCTCTCTCTCTCTCAATTCGGCTTCTGGTTCTTAGGTTTTTACGGCACATCAAGGCAATATGAGATTCGTAGCCATGTTGTTCAATATACGATGTGTGAGCATGCGCAGTGGACACTATAAGATAAGACTGGTCAGTTTTCGATAAGGTTAAATTTCTTTCAATCGCTTTTTCCCGCTTCACCTTCTTCCTCTCTTTTTTTTTCTTACAGTTTCTTTCTTTCTATTTCAGTCCTTCTCACTTCTTTTTTTTTCCATTCCTTCCTTCTTTCTTCCATTTTTATTTCATTCTTCTTTTTACCTTTTTTCCCTTCTTTTTTTCCTTCTCCCTTTGTTTCTTTGCTTCTTATTTTTAATATTCCCCTCTCTCCTTACCAATCTTCATTTCTCCCTCCTTATATCTTTTAAGTCTTTCTTTTCTTTTCTTTCTTTCTCTTCTCTATCGTTTTGTTTCTTTTTTCTTCTTCTTTTCTTTCTTTCTTTCCCTCTTTCTTTTTCTTTTTCTTTATTTCTTTTTCTTTCTTCTTAATTTCTTTTTCCTTGTTTTTCTCATCCCTTTCTTTTTCTTTCATTTTTACCGATTTGCACTTCTTTCTTTCTCCACTTACTTTCTTCTTTATTTCTTTCCCCCTATCTCTCTCTCTCTCTCTCTCTCTCTCTCTCTCTCCCTCTCTCTGTCTCTCTCTGTCTTTATTCGACGTCATTTTTTACTTAATATTTCTAACAACACACACACACACACACACACACACACACACATATATATATATATATATATATATATATATATATATATATATATTTACAAATTTTTCAAAAAACTCTATTGGTATTTTTTAGTGATGATTTAGTAGTTGCAACTGAATGTTGCTGTTTGCTTATAGATCTGTTTACAATTCTTTTACAGACTCTGATAATTCATTAAGGATTTTTCTATCAAAGAAATTCCGGCTTTGCAAAATCAATTAAAAAAATGTTTGTTTCTTTTGGAATGTCCTGTGAGAATAAAATGAAATTACCTTCAGGGAATTATTGTCGCACGAAAAAAAAAAAAGTTTAAAAAAAAAAAAATCAACATTTACGCTACAAAAGGAAATTAATAATATTTTCCTTTGAAATGAAAATAAAAAAAAACTCTTTTTGTCTTTTTTTCTTTCTTTTTTTCTTTTTTTTTTTTGAAATACATTGGATTTTTTAAGGTCATTAAAAATAAGAAGGCATTAGTTTTCATAGTTACTAAACACAACCGACATTGGATTTTGCGTAACAAACAATTTATAGACAGACAGTCAGCCATTGAAGATGATTTGGGGCACTTGGTGTGATCTAGTGGTTAGCGAACCAGGCGAGCAGATATTTATTTGTGAGTTCGATTCTTGCTATGTGCCCCATTCTTCCAGAGTTCTTCTTAGCTAAAAAAAAAAAAAAAAAAAAATGCCAAATGAACATGATTTAATTTTAAAAAAAGACTTGAGTTTTTTCCTTTCTTTCTTTTAGTCTTCATTCTATATTCAGATCTTTTTCTTTTAATCCATTCATCGTTTTTCCATTTATTCCTTCTCTCTTTCTTACTTTCTTCCTTCCTTCGTTTCTTAGTCCTTTCTTTCTTCCTTCAGACTTTCTTCTTTCTTCCTTAATTCTTTCTTTCTTCCTACTATCCTGTTTACGTTCTTTTTATTTCTTTTCTCTATCATTTTTTTTCACTTTCCCTCCTTTTTTTTTTGCAATTTTTCATTTAGTCCTACATTTATTCTTCCTTTCTCCTTCCTTCCTTCCTTCCTTCCTTCCTTTTTCTTTCCTTACTTCTTTCTTTTTTCTTCTTTCAGTCTATCTTGGTTTCCTTCCTTTTTCTATTTTCTTTCTTTTTCCTTCTTTCCTTCCTTCCTTCCTTTCTTTCTTTTTTTATTTCTTCTATTCTCTCTTTCATTTTTCATTCTTTCTACTTTCTTTTTCTTTCCTGTGACTTTCTTCTTTTTTTTCTTTCTGTCTTTCTTCATTTCTTTCTGTTCTTTCTTCTCTCTATCGTTCTTAGTTTATTTATTTATTTATTGCTTGCTTTCAGGGGGTTTTTTTCTTCTTTATTTTTTCTTTCTTTCCATATCTATTTCCTTCCTTCCTTCTTTCCTTCCTTCAGCCTTTCCTTCTTTTTCACTTTTTTCTTTTCTTCTGTCTTTCTTTTCTTTTTTCTACTTTCATTTTTCTTTCTTCCTTCCTTTCTTTTTTCTTTCATTTTTCTTCCTTCCATCCTTCCTTTTCCTTTCTTTCTTTCTTTCTTTCCGTCTTCTTTCTTTCCTTCCTTTCTTAATTCTTTTTTCTTCTTTTTTCTCTTTTCCCTTCCTTCTTTTCTCTTTCTCTTCCTCATTCTTTCTTTCTTTACGTTGATAATTGACTCTCAATCGATCTACAAGCCTAAATAATGTTTCGTATTTTCAGTAGGGCTTTTCAAAATAGTTTAAACCTCGGGAAATTAGCTGGATATATATACTCTTCTTTCAGTATAACAGCTTTTACCGTCCCTGATAAATGCAAGGTTCACGTACTTTAGTAAGCGTTCAAATAAATGTGAATTTAGCAAGATTTGCTACAAACACATACCTATATAATAAATATAATAATCCTACCAGATTAGATGAGATTTTTATATTAATATTAACAGAATAAGACTTATCACAGTGTGCTATGAACACACAACTAGACTGATTTGGTTTGGTTTGGTTTGGTTTGGTTTGATTGCATATCAACCCTTGTAACTTATTTAATGCCAAATACTGTTTATACATATACATTAAATATATATGATTTGAAAAACATTCTCTTGAAAACATTTTTAAACAAACCTGCGCTTATTTTTTCCACAGTTAAATGGTTTCAAGTATTTCTATCTAATACGAATAATTCTATTTACTATTTATAATTTGTTTACACACAGTTAAATTGTTTCAAGTATTACAATTTAACAGTAACAATTTAACATCACTCATATGTTGGTTGGTTGATTGTTTTGTTTTACGACGAATCAACCCTTTTCGAGTCATTTAACACCGAATTAAATGTCAAACAATTCAGTTTAGTATAAGTATTGTTTTAGTTTACAAACAGTTAAATGTCAAAACCGTTCTATTTCAAACAACTCATTTTAGCATAAGTACACAGGGCAGGGTAGTTCTATTTAAAAACAAAGCTAGGTCAGTTTAGCATAAGTACGCAGTTTAGTTATATTCGACCCACAGATAGGACCCTTCAGGTGCTACCACTGCAGACCAGAGTGGACCTGGGAGCGATGGCAATGAAGGGGTACTCTGCATTCTCCAAAGCCCCAGCATTACTGGAACCTCACCATCAGATTGTTTAGTGTCATATCCAGGACACTTGTTGTTGTTAGTGGTGGGGTCTTACCTCTCTGCAGAGAAGCAGTCGGTGTATTTTACAGCCCCAGCCGACTGGGTGACACTCATTTGTTTTACACAGTTTGGTAGAGATTAGTTTGTCGGTAATTTCATTTCTAAATGACTTAAAACTAATATGTTTGCGCACTAGTATTGCAACTGTTTCTACACAGTTAAATGTTTTCAATTACTGCTTTTTAGCACTTATAATTCTGTTCAATATTAATCATTTGTTTACACACAATTCAGTTAAAAATCAATCATTTATTCACACACAGTTCTATTTCAAGCAATTCCGTTTAGCATATGTCATTTGTTTTCACTCAGTTTAAATGTCAAACAGTTCTATTCGACCCATAAATAGGACCCATCAAGTGCTACCTCTCTGGATCATAATGGATCTGGAAGCCATAGCAATGAAGGGGTACTCTACATTTCCCAAAGATCCAGCATTACTGGAACCTCACCATCAGATTGTTTAGCGTCATATTATCCGGACACTCATTGGGTGGGTTCTTACACTCCTGCAGAGATGCTGTCGATTTATTCTATAGCCTCAGCCGACAGGTAAATAGACTAAGATAGATAGATAGATAGATATGGTTATCCCATATTTTACGAAAAAAGTACTTGTGTGCTTGTTCTACCCAATAAAAACTACTTTTCATAGAATCATGCTTTAAGGGCTATGAAAAAAAAAACTGATGATAAATATTTGAACAAGCCCAAAACTTTCAAGAGCTATTAAGAATTTTGAAGAAGGAGGATACAAATTCACGGACTGGATTGGCAACTCTTCCGAATAACAATAGACGTTTCTGCTTTTTCAGTATCCTTGATTGACTCAGAACAAGAGATTTTTTTTAGAAAGCCATTTTGATTTGATTCAATCTAATCCTACGTTTTGTTATTTTTTAAATTCCAAGAGATTATCATTCAGAACACAAATAAATGACTAAATGCATGTCTTGTTAAATTCTAAAAACAAAATTATTAGTAGTAAAATGTCTGTTCAAATACTTATGATAGTATCATATATATATATATATATATATATATATATATATATCAGTAGTAGTGTATATACATATAAATATATATGAATATATACATATCATAAGTATATATATATATATATATATATATAATATATATATATCAGTAGTCTATATATATATATATATATATATATATATCAGTAATATACATATATAAATATGCCAGCAGTAGTCTATACGTATAATATATATATATATATATATATATATATATATATATATATATATATATATATATATATCAGTAGTAATGTATATATAAATACATATATGTCAGTCGTATATATATATATATATATATATATGTGTGTGTGTGTGTGTGTGTGTGTGTGTGTGTGTGTGTGTGTGTGTGTAGTAGTAGTAGTAGTAGTAGTAGTAGTAGTAGTTGTAAATATATATACAATATATATATATATGCATATATGAAACATGTATATCAGAAGTGTGAAAGAAAGAAGAAAAAGAAAATGTGAAAGAGAGAAAAATGAAAAAAGATGCCAGAGGAAATAAAGAGGAAAATATCAAAGAGAAGGTTGATGAATATAGAAGAAATATTACAGAAGAAACTGAGGATTTTCAAGAAGAAGAAGAAGAAGAAGAAGAAGAAGTGATAGGAAAAAGCGGACGAAGATGCCTGCTGAAGAAGAAAAATCTTGTTAGGCCAGAAGAACGCTTTGTAATTGTTAATTGCCTCACGAATCCATCAGTCGATTAATTAATGAAGTGAAATTTTTGCGCGGGAAAAAAAACTTTGGCTTAAAAAAATCTATTTAAAAAAAAACTAAACTTAATCAGAAGCACAAGACAAAAAAAAATTGTCAAATTCTTTTTTTATTAAAGTGACTAAATTAATGAATATATGAACAATTTAAATAATTGAAGCGAAAATTAATATTTTTTTGTTTTCATTTGAACTTGAGAAACGAAAAGTAACAAGTCCTAAAAGCAAGAAATAAGAGAATTTTTTTAAGAAGAAAGGTGAACAGAATTTGAGGTCACTGAAGAATTTTATAATCATGGAACTTGAGTGATTTCTGTTTTATTGTTTAGAAAATGTCCGTATATACTTAGAAATACATCCTTAGCTTTCCTCTTTCTTTCTTTCTTTCTTTCTTTCTTCGTGTTTTTCTCTCTTTGTTCTAC
>OY757939.1:48041113-48091113 GCA_963585895.1 Sepioteuthis lessoniana
AAAATACCTTAAAATTCCCTAAGCCAACGTGGTCCGCTTGGTGGCTGAATGGTCTGAAACACAGTCTAACGTAAAGTTGGACGGGTTTCGATCTCGGCTTCGAGCGTCCTGCGTGTCTAGCCACACTAAAGAGTTCTGATAGAACGAAACAGTCTGTCTGTGGATGACTATATGTCCCACAACCTTAACGGCATTTATCTGCAGCTACACATCAGGGATTGTGTTGCGTCTTCGGAAAGGTGGGAATCCAAATATTCTCTATTTGACTATGAGTAAATAGTATGACAAACTTGAATTTTTATTTTTGGTATGCCAACTAGTCTACGATGATCATTAAATAAGTTTCCAGACTTTTTTCGTATGGGCACTTTATTAATATTACACGCATGAAACTCTAGTCCCCTTCGAAGTGATCTCCTCCGGCTGCAATGGACTTGTTGTACCGTTCCAACAACTTCTGCAAGGCCCCATGGAAGTCCTCTTGTGTGAGCGTATCAATGACCTTCGTCACAGCCCCTTTCATCTCTTCAATTGTCTCATAACGACAGCCTCTGAGCTTAGGGAATAAGCAAAAGTCACAGGGAGAAAGGTCTCGACTATAGGGAGGCTGAGGAACTGTCTTGATGTCCACCTTGGTCAAATAGTCTGTGACAAGGATGGAGTTGTGAACTGGAGGAAATGCCACTGTCCCGTTTTGAAGAGTGCTGGCCTCTTCCCAAGGAATCTCTTCCTGAACTCCCTATAACCTCAACATAGTAACCCTAACCTTAACCCTAACCCTTTGGCCAATCAATAATTTTCAAGAGTCTACGACAATTTTAAATGCCTGTACAAAAAATGTCTGGAAACTTATTGAATGCACCACGTAGTATAATGATATCCCTGCATTCAAACCTGTTAAAATGTTTTAAAAATTAACCTTTTGTCACTTTCTGCTCATGCAGAAGGGTAGACAAATACGTTTATTATAGACATATATATAGTATCGTGTGTACGTATAAAAATAATTCTGATTTTAATTACATGATTTATAACTCATAAACAAAGTATATAATTTAGGAAAGAATGTCTCACCCTCTGATTGGGGGGGAGGCGTGCCGTATTCTTCTCGTGGATATGGTACGACATATTGCAGCAATATGTTCCTCATTAGATTCTCCTGGAGTGGAATTGACTCTAACTCCCGCTGTATGGAGAAATTATGAGGCACCCAGCAAAGCTGTTCCCTTTTTTTTTTTTTTTTTTTTGCTTCCTCCGTACTAAAGTAAAGGCCCACGCCAAGAGGATGGAACATAAATTGCGTGGAACATTATCAAAAAATTTCTTTCTAATCTCAGTAAAGTCATATTTCATATTTCATCATCCTACTCGAAGAATATTAGCTAACATTCTTCAAATATCTCTCATACTGTTTCTTTCCATCACACGCTCACACGCACACTTGCATACGAGAAGGAGTGGTTGTCGTAACGGTTATCGTCGTTGCGAATAGAATCGGCAACCAGAGTTCAAATCATGGACGAGGCTGATTGCATTTCACTTTATGCTAATGCCCTTGGGAAAGGTATAGATCCATCGGTTCTTCTCTATGGCTGAATAGTTGGGCAGATTTGGTTAGACAACTAGTCTAGGAGAAGAACTCTGAATTCAAACCAGCTGTACTCCGCTTATGAATTGATCTTGTGTCGTATCCAACCCGTGACGAAGAGGTTAGATAAACACATACACACACACACACACACACACACACACATATGAACGGATTTGGTTTTGAAACCCAGTGTTGCTTTTGCGTGTTCGTATGTATAAATTAATTCTTATAAAAATCATTACTCTTGTAATATTATGCTGTAATGTGTAACCATATTTACCAACCCCTCCGCTCGGGCAGGATATGACACAAGATCAATTTTTAAGCAGAGTTTAACAGGTTTGCATTCAGAGTTTTCCTTCTCCTAGACTAGTTGCCTCACCAAGGCTAAAGAACCTAGTCTGCCCTACTATTTACTATTTAGCTGGAGGGAGAATTATTGGATTCATACTTTTCCCAAGGGTATTAGTGCTATGTGAAATGCAATCAGTCTCGTCCAGGATTTGAACTCGTGTCGCCGTATCCATTTTCTACGACGATAACCATTACACCACGGGGACCTCCATATGCTGTAATATGTAAAGCCATATCCGTGAGCAGCTTACGGCACGCCCCAAAATGAGACGGTAGGACATTCTTTGCTATATATATATATATATATATATTGTTTATGAATTGTACATCATGTAATTAAAATCAGAATTTGTGTATACGTATATAGGATATTATATATGTATCTATGTATTTATCAACCCTTTTTCAAGAGAAAGAGTAGACAAAAGGTCAGTTTTTTAAGTATATTTTAACTGGTTTGACTTCAGGGTTATCCTTCTGCTTGACCGGTTGGAATATGTATATATAATTTCATAACACCTAATCATTCTTCCACTTGTCAACCCACGTGATCTACTAACACCCACATATTGCTTGTTTTCTGGTTATCAGTTTGTTTACACGAGTGTATCCTGTATACAGAAATCCCTAATTGACGGCTCTGTCAATATGCAACAATAACATAATCATCATTCAACGAATGGATATTCAACATGACAAGTTCATTCTTTTTCGTCACTGCTTTTATTGTTCGGCCACTCGATAGGACTAAGAATAAACTTACTGTATCCTCTGCAGAGGTGTAAGACCAGCCCCTAAAAAGGGGGTGTTCCTGAGTATGACACTCAACTACTTCTGATCGTGAGGCTCCACTTCCGGAAAAAAGGGGCTGAAGTACCTCTTTATTGCAATGAGTTCCAGGTCCACTCTGAACCGAATGTGATAGTACCTGTTAGAGTCCTATCTATGGGTCAAATAGATCTGTTTAAGAATTATTCATATTCGACTGGACCATCTGCAAAAAAAAAGAAACTACACAAAAACGTAAATATGAATGTACAATGAACGCGGTTCTCTAACCTCTCGGCATTGAATAGCACTAGACAGGTCGACATGCCGTTAAAATCCATTATCTTTTATGGCATTACACCACAGGCACCTCCATTACACCTTCAGTCTACGCCCCCTCCCACTTCAGACCAAATGTGCAAGCCTGCCTATAAACATATCCAGTTTATCTTACGTCAGGCTTTTTAATTGACATTTTTAGATCAGAAACGGATAATTGTCTACATCTACATTTATCTCTATTTAGAAATTCTGATTTTAAGTTTTAAACATCAAAAAAAGTCTGTTTAAAATGTCTAAAAAGGAAGATTCCATGACAGTGTTCCAAGCTTTACAGGCAGATATGGTGAGTAGCACTCAGAGAGTATCAGGTGAGTTCGGATTCTCACAGTACCTTCACAACCTCTGGGCATCCGGGGATGCCGAATTATGTTACCAAAATATTGCAAAACTTTTGACTCACTTTAGTAGCTATGGTTATAATAAGCTATAAATTAATCAATTTTTTTATTAAATTACCAATAAAAAGTCGATGTGCCGTTACACTAATAAATTAAGCCAAACCATAAATGAGAATGTGTGTGTTTTGATTAGTAGATTAAATATAATGGTATGTCAAACAGTTTAGGGTTATTTTATGCCTCAACGTAAGAGAATTGCGTTCATTATACGTTCTTATTTACATTTTTTGTGTAGTTGTTTCTTAAGAGGTTTTTGTATTGTTTTTGCTTGTACTTCTTGGAGGAGAGGTTGGGTTTGTTTTTGTTTTGTTTTGTTTTGTTTTGTTTTTTGGGGGGGATGTTTTGTTTTTTGCACACGGTCCGAATAATTTTTAAACAGATATCTTTGGCATATCGATAGGACCCATATAGGTACTATCCCTTCGGCTTATAGTCGACCTGGGAGTAATGGCAATGAAAGGTTACTTCACTCTCTCTCCATATCTGTAGAACTGGAGCCTCAGCACTAGATATAGTTTAGCGTCATACCCAGGACACACATTTAGGTTAATGGAGGTCTTACCACTCAGCAGGGGATACAGGTTTGGTTTGGTTTGTTTGGTTTTATGGCATATCAACTTTTGTAGGTTATTTAACACCAAATCAATTTTTATGTAAATAATCAGTTCTATTGAAAACAGTTCAGTTTAGCATAAGTACACAGTTTAATTGTCAAAAACATTTCCATTTCAAAGTATTTAAGCAGTTATATGTAATAATTCAGTTAAGTGTAAATACAGTTTTAATGTCGAAAAACAGTTCAATTTAAAATAATTCAGTTTAGCATAAGCACGCAGTTTAAGTGTAAGTACGGTTTAATTGTCAAAAACGTTTCTATTTCAAGCAATTCGGTTTACTCAATTCATTTTAGCATAAGTATGCTGTTAGTTCAATTTAACCCATAGATAGGGCCCTATCAGTTGCTACCACTCCAGGGCAGAGTGGACCTGGGAGCGATGGAAATGAAGGGGTACTCCGCATTCCCCAAAGCTCCAGTGTTTAGTGTCATATCCAGGACACTCGTTGGGGGGGGGTCTAACCTTTCTGCAGAGAAGCAGTCGGTGTATTGTACAGCCCCAGCCGACTGGGCAAGCAGGGGATACAGTCAGCGTATTCTAAGTGTGTGTATGTGTGTGTGTGTGTGTCTTTCTGATTTATTAGCACAATCACAGCATGGTTCCATTCTAAAAGAGAAATGACATCTCCCTGACATACCGTCTCCTTTATTCGATGTAATTACATCGCTTCTATCATGCAACGTCTGTTAGCTATTATTTCAGACACCGCCCATCAAACGTTCATACTAGCCCTTATCGTTAACTGTATCTGAAAAAATGCAGAAAATAAGTCAAGTGTTGATGGTTAAATAATTAGAATTGACTCAAAGCGTAACATATACTGGCACAAGGCTACATTTGCGGAGCCTTTACTAAAAAAACGATTTTATGATTTGGGTGATTCAAAATATTTCAAAAAACAATGAACTGAAAAATCTCCGTATCAGCCATAAATATTGACTGATTGATTGATATCAACGGCATGTCAATATGTCTAGGATTAGTTTATACGATGAGGTTAGGGAACCACGTTCATTGTACGCTCATTGTATATTTTTGTGTTGTTGTTTATTTAGAGTTTTTTTTTGTTGTTGTTGTTTTTGTTGTAACCTAACAAAAGGTTACTGAATGAGAAATAAACAAAATGGAGGTTGGAAATGAAATGGAAATCTTTATAACATTAACAAAATGCAATTCTCACCAACAGCGTGAAGGTACCCACTGCTAACGGTGACGACTTAGTCAGTAAAACTACCCCCCACAATAGTAGTGTCCAACGTATTCATGAGGAAAGGGACATACCCGTTACTGCTCACCGGTAGGGTATATAACAATTTTTTTAGGGGGTGGAAAGGGGCTTGGAATGGTTTACATTCTGTCCTATCCAATACGAATAACTTTTAAATAAATCTAATAGACTAATAGATGGGACCATTATAGATGATACCACTCCAGTAGTGAACCTGGGAGTAATGACAATGAAGGGGTACTTTATACATCTCAAATCTCCAGAAATTGAGCCTCACTATCGGAGGCTGTTTAGTGTCATACCCAGGACACAACTATAAATAAGTACATTCCAATAAAAAGATTTTTCTAACCCAAACATAAAAGTAAGAGTAAAGTTGGCGACCTTAGTCGAGGGTGATCCGAAGGCTCCCTTTTCAATAGCTACTACACCAAGGTACAAGGGAGGACGCAACTCTATTTCCAGGATTGCTCCGCTTTACTCTTGATCTGTAACTTATAATGCTGAGCGTTAAGCAAGGCGGTATCAAGTACCATTTTTGAGTCTTTGGTATAACTCCACCTGGGATTGAACCTCTACTCATTAGGCCAATAGCCCACTATACCCTGATTTTATTATTTCTAGCAGAATACTAAAGTATCAGAACGGGTATTATTATGATATCTAATAAGAGTATCTAAAAAACGTTATCACTTGATCCTCATTACAGAAAAGGACACACTCGTTGATTACAAAAATCACTCGCATTTCTGTGATATATCCGATCCTCGGTTTGCACAGCCTCACTTGCTAAATAGTTAACTTTTTTATTATTTGGTTTTATGGCATATCAACCATTGTAGGTTATTTAATGCCAAATCCATCTTTATACATATAAACAGTACTATTTCAAACTATTCAATTTAATCAATTTTTAATGGCTCCAAGCATTGCAATGTATCACTAGCAATTCAATCAAACATCAGTCATTTGTTTACACACAGTTAAATGATCAAACAGTTCTATTTCTAACAATTCAATTTAGCATTAGTTAACAAAGTTAAATAGTTCCAAGTATGGCTATGTATCACTAATAATTCAATTAAACATCAGTCATTTGTTTACACACAGTTAAATGATCAAACAGTTCTATTTCTAACAATTCAATTTAGCATAAGTCAACAAAGATAAATAGTTCCAAGTATGGCTATGTATCTCTAATAATTCAATTAAACATCAGTCATTTGTTTACACTCAGTTAAATAATCAAACATTTCAAACAATTCAGTTTAGCTTGAGCACACTGTTTAGTTCTATTTGACCCATAAATAGAGCCCTATCAGGTGCTACTATTCCGGGCCAAAGAGAACCTGGGAGCAATGGCCATGAAAGGGTACTCTGCATTCTCCAAAGCTCCAGTATTACTGAAGCCGTACCATCAGATTGTTTCGTGTCATATCCAGGACACTCGTTCGGAGAGTCTTACCCTTCTGCAGAGATACGGTCGGTGTATTCTACAGCCCTAACTATAAATAGTTAATGTCAAGTTTGCTTTTTAAAAAATAGATGGCGGTCGAAATATCGGAAGCCGCAAATCAGGTCTAAAAAGGAAAGAGAAACAATCTAAATCGACAAGTTTGAACCACCTTTCTTATTGTGTCCTCGTGGTGTAATGGTTAAAGCGATGAACTGCGGAATCGTAGTACGCGAGTTCGTACTCCAGTCGCGCTATTATGTTCACTTTCGGGCAAATACCCTTGGGAAAGGTATGAACCCCCTTATTCTCCCTCCAGCTATGGGTAAATAGTAGGACGGACTATGTTCTTCAGCCTTGTTGAGGCAACTAGTCTAGGAGAAGGAAAACTCTGATTTCAAACCTGTTAAACTCCGCTTAAAAATTGACCTTGTGTCATATCCTGCCCGAGCGGAGGGGTTGGTAAATAGTACCTTTCTTATTGATGACTGATTTCACATTTTTGGGGGTAGCATGGGTGACACTTGCCTCTCAACTAGTCAAATAAGCAAGTCGCTTAAACTCCAGTCACGCTACTGAGCTCACTTGCGGAGTAATATCCAAGGATTAATCACCAAGGGAAGGGTATCTTCATCATCATGTCACGCTGCCAGCACGGATCTTCCAGACCCTCTCCCGCCACATGTCTCAATCGTCCATCGCTCCCGGTAGGTCTTCAAGGCTACATCCTACAAAGCTGTTGTATATAGGTTCTAGCTGGTCGTCCTGCCTTTGCTCGTCCACGTTAAAGGGGTCCACAGGAGTACATCACTTATGAGTTCGTCCCTACTCCTCCAGCAGTACCCCGCATGTTTGGTTCGTCGAACTTGGATAGTTTTCGTGATGGGTGGTAGGTGGCCATACAGCTGCTTTGTAGGGTAGTGCCTCCAAGACTTGTTCAATATTACTCGCAGCATTCCAGCTTTGGGTTTAATAGTATCGCTGCTGTGATTCTAGAAGGATGGCTTTAAAATGAAATAACCTACAAACTGATTATTAACCTAAACTTGTCATGTAGACCCATACAGGATGGAACGATAAAATTGTCGTCCTAAAGAAAACAACACTACAGCTTTATTTTAAAACTTTTATTGAAAAAATCAATTCAGGTAACTTGATTATGTAGTAGAGCTGACATCTATTCAATGTACCCGCCTTCAGCCTCAATCATCGCGTCGATACGGATCCGGAACTGGGAGCATGCCTTTTCCGAAAGCGCCGGTGGGAGCTCGGCGAATACTCGACGGATGGCGGCGATCAGGCTGGCTTTGGTGTTGTGGGAGGTCATGTTGGTGATGTTCTTGTATGACCAAACGAAGTAGTCCAGCGGGTTCAGATCGGGGGAGGAGGGGGCAGTGAGAGAAGGGTACAAAGTCGTCGCACTCCTTCTGAAGCCAAGCCTGGGTCTCTTTGGACTTGTAGGCCGGCGCCGAGTCCTGCTGCCACACCCAGGGTTTGCCACAAGCCACCTGATTGCACCAGGGGATCACCACACTCTTCAGCACATCCAGGTACACTTTGGTGTTGACTTTCAAGCCGACTTCGAAGATGTGAGGTGGTATGATGTGGCCTTCCGCTCCATCACTTCCAAAGGGTCGTCCGATGTGTTGAGCTGTGCCCTCAAGCGTTGAACCGTTCGGATTTGCATTTTGAGGGTGCTGGCAATTGTCCCGTTGTCATAACTTGGATCAGTAGACGGTATTAGTTGTACAGCGGCGCATCTCCGATCTCGCTTGTTGAACATTGTGTTACTTTCAGACATGATAGAAGGATCCTATCGCTCTTGGGATTTGTACACAACTGGCCAACTAGTTGATGGTCTGCAACAAAAAAAGAAAACTGGTTTTCATTAAACGGAAATGGAATCATGTCGTCTTTTCTAGGGCGACAATTTTATCGTTCCACCCTGTATATAGCGATATGAACAGGAGAGGGTTCCCAACAAACCAGCTTTCTCTTTCTATTGCTCTTGTCACTGAAATTGAACTGCTCGATTGCTATAAGTCATTAATAAACATTGTCCCTAAACCAATGACCTTTAAGCATCAACAGGTTCAGCTTACGACAGCATTTTTAAAGAAATCCTTTCATTTCTATTTTATTTCTCATCACTAAGAGCTTGCTGACCTCCCAATTTATTTAGCCACCACTAATACAATAAATACATATCCGTGTACACGAACATGCATACATATACACCACACAGACACACACAGGTATCTTCGCCAATTGTTGGGAGACAGTGGTTCAATCCAGGGTCGAGTTATACCAAAGACTCAAAAATGGTACTTAATGCCGCCTTGATTAAAATTTGGCACTATAAGGTATGGATTAAGGGTAGAGTAAAGCAATCCAGAGAAAGGAGTAGCTCCCTCCCCTACACTTCTATGTAGTAGCTAATGAAAAGGGAGCCTTTGTATCACCCTCGACTACAGTGGCCAATTTTACTTATATATATATATATATATATATATATATATATATCCATGGAGATACACTCGTGCCTCTAAACATGCATTTATTTGAGGAGGCGTTCTGGACACGGCTATATGAGTTCAAATCCTAGGCGAGACTGCTTGCATTCCTCATGGCGCTGATACTCTTGGAAAAAGGATGAATTCAATTATTCTCTCTCCAGCTATGGGTAAATAGTAGGGTAGACGAGCTCTTCAATTTTGGTACGGCAACCAGTCAGGAAGAAGGAAAAATCTGAATTCAAGCCTGTTGAACACCACTAAAAAATTGACCTTTTGCAGCAGCCAACTGAGGTGGAAGAGTTGGTGAATATATAGGTTTGGTTGGTTTGGTTTCTTTGTTTAATGGCATATCAACCTTTGTAGGTTATTTAATGACAACGCCCTCCTTAAAGAAGAACAGTAGTTGTACTATTTAACCCATAACTGGGAGGATAAAGGGGGTTCATACCATTCCCAAGGGTATTTGTCCGAAAGTGAACGTAATAACGCGACTGGAGTTCGAACTTGCTTTCTACATTTCCGCACTCCATCGCTTTAACCATTACACCCCGAAGACACCCCCCAGGTGAATATATACTTATGCACTGATATACATAAATATGTTAATGTCGAGATAGAACCTATGGTGTCATGTGCTACACTTTCCCTTTAGATACATCTCAAAAAGAAAGACGTGTGGCGGGTTTCCCCAGTCGATGAAGGAAATTAAATACCATTTAATTCATAATGCGTTGCAACCCCCCCACTGCCCTCATGTAGTGGGTGGGCTCTGTTAAGACCCAAACTATTTGATTTTACTGTCTGAATCAAAAACCCATGTGATTTCCAGGCTTGCTTCGTCAATTATGACCTTTCACCTGACATCTGTCAATTATGTCCCTGCAGATATTCGGCACATCCACTATCCAAAGTACTGAGTGTTGTAGGGCAAATACGCCATAAGTAGGTATTATTTATTACCAAACACGACAACACTAAAATTGCTGACCTTCCATACAAACTTGCCAAGACTTGTGCTGTTATCTTGACACAGATCCATAGTTTCGCGAGATTTACCGATGCCATAATTTGCCTCTGAGCAAATCCTCACGATCCTGCAATTTTCATTGACTTATTCAGTTTTACTGTGTCCTCTCTTACAGAAATGGGGTCATTTCTGGCGATTTCTTCTAAATTACGTTTTCTTTCCTCCTGTTCGTTTATTGCGGTGTTTTCATGCCTGATATTTTCAAGAAGAGTAACATTAAAGTTCTATTTCAAACGTAATTTTTTAATCATCTTTGTATGGACATGGATGTTTGTGTATAGTGTGTGTATTATAAGTAATATATAATATGATATAATATAATAAGTTTGTGTCTAGTCTATGTATAAGTAATATTTGATATGATATAATATAAGTTTGTATATAATGTGTGTATAATAAGTAACCTATAATATGATATGATATAAGTTTGTGTATAGTGTGTGTATAATAAGTAATAAATGATATAATATATAATATAAGTTTGTGTATAGCGTGTATTAAATAAAGTTGGTGACCGTAGTCGAGGGCGACCAGGAGGCTCCCTTTTCAATAGCTACTACACCGAGGTGTAGGTGAGAGCGCTACTCCATTCTCTAAATTGCTCCACTTTACCCTTGATACGTACCTTATATTGCCGAGTTTTACGCCAGGAGGTATCAAGTACCATTTTTAAAATCTTTGGTATGACGCGACCCGCGATTGAACCCAGGTCTCCCGGAGCATTGGCGAACACTCTACCTACCAGGGTAGTCGGTAAACAAGTTGGAAGGCCAGCAAAAAAAATTCACTTTTTTAATAGGGATACTTGTGCTGTTATCTTGACGCATATCCATAGTTTCGCGATATTTACCGATGCCATAATTTGCCTCTGAGCAAAGCCTCACGATCGTGCAATTTTCATTGACTTATTCAGTTTTACAGTGTCCTTTCTTATAGAAGTGGGGTCATTTCTGGCGATTTCTTCTAAATTACGTTTTCTTTCCTCCTGTTCGTTTTTTGCTGTGTTTTCATGCCTGATATTTTGAAGGAGAATAACATTAACGTTCTATTTCAAACGTAATTCGATTTTGAAAATATCATATTTATTTATAGTTTTTCAAAATTCTGTTTACAATTTTTACTTATTTTGTTGTTTATTACTTGACGTATATATTCAATTAATCCTTTTACAATTTTCATTCGATTTCATTACTAATAGTTTTCTTTGATTAATTTATTTTAATCAAAATTTCTCATTTTCGAAGTCATCTGTTGAGTCACTCGGTGCGAGGTTGGAAAAATTACAAATATAAACGCGCCTCTGATGAAAAGAGACAGGTCACGAAGGGTCATCACATATACATGAAAAGACACAGATTGTCTGAGGATCAGAGCGAGTTACGAGGTTCTTACGATAAGCTTCCAGACTTTTTTCGTACGGAAATTTAAAATTGTCGTAGACTCTTGAAAATTCACTAATTTGCTATACATCTTATGAGATGACGGACCGATTTTTATGATTTCACCTTCAAATGAACAGCTACATCAGGAATTGGAATACACCCTACTAAAGCCTGATTGTCACAGCTGGTGAATTTCAAAAATGCAATCAGGACGTGAGGACACTTTAGAAGAACGATATGCAATAAAATTCTGTTTTAAACTTGGAAAAAATGCCACAGAAACGTATGGAATGCTTCAGACTGCTTTTCGACCATCTTGCATGAATCGAGCATCAGTTTTTGATTAGCATAAGAGATTCAAGGAAGGCAGAGAGTCTGTGAGGGATGATGAGAGGTGTGGGAGGAGTAAGGAAGTCAATACACCAGAGCTGATTCTCTAAAGGGTTAGGGTTAGGGTTACTATGTTGAGGTTTTAAGGGAGTTCAGAAAGAGATTCCGTTGGAAAAAGCCAGCACTCTTCAAATCGGGTCAGTGGCATTTCCACCAGTACAATGCACCAGTCCACAACTCCATCCTTCTCACAGACTATTTGACCAAAATGGGTATCAAGACAGTTCCTCGGCCTCCCAATAGTCCAGACCTTGCTCGCTGTAACTTTTGGTTATTCCCTAAGCTCAGAGGCTGTCATTATGAGACAATTGAGGAGATGAAAGAGGCTGTGACGAAGGTCATTGACACGCTCACACAAGAGGACTTCCATGAGGTCTTTCAGAAGTTATTGGAACGGTACAACAAGTGCATTACAACCGGAAGAGATTACTTCGAAGGGGACTAGAGTTTCATGTGTGTAGTATCAATAAAAGTGCCCATACGAAAAAAGGCTGGAAAATTATCGTATGCACCTCGTAGTTACGGTTGGAGTTAATACCAGATTACACTCACAGAAAGGACAAGATTGATTTATAACATCATTGAAGTCGGATTACTTCGGCTAAAATCATGCCATATCTACGGACTCGAATGATTAACACAATAAAGGTTTTATAAACTTGGGGAAAAAAGATTCGTTAAGTTCCTTTTCTTACTTTCCTTCCATCAAACAACAAAAGAAGCAGATTCCTCTGACATAAGCGATGAATTCAAATAATCTCAAGTGGTTATTTTACCAAATGTCCAATTTAAAGTTAACAACTATGTAACGTTCTTTAAAGCCTCCTTTCTAGATAATGCCTTCTAAAATAAAATGTCTAATCATTTATAAGTATAAATAAATATGCGTGGATGTGGCTGTGTGTGTGTGTGTGTGTGTGTGTGTGTGTGTGTGTGTGTGTGTGTGTGTGTGTGTGTGTGTGTGTGTGTGTGTGATTGTAACCCATCAAAAACAGCGTAGCGAGAATTTTATTAAAGTAACATACTTAAAATGAGAATAAAGCATTTTCAGTTCCAATTTGAAACTGAATGATAGTTTTGTGGGGTCTGCATCGAGCTCAATGTCATTTTGTCAAAATAACATTGTTAATTAACAAGTGCAAACCAGAATCCTTCTCGCCCTCTAAAATTTAAGCATCTGTATCATCATGGGCATCTGTTACAATGGATACCCAACAGTTTCTCGGATCGTCTAGTATATTCCAAAAACTCTTATATATATATATATATATATATATATATATATATATATATATATATAAGGAAGTTGTGTCTGTTTTGGTATGTACGCGTCGACTCCTAACTCAGAAAAGACTTGTCATTGATCATTCAAATCTTGCGTGCACTTTAATAAGTTTATTTTAAGAAAAAGTACAAATTTTTAGTTTCTTTGTTTTACTGAATAAATGATATTATTCAATAATTAATGATCAATCGATTTTTGGAACACTTGACAGTAAAAACCAAAAAAGGGGGAACACTTCCGTTCTTTTTAAGAATGCTTCTCCTCTATGTTTGAAATTGGTGGGCAACTTGAACGGTAAATAATGAGTAAAATAGACAAGGAAATTAAAATTTAATGCTATTTCAAAAATTATTGTTTTGTAATTTAGTACTGTTTGTAAAAAAAAAAAATTCTTAATTTTAGGAAGAAAGAAAGAATCTGGAAAATATTTTAAACCAAGTATTACCTTTTTAAAATACTATTCTAAATGTAACGAAAAAAATCGTAATACAAAAAATTTTACTTTTTTTTTCTTGTTTGGATTTGGGGGGGGGGTATTTTGTTTTTGTCTTTGTTTTTTGTTGTTGTTTTTTCGTTTTTTTGGGGGGGGGGGGTCTTTCTTTTTCTTTTCTTTTTTTTTTGTTAGAAAGCATTTTTAATTGTCAGCTTCTTTTTATTATAACATCCGTATGATATTCAAACTTAGTGGGGAACCAATCTTAAGAAGAACGGAAGAGTTCCCTCTTTTTTGGTTCTTACTGTCAAGAGTTCCAAATATTGATCGATCTTTAATTATTGAATAATATCATTTATTCAGTAAGAACAAAGAAAACTGAAAATTATAACATAACTTTTTCATTTCTTAGTTTCTTTTTATTGTACCTACTTTATAATGGTTTATTTTTTGTGGGTAAAAAAAAAATAACAAAAATTAAACGAAAGCATTGTTTTTCTCAAGAATTGAATTCTTAAACAAATACTTTTCATATTTCTTTGAACTAAATGTATTAATTTTTAATTAGTAATACTCAATTGTTTTTTTTTGTTTTTTTAGAAATAAATTAAAATTAAGTAAATAGTAGGGCAGACTGAGTTCTTCACCCTTGGTGAGGCAACTAGTCTAGGAGAAGAAAAACTCTGAATTCAAACCTTTTAAACTCCGCTTAAAAATTGACCTTGTGTCATATCCTGCCCGAGCGGAGGGGTTGGGTAAGTATGGTTACATATTACAGCATTATATTACAAGAGTAATGATTTTTATAAGAATTAATTTACACATACGAACACGCAAAAGCAACACTGGGTTTCAAAACCAAATCCGTTCATATGTGTGTGTGTGTGTGTGTGTGTGTGTGTGTGTGTGTGTGTGTGTGTGTGTGTGTGTGTTTATCTAACCTATTGGTCACGGGTTAGATACGACACAAGATCAATTTATAAGCGGAGTACAGCTGGTTTGAATTCAGAGTTCTTCTTCTTCTAGATTGGTTGTCTAACCATTTTTTTTTTCTTAAGGTTTTAAAAAATTTGACAAAATTTCAAATTCACTTCTTAATTTAAACTGAATTGAAATTAAGAACTGAATTTGAAATTTTGTCAAATTTTTTAAAACCTTAAGAAAAATAAAATTATAATAATGTTTGAAACAACTCATGAGTAACAAGTTACATTTTTTTAATATTTTAAATGTAAACCAAAAAATTTTCCAAAATTAAAAGAATATCGTAATATGTGAATTCTTAGATTCTTTTATCGTTAAATTTTTAGAGAATGAATAAAAAAATTGAATTAGAACTTTATTGCTTTTTCGAAAATCATTAACTAAAATTTTTTCTGCAACTGAGCACGAACTGTAAAAAACTAAATTTATTGGGGATCAAGAAACAAAAATAAATAGATAATAAAGAAAATGTTTTAAGCCCTCCCAGAGTTGGGTTAAATATCTTTATATACTTTTTTTAAATACAAACTAAAAAAGAATTTTAAAAAAAGGAAAACAAAGAAAAACTATTCATAAAATAAATAATGATTCATTTGAATTAATAGGCGAAATCTTTCAACAACAAATTAGGGCACATTTTGAATTCTTAGCCAACTCCTCTTTTTCCTTTCTATCTCACTCACTGGTGTTCATAAAATTCTTTTAGCTTGGTCATGGACCAGATACTTCTACTAATGATAGATTGATACATACATAGATATAATGAGAATTTTTAATAATATACTTCCGGTTTTGTACAAGGTGTCTTCAAATAGATGCAACCCATTAATATGATAATGATTTAATATGATAATGATTTATTTCTAAGACAAGCGCAATGGCGGTCATTTGGAACACGTCATGTAAATGATGCATCCTTTGAGCTAGAATCGTCAAATCAATCCTTTTTTTAATTGGTATTATATCAGCTTCCAGGACATGCAATCTTTTTTTGATTTTCTTGTCTCAGTAATAAATCATTATCATATTAATGGGTTGCATCTTTTTTGAGGCAGTTTTAGATTATTTTATCTCCAAATAAGTTGTGACACGAAATATTTTCCTATCTTGTTCAAGGCATTGTGATCTAGAATTAATAGTTGTTATAGTATACTATTTTCAAATCTGAAACAAAAAAGAATATTAATCGTAGTAGAGTTATTAGCTGTCACATGGATCCTACATAAATTGAGACACACTATACTACTATGAGGCGAATCTTAGTAATATACCTGAATACAACCACGAGGAAACCCCCTGTTGTCCTCGTGGTGTAATGGCTAAAGCGGTGGACTGCGGAATCGTAGTAAGTGAGTTCGTACTCCAGTCGCGCTATTGCGTTCACTTTCGGGCAAATACCCTTGGGAAAGGTATAAACCCCCTTATCCTCCTATCTGTGGATTAAATAGTACCACGACTGTTCTATGAGAATAGCTTTGGCATTAAATAACCTACAAAGGTTGATATGCCATTAAACAAAGAAGCCAAACAAAACAAAACAACCACTACATGAGCACCATACATGATGCCTGGTTAACAAGCTAGATTAGTTGACCATTACCAGTGAGTTCGAGTCTCATTGCGTGCTTCATACTTTTGCCACAACAGAACAAAGCTTAGATTTCATAAATAACAACTTAGAACTACTGTTCTTATACAGATAAAATGAAAGAATTTTTTAAATTGTCATTTTGGAAAATATCTTTAAAATTAAATGTCAATAGTATTTTTTACTAACCACATTCCTCTGAACTATCTAAAAATGAATAAGTTAAGAATTGTTAAAAATAAGTCAAAAATTGATCAAAATAAGTCAAAAATTGTTAAAAATAAGTCAAAAATTGTTAAAAATAAGTCAAAATTTGATAAAAATAAGTCAAAAATTGTTAAAAATAAGTCATAAATTGTTAAAAATAAGTCAAAAATTGATAAAAATAAGTCAAAAATTGTTAAAAATAAGTTAAAATTGTTTGATTCACACATTTTTATTGTCCCAAATTTACGGCTTCCATTTACAAACCAGTGCTATTTTTTAAATAAGTAAAGAAAATATATTTAGCCTGTGAATTATCGTTTTAAAAATGTGAAAATCATCCTTTTATACTTATCTGTTTTATGTACTTTAGTTAATTAAGGAAGGTTGATGCACGAAAAAAATAACATGTTGCTTCTAAAATTACGAATGTAAACTTCCTGGGATGATATTAAATATGATAGTAATTTCTATATGAAGTAATGTGATAGATTTATACTTATGCTATTTGAGGAAATGGGTAAAACGTACTTGGTGGGCAACTTGGACGGTAAATAGTAAGTAAAATAGACAAGGAAACCTTCACGTGTGAGTTCGAGTCTTACTGAGTGCTCCATTCATACAGACTTGTGCCACATCTAAGCAAAAAGGATTTGCAAACTGTTACAAGTGCGTTCGGATTTTCACTTGGTACTCTATTCAAATGGCCTTGTGCAAAAACTAAGTTTAGCAAAAAAAGGACTTTTTGTGACGTCATACCACTTCCTTCGAATAAAACTTATACTGCATAAGTACCGAAAATTTATGAAAAGCTCAAGATAAGTCGATGTTTTTGAGAATTTTAAAATCAGTGCTTTTTATGTGTCGAAAAGGTGCGTGTTTTGGATTTTTTTATTTGTTTTGTTTTGTTTTTTCGCCAATGGTCCGGGAGACCTGGGCTCAATCCCAGATCGCATCAGACTTTTAAAATGGTACTTGATACCTCCTTGCTTAACACTCAGCAATATAAGGTACGTATCAAGGGTAAAGTAGAGCATTCCAGTGAAAGGAATAGCGCCCTCCCCTACACCTCGGTGTAGTAGCTATTGAAAAGGGAGCCTTTTGGTCGCCCTCGACCACAGTCGCCAACTTTACTTTTACTTATTTTATTGCTTATGAATAACGTAATTAGAGATACATCTGATTTTATGAGTGGTTCCTTATTTTTTAATAATTTCAATTTTAACACGTATGCAAAGCCTTGGACCACTTAGTCCGATGTTCTAACATCTGAGCTAAACACCAAAATAATTCATCCCTTTGTTAACGCCTTGAGGTCATTTTTTCCTGTGGGGTTTCAGGTGATAATTATGTCCAAAAGAAGATAAGAATTCGACCTCGTACTGTTCTTAGCCACCAACCCGATTTCTCACAACGTACATGAGGGTCAGTAGCTATTGCTAAAAGGGTGGTAGCAATTTGGAAACAAAACTAAATTAGTCTACGTGTCTAGTGTTCTGCTACAAGTAAAGAGGCGAAAATCGCCAAAGAAGTAGCCGCCGTGCAGTTCATTCAGTCATCGAGGGGTTACCTCCCTTGTACAATGGCCGCAGCCATTTGCAAAGCAGCCAAGGGCTGTAATGGCAGAGATGCCTTTGTGTGAGTTGATAACCGAACTGCCTAACTCGAAATGATTGCAATCGAATCGCCCGAATTACAAACACCCATGAGAACAGGGTGATCCGCCGGCTACAAAGTCGCAGCGTTGAATTCAATAGATCAGCTTTGATCGATAATCGCCTACCCGGAAGTTACAAAGAGAAAACTATTCAATATGGCTGAGTAATTTTAATTAGTTTATCCGTGGCCCTGACCGTGGGGGCTTTCGCTTTACACATCTCCGGACTTATGAATTCACGAAGGTAATTAAAAGGACGATGGACAGTAAGTATCCGTCTTCGTTTTCTTCTTTCCTCTCGGCCTTTTCGCTTTCCTCTTTGACCGGCAAACACTGCCAAGTAGAAAGGTCGACTGTTCAAGTAAACGTTAAAAGCATGTCACTCTGGCTGTAAGGTAATCACCTACCCGCCAACCTCTTGTTCGATAAAGTTAAACAATTTTCATTGAACAAATTTTCGCTATATAAGGAATGCTTTCTTCTTGTTACACATATATTTTACTAAGAGGCTAATTACATGACTGGTAATAAAATCACAGGAAAAATAGTCACAGGAAAATTAGCCATTTAAAAGTCACATTTTTTCAAAGTTATGATTGATTTATGACGATAGTGTTAGAGGTTAGGGTTAAATTTTGTAGAGAAATAATTTCAATTCAAGTGAGACAGGGATTTATTGAGTAAACACTTTTGGGCGAAGATTCGGGTTTTTCATGTGACTTTTTTTCCTGGATTCGCTTATCCACTCAATGAATTCTAAGAACATTGTGGTATAATGTTAAACGAACTGGGTGAACAGATCCTTGTCATTGAATTCAATTCTTACTGAGTGCCTCATACTTGTAGCCTCAGTAACAGGGCATCACATGTTACGTCATGGTTACCAAGCTAGATTATCAGACCATTGTTAGTGAGTTCGATTCTCTTTGAATGCTCAATACATCAAGTCTTTCTCAAGGGTATTAGTCCAAAAGTGAACGTAAAAAGACAGTAGTGATACTCTTTACTCCATAGTTGTGAGAATAAGGGAGTTCATGCCTTTCTCAAGGGTATTAGTCCAAAAGTGAACGTAAAAAGACAGTAGTGATACTCTTTACCCAATAGCTGTAGTAATAAGGGAGTTCATGCCTTTCTCAAGGTTATAAGTCCGAAAACAACGTAAAAAAGACAGTAGTGATACTCTGTACCCAATAGCTGTCGTAATAAGGGGGTTCATGCCTTTCTCAAGGGTATAAGTCCGATAGTGAACGTAAAAAGACAGTAGTGATACTCTTTACCTCACAGCTGTCGTAATAAGGGGGTTCATGCCTTTCTCAAGGGTGGCTAAGAACAGTACGAGGTCGAATTCTTATCTTCTTTTGGACATAATTATCACCTGAAACCCCACAGGAAAAAATGACCTCAAGGCGTTAACAAAGGGATGAATTATTTTGGTGTTTAGCTCCGAAAGTGAACGTAAAAAGACAGTAGTGATACTCTTTACCCCACAGCTGTTGTAATGAGGGGGTTCATGCCTTTCTCAAGGGTATTAGTCCGAAAATGAAAGTAATAGCGCGATTGGAGTTCGAACTCGCTTATTGCGATGTCAAAGACCTGCACATAAGCTACTACACCTCAACGACTTCCCCAACCCCATACAAATGGATTTTTTTTTCCTAGATATTAGTTTGTGTAATATTTTTTATTTGCAAATTGCATCATCTGGATTTTTTCACATCGTCAGAAAAATAAAGAAAGGTATAAAAATAGAATTATATATATATATATATATATATATTCGTGAATGTCTGTGTGTGTGTGTGTGTGAGTGAGAGAGAGAGAGAGTTTTTGCACGCACAAGTTTAGTAAAAGACAATGGAACTTTTCTTTTAATGATTTTATTATGTTTTTCTCTAGTTTTCTTGCTAGTTTATTTATATCAGGATCCAATTGATAGAGAAGTTGCTCAAGGTTCTTTTCCTAAGCGCTTTCGATCATATCGATTGCTCATCTTCAGAGGATTTTTTCGGTATTGTATGTTGTTTTTATGACTTGAAGGTGAGACGGAAGAATTTATTATTGGTGAGAGTGCTTTAATTATAATGTTAGTAATTAAAGATGTTTAATATATTAGTGCCAGTGTTGAATGTTATTTCATTTATATTTACTTGTTTATTTTTAATACTCATGGCTTCAAAGGGTTGAAGGCGTTTTTTGTTGTTATTTTTATATAGGATTTTCGTGTTATTGATGAGGGTATTTCAGCAGATGTGAATTTGTCAGTATTATTATATGTTGTTTGATGGTACTGTTATCAGAGAGGTTTTATATATATATATATAGTAGTATATGCACATAGATAGATAGATAGATAGAAGAAAAATAAGTAGAAAAGTAATAGATAGACAAAAAGCTTTTCGCGCTCATTTCATGTTAAGATAGAATGATGCTGCTCCGGATAGAAAATCGATACCGCTATCGGTTAAAGATTCTATCATTGCTACTTGCCTAAATCCCTTTGTCCAACACAGGCGACAGTTTAAAATGTGAGAGGTATTTCTGCTGCACATTCAATAACTTAACAAAGGTTGCAATTTTTCTTCATGGATTTAGCTCTCTCACACGCTCAACTATATATATATATATATATATAAAGTAAAAAAAAAGGAAGAAGAAAATCACTCAACAATTTCTTGATTATCTGGGAACTGTTTGTGATTATGAAGAAATTGTGAAACTTAATACTGTGAAATATTCTAATTTTATTTATATTATTTCTATACATTTGTTCTCCGTCATATTTTTGTATTAAACACAATTTTATTTGCTCCTGTTGCTGCAACCGTTTTAGTTTTGAAGTTTTTAACGTTAATTGTATTTATTTTAATATTATGGAATGTTTTATTTTTGATATTATTGTTGTTATATTATCTCAATGTTATATTTTGTATAATGTATATTATTGTATTTTAATGTATTTTGCTTAGATGAATCAAAAGTTTTGCAATATTTTGGCACAATTCGCCAGTTTCGGATACATTTTCTGAGGTCATGATTTACCGAAGTTGTGAAGGTTACGAACCACCCTGGATTGTGAAATGCCGAGCTCACCTGATACTCTCCGTGTGCCCCTCGCTGGATTTACCGAGGTCGTGAAGGTGATGAACTATACTGGACTGTGAAAAAACGAGTTCGCCTGAGACTCTTGGAGTGCTACTCGCTGGATTTACCGAGGTCGTGAAGGTGATGAACTATACTGGACTGTGAAAAACAGAGCTCGCCTAAGACTCTTGGAGTGCTACTCACTGGACTAGACGAGGTCGTGAAAATCACAAACCACACTTTTAATGCAATTTGGTAGGGTGAGTCAAAAGTTTTGCAATATTTTAGTATAATTCACCAGTACTGGATGCTTTGTGCCGAGCTCATGAAGGTGAGGAAGCACATATGTATATATGCGTATATATATATATATATATTATTCGGTCCAGTTAAATCGGAGTCGGGAATGATTCCGTCAGAACAAGAAATCATTTAACTATGAACATTTAAATTTTCCTGGTAAAGAGCTCAATGTAACTGACATCACAGAGCAATTTCTATGTGGCCGGTTTTTTTTTCTTATATATATATATATATATATATGTGTGTGTGTGTGTGTGTGTGTGTGTGTGTGTGTGTTTATTTACGTATATATATATATATATATATATATATATATATATATATATATTGTGTGTGTCTGTGTGTGCATATATATGAGGGCTCTTGAACGCTTCCATCAACGATGCCTGCGACAAATATATTGTATTGGATGACAATCCTTATATCCCAGATACAGACGTATGAGAGAGAGCTGGGCTACTATCATTGAATCCATGATAGTGAAGAGTTGTCTTTGTTGGGCTGGTCATGTCGTTCGAATGGTAGACAATCGCCAACCAAAGCAGCTGTTTTACGGTAAATTGTGTGAAGAAGAGAGAGCATCATCAAAACCAAAGAAAAGATTTAAAATTTCAAACAATTCAGTTTAGCGTAATTACAGTTTAGTTCTATTTAACGCATAGATAGGACCCTATCTGGTGCTACCACTCTGAGACAAAGTGGATCTGAGAGAGATGGCAATGAAGGAGTACTTTGCATCCCGAAAAATTCCAGCTTACTGGAGCCTCACCATCAAATTGTTTAGTGTCATATCTAGAATACCCGTTGAGGGGAGTCTTACCCCTCTGAAAAGAAGCAGTCGGTGTATTCTGCAACCCCAACCAACTGTACTTAGGCTAAACTAATTTGGTTGAAATAGAACTGTTTTTGACATTTTAACTGTGTACTGGAATGTCTGAAATAGAACTGTTTATTTGTATAAAAATGGATTTGGCATTAAATTACCAGCAATAATTTATATACCGTAAAACCAAACCCAAACCAAACCTTGTGCCAGACTTAGTTTAGTAAATGACGAAAAAAAGATTATTTGATATAAACTAGCTACTTAATACTTAATCATCCTTCTCTGAACTGATATCTATACCCAGCAATTGATAATTTTTGCTGTTAAAATAGTCTAGAAATCCAGTTGAAGTATTCATAACTTGAAAAAGGGTGCCTTTGGGCAGGAAAGGTTTTCAAAAAGAGGCAGGAAGACTTTATTTCTTTGGTAGAAATTAAATTTCGTCTGCATTAGCAGCGTGTGCCGAAGAGAAAGAGTTTGCCGCCAAAACGATTGACGCGGGAAAAAGAATGCCGTGGCAGGAAACACGTAAAAAAAATCTCGATTGATTTTAAGTTTGAACGAAATCGTTCTGACATTTTTTTTTTCAATTCAGTACACAAATCAGCCAATGCTCGTTGCGCAATCGTCTCGTTCGTACATTTTTCCTTTTTTGTTTTCGCTGTTTTCATTCTCACCACACACACACACACATACTTTCTCTCTCTCTCTCTCTCTCTCTCTCTCTTATATATATACTCTTTGATTTCGCTATTTTCATTCTCTCCACACACACGCATACACACACACACACTCTCTCTCTCTCTCTCTCTCTCTCTCTCTCTCTCTCTCTCTCTCTCTCTCTCTTATAAATATATATATACTCTTTGATTTTTATTTCTTTTTCATTTTTCTTTTCCCATGTTTAACTTTTCTATTTTTTCTTATTCTATCTCGTATATCTTCCTCTTGTTTCCTCCCCGTCAGTTTGCTTGCTGTATAAACCTACACTCCCCCTCGCTCTGCCTGTCTTTGTCTGTCTGTCTGTCTGTCTGTCTGTCTCTCTCTCTCTCTCTCTCTCTCTCTCTCACACACACACACACACACACACATACATGAAGAATCTGCTTCTAATTCCTTTTGTTTTTTTTTTCTTTTTTCTTTTTATCAGTTCTTTTTATTCCTATTTTCGTTTTTGTTTGTCTATTTTTGCCACACAATATTTCAACTAGAAATTATACGCTGAGCATATATTTTGTTAAAGTTTGTTTCGCTATAACTTTCTCCTTCACACACACACTTACAGACACACACACACACACACATATATATATATATCAGAAAGGGCGAAATAGATGAAGCGTTGCGCAATACTTCCCCTCTCCCACAAACACTCTTGGCACCTGGTTATAGTGAATGTGTGAATAGTTGCAAAGACGTGATGGACAGGTTACAGGTCAAAGTTCACGACTGTTAATACAAGTCCGTGGGAAACACATGAACACTTGTTTCATATAAGTGCATCATTTTTTCCTACCCAGTCATACCTAGTCTTGTACTCCTTTTGTGCTAGTTTGAAGCATTCGCGAATAAATGTCATTAATTGTTTCATTGCTTTCTCCACCTAACCTACACCTGCTATTCTTTTGCATATTATTATTATTTCACTTTTCATGAGTTTTCAACCCAAGTATTAGTTAGTGGTCTTTCACCGGTCTCTAGGACTCTTCTGAGTATTCTAGTTGATCTCGCTGTGTTGTACATTGACCTTCGGCCCGGCCAAACATGCCATTTCAAAGACGGTGGAAGTGCATATTCCAATGGCGTGGGCGAGCTTGGTTGACAAAATGGGACAAGGTAAAATCCCGCGCTACAGTCATAGACTGATGCACCAGTTATTTCCGCTTGACGACGATCAAACACGCCATTCCAAAGATTGAGTGGGAGATGGAACTATTATATAACTCGGTGATGACAGGTAGTCAGTTAGTTTGGAGGCCGGACCAGTTTGGAGATCAGACCCGTTGGAGACAAGATGCGGTAGAGAAAGCCAGCACTCAGTCGAAAGCTGGGCCCCCGGGCCTCCGGTTGAGCAGCCCTGGAGAACGAGAAAGACACAACGCTGATGCCCATAAGAGTGGGGGACAATATATTGCAGTTCTGTTCAGTCATCAACTCCTTCTCACACGCAACCTTTCAAATAAAGTGAGAGGTATATTTTTCTAAGAAGTCTTCGCTCGTCTTTATTATTGCGTCAATATGTATTCTGCATGTATATATGCATATGAGTATACAACAGATGCAGTCTCAATCCTTCCTCTGATCTCCAATTCCTCCAGTCTCTTTTCTAAGCCTTTGGAAACTGTTCCTAGTCTGCCAACTACAATTGGTATCACCATTAATCACATGTTCCACAGTTTTTAGTTCTCTGTCCAGGTCCTAGTATTTGTCCATTTTTTTTTCACTTTCTTTTATTTTTCATTCTATAGTCCACAAGTTCTTTTTTGAATGATTTAGTGAGATTTTTTCAAAAAATAAAAAATAAAAAGTAGTTCCGTTGCAGCCCAAATAGCGAAAGTATAAAATCGTTAAACGTCTTGCTTAAATGAAACTACTCTCACCACCATTGAGAGTGTGCAACAATTTCTGCTAGAATGAGTCGAAAAATTGTTTTTGCTATATTTTGATATGTGCTAGTTTTCGTCGCGTTTATAACATGACCGAGGCGCCCGTGTTGTAATGCTTATCGTCGTAGGAAATGGACACGGTGACACGAGTTCAAATCCTGGACGAGACTGATTGCATTTTCACATAGCACTAATACCCTTGGGAAAGGTATGAATCCAGTTATTCTCCCTCCTACTATGGGTAAATAGTAGGGCAGACTGGGTTCTTCAGCCTTGGTTAGGCAACTAGTCCAGGAGAAGGAAAACTCTGAATTTAAACCTGTTAAACTCCGCTTAAAAATTGACCTTGTGTCATATCCTGCCCGATCGGAGGGGTTGGTAAATATGGTTATTCCCTAAGCTCAGAGGCTGTTGTTATGAGACAATTGAGGAGATGAAAGAGGCTGTGACGAAGGTCATTTACACGTTCACACAAGAGGACTTCCATGGGGCCTTCAAGAAGTTGTTGGAACGGTACAACAAGTACATTGCAGCCGGAGGAGATTCCTTCGAAAGGGACTAGAGTTTCATAAAAAAAATTGACCTTGTATGATATCCTGCCCGAGCGGAGGGGTTGGTAAATATATATATATAACGTAAACGAGGCAGTTAAATCCGTGAAAAGTACTCGCTGCGATTGATAGTATCGTGGTTGTTTGTGCCCGGACATGTTTTGTATTTCTTGACTTTGTGTGTGATTTGAATGTCGCACAAGAAAGAGTTAGTTTGATTTGTTTTTGTCGCATATGAACATACAACGAAGTCTCGTTCGGTAACCTGTGCTTAACGAGTTCGAACTGAGCTAACGGCGCAGAAACTACCCCAAAAATATCTATTATGCGACAGGTAAAGCCGCAGTTGATCCCTGAACAGTTACCAGATGGAAGAAATTTCACTCGGGTTACAAGAACCCCGGAAATCAGGAAAAATCAGGTAGGCCTAAAACCATAGATTCCAAGATTGGGTTCTAAGCCAAATCCGACGAGTAGCAATCAGAGAGTATCAGGTGAACTCAATATCTCACAATCCTGTATGATGAGTCTCCTTCACGACTTCGTCAAAACATACGGATCTGTTCAACCTGTTCTCACATACTACCCAAATATTGCAGAAATTTTGGCTCACCCTACTCTAAAAGAGTGGATATTTTTCATCGACACAGCAAAACTACTTTTTTGCCCACTCGGCTAGAGCTGTAGAATACACCGACTGCTTCTCTGTCGAGGGGTAAGACCCCCTACCCAATGAGTGTCCTGATATTACACAAAACAATCTGATTGTGAGGTTCCAGTGATACTGGAGCTTTGGGGATTGCGGAGCACCCCTTCATTGCCATTGCTCTTAGGTCCGCTCTAGCCCGGACTGGTAGCACCTGATTAGGGTCCTATCTATGGGTTAAATGGAACTAAACTCCATACCTATGCTAAACTGAATTGCTTGAATTAGAAATGTTTGACTAAACTGAATAACTTGAAATTGAAATGTTTTTCACAATTAGACTGTACTTACATTTAAACTGCGTGCTTATGCTAAACTGAATTGTTTGAAATGGAACAATTTTTCACATTGAAACTTTACTGACACTAAACTGAATTGTTTAATATAGAACTGTTTTGACATTTAATTATGTGTAAATAAAATCTGTACTTATACTAAACTGAATTAGCTGAATTAGAACTGTTTGAATAAACTTAATAGAAATGTTTTTGACAATTAAACTGTGTACTCATGTTAAACTGAATTGTGTGAAATAGAACTATTTGCATAAAAATGGATTTGGCGTGAAATAAAGGTTGATATGCCATAAAACCTAGCCAACCAACCAACCAACCAACCGAGTCTTTTCTTTTCTTTTTTTCTTTCAAGGATCTTTTCTTCCTGGGATCTTTTACCCTTCTACCCGTTTACTTAATGCCTGAGCTTTGGGAAATACAGCGTATCCCTTCATTGCCATTGCTACCACGTCCATTGTGGCCCGGAGTAGTAGCACCTCGTAGGGTCCTATCTATGAGTAAAACAGAACTAAACTGAGTACTTGCGCTAAACTGAATTGCTTGAAGTAGAATTGTTTTAACATTTGTAAACCACAAATTCAGCCAACACAACTCGTCAAACAGAAATGGGCAACATCTAACAGATTTCACATTTGAAAACAGATTAACATGCCTCAATACAAACCTTCAGAAAAAGGAGGGAAAACTATGAACCTACACATACGCAAACAATACTAAAGCACAGATAGACTACGTCTTTGTAAATAAGAAATGTAATAATAGTGGATTGGATTGCGAAGCATACTCCTCATTCGAAGGTGTGTCCTCCAATCACCGAATTGTCACGGCAAAAATACGACTGAGGTGCCCGTGGTGTAATGGTTATCGTCGTAGGAAATAGACACGGCGACACGAGTTCAAATCCTGGACGAGACTGATTGTATTTCACATAGCACTAATACCCTTGGGAAAGGTATGAATCCAATTATTCTCCCTCCAACAATGGGTAAATAGTAGGGCAGACTAGGTTCTTCAGCCTTGGTAAGGCAATTAGTCAAGAAGGAAAACTCTGAATTAAAACCTGTTAAACTTCGCTTAAAAAATTGACCTTGTGTCATATCCTGCAGATTAAAGCAGAGGGGTCGGTAAATATGAAAATACGACTGAGCCTACGAAAGAATGTAATCCAAACAACAACCACTGTACACTATGACTGGTCCCTACTTAATAACAGGCATATTAGAGATAAATATGCGTTAGCACGAAGAAACAAATTCGATGCACTACAGGGGAAGACAGAAACACATACTCCGAATGACGAATATTAGAATTTCGTCAATGTCCACTTAAAAGCGGCAGCGGAATGCATAAAGCGTGCAGACGCGAAAACTGCCCCCCCAAATGCAATAGGAAGAACCCAGCCAATACCAATGCCCTGAAACGAAAAAAGGCACAAAATGAATTAGCTAACATATAGTACCTAAAAGAACAAACAGAATACATACAAAATCAGATCGATAAGAGACTCGATTAAAGATAGACAATCTCGGATAGCATGGCAAACGGTAAACGAAGTGGGCAAAAGGAAGAGCACTGCCAAAGCAAAACTGAAAGCTACCAGCCAATAAGAACGAATACACCTATGGAAGCAACATTTCTAGAATTTACTCGGAAACCCTCCGATAGTTTCACATGAACCAATCACAAGAATTATATGTAAACAATTAGACATCAAACTAGGACCGTTTTCACAAGTACTCGACTCAGTTCTTAGAAAAATCTAAAATAGAAAAGCTGCAGGGCTCGATGAAATACCCACAGAAGTATAGACCAGACAATTCTACAACATACTGCTCCGACACTGTAATGCCGTATACAATCAAAGTCCTATATGGAGGTGCCCGTGGTGTAATGGTTATCGTCGTAGGAAATGAACACGGCGACACGAGTTCCAATCCTGGACGAGACTTATTGCATTTCACATCACTAATACCCCTGGGAAAGGTATGAATCCAATTACTCTCCCTCCAGCTATGGGTAAATAGTAGGACAGACTAGGTTCTTCAGCCTTGGTGAGGTAACTAGTCTAGGAGAAGGAAAACTCTGAATTCAAACCTGTTAAACTCCGCTTAAAAATTGACCTTGTGTCATATCCTGCCCGATCGGAGGGGTTGGGTAAATAGGATCAAAGTCCTATAGACAGATGGATGAAGGGATGCATCCTCCCCTTCCCTAAAAAAGGTGACCTCGGGTTAGCCAAGAACTACCGAGGTATAACCCTTACATCCATAGCGGTCAAGATATACAATGTTCTACAACTTAACCGCATAGAACCCAAAATTGACCACATACTTTGGAAGAACCAAAATGGCTTCCGGGGAATAGATCCACAATGTCACAAATTTTGACTATCCGTCGAATTCTTGAAAGTGTACGTGCAAAAAAACCTACAGGCAACCATATTATTTGTAGACTTTACCAACGCCTTTGACTCCATTCATAGAGGAAAGATGAAGCAAATTCTACTCGCCTACGGCCTACCAAAAGAAACCATCGCAGCTATAATGATGCTATATAGAAACACAAAAGTAAAAGTCCGTTCCCCAGGTGGAGACACAGACTACTTCGAGATTGTAGTAGGTATACTGCAAGGAGATACATTAGCCCTATACCTCTTTATCATCTGTCTAAATTACATGCTTAGAATATCTATTGATAAAATCAAAGAAAACGGTTTCAAACTAACAAAGGAATGAAGCAGAAGATATCCCGCACAAACAATTACAGACGCCGACTACGCCGATGGCATTACGCTACTAGCAAATGCACCCACTCAAGTTGAAACCCTGCAACATAGTCTGGAATGAGCAGCTACAGGAATAGGCCTCCATGTCAATATACACAAAATGGAATATATGTTCTTTAGGAGGTGACATCTCCACACTAAACGGTAGCTCTCTGAAACTAGTAGACAAGTTCACCTACCTAGGAAGCAGTGTCTCATTAACCGAGACAGACATCGACACGCGACTGGCAAAGGCATGGACAGCTCCAATAGGCTGTCGGACATATGGAAGTCAGACCTGACCGATAAAATAGAACACAGTTTCTTCCAAGCAGCGGTCATGTCGATACTGCTGTATGGATGCACTACATGGATGCTAACTAAACGGATGGAGAAAAGCTTGACGGCAACTACACAAGAATGCTGCGAGCAATATTGAACAAGTCCTGGAGGCAGTACTCCGCAAAGCAGCAGCTGTACAGCCACCTACCACCCATCACGAAAACTAACCAAGTTAGACGAACCAGACATGCGGGACCCTGCTGGAGAAGTAAAGACGAACTCATAAAGTGAGTTACTCCTATGGACTCCTTCACATGGACGAGCAAAGGCAGGACGACCAGCTAGAACCTACATACAGCAACTCTGTGCCGATACGGGGTGCATCCCTGAAGACTTGCCGGAAGCAATGAACGATAGAGAAGGGTGGTGTGGGAGGGTCAGGGATATCCGTGCTGGTAGGTAAAACATGATGATGATGATGATTATGAACATTTAAACGGCGTATTTCATTTAAACTGCGTACTTATGCTAAACTGAATTGTTTGAAATGAAACTGTTTTTGGATACTTAACTGAATTGTTTGAAACAAAACTGTTTTTGACTTTGAAACTGTACTTACGCCAAACTGAATTGTTTGAAATAGAACAGTTTTGACATTTGATTGTGTGTAAATGAAAAAACTATACTTATACTAAACTGAATTGTTTAAAATAAAACTGTTTGAAATAGAAAAATTTTGACATTTAAACTGTGTACTTATGCTAAACTGAATCGTTTGAAATAAAACTGATTATTTATATGGAAATGGGTTTGGCTTTAAATAACCTACAAAGTTTGATGTGCCATAAAACCCAAAGAAACAAACATTAACGACACCCCTGAATACACTCCTGAAAGAAAGAAAGAAAGAAAGAAAGAAAGAAAGAAAGAAAGAAAGAAAGGGTTGAGATAGATAGATAGATAGATAGATTTTAAAGAAAGAAAGAAAGAAAGAAAGAAAGAAAGAAAGAAAGAAAGAAAGGGGTTAAGAAAGAAAGAATAGGTTGAGAGTGAAAGAAAGAAAGAAAGAAAGAAAGAAAGAAAGAAAGGGGTTGAGAAAGAAAGAAAGAAAGAAAGAAAAGAATAGGTTGAGAAAGAAAGAAAGAAAGAAAGAAAAGAATAGGTTGAGAAAGAAAGAAAGAAAAAAAGAACGAAAAAAAGAAAGGGGTTGAGAAAGAAAGAAAGAAAGAAAGAAAGAAAGAAAGAAAGAAAGAAAAGAATAGGTTAAGAAAGAAAGAAAGAAAGAAAGAAAGAAAGAAAGAAAGAAAGAAAGAAAGAAAGAAAAGAATAGGTTGAGAAAGAAAGAAAGAAAGAAAGAAAGAAAGAAAGAAAGAAAAGAATAGGTTGAGAAAGAAAGAAAGAAAGAAAGAAAGAAAGAAAAGAATAGGTTGAGAAAGAAAGAAAGATAGAAAGAAAGAAAGAAAGAAAGAAAGAAAAGAATAGGTTGAGAAAGAAAGAAAGAAAGAAAGAAAGGGGTTGAGAAAGAAAGAAAGAAAGAAAGAAAGAAAGAAAAGAATTGGTTGAGAAAGAAAGAAAGAAAGAAAGAAAGAAAGAAAGAAAGAAAGAAAGATACATTTTTTTGCGTTTTCGTTTAGTAAAAATTTATAAAATTGACTGGATCAATCAAATACGGTTGACATTAACTTTTGCAGTATGTACCGCATAATCGTCCTCTTTCACTCTTTTTCTATTCCCACTCTCTCTCTCTCTCTCTCTCTCTCTCTCTCTCTCTCTCTCTCTCTTATCTCAACCACCCTCTCTTTATTTTCCACTATTTTTCTCTCTTATTCTTTCTCTTTTTCTTTCTCTCCCTTCCTCTCTGTGTTCCCTTCCTTCCTGTCTATTTCTCCTCTTCCTTTCTTACTCAGAAGAGAAATACCCTCTTTTCTGTCCACCGACTTCTGATTATTTTTCCTTAGTTCTTTTTGCCCACTCGGCTAGGGCTGCAGAATATCCCGACTGCTTCTCTGCAGAGGAGTAAGGCTCCTCTCCCAATGAGTGTCCTGGATATGACACTAAACAATTTGATGGTGAGGTTCAAGTGATACTGAAGATTTGGGGAATGCGGAGTACCCCTTTATTGCCATTGCTCCCAGGTCCACTCTGGCCCGGAGTGGTAGCACATGATAGGGTCCTATCTATGGGTGAAATAGAATTGAATCGTGATTTCTTGACTTACAGAAGACGTTATTACGAAATCGTTACTCTTCTTTGAAGAGAGCAGCTTTATAACTGCTTAATTTTTGTGATCTCGTGGGAATAGGCACTTTCAGCATGACTTCTGCCAAGTCGGATGGGGCTGTAGAATACACCGACTGCACCTCTGCAGAGGGGTAAGACCTCTCCTAACGAGTGTCATGGATATGACACTAAACAATCTGATGGTGAGGTTCCAGCAGAGCTGGAGCTTTGGGGAATGCAGAGTACCCCTTTATTGCCATTGCTCTTAGGTCCACTCTGGCCCGGAGTGGTAGCACCTGATAGGGTCCTATCTATGGGTTAAATAGAACTAAATCGTGGTTTCTTGACTTTGCTGGGGGGTTTTACATTTAAACTAGGTATTTATGCTAAACTAAGTTGTTTAGAATAGAACTGTTTTAACATTTAAACTGCGTATTTATGCTAAACTGAAATTGCTCGAAATAGAACTGTGTACTTATGCTAAACTGAGTCGTCTGAAATAATACTGTTTCTGTGATTTGCCCAATCGGCTGGGGCAGTAGAATATCCCGACTTCACCTCTGCAGAGGGCTAAGACCTGGATATGACACTAAACAATCAGGTGGTGAGGTTCGAGTGATAGCGGGGATTTGGGAAATGCGGAGTACGCCTTCATTGCCATTACTCCCAGGTCCACTCTGTGTCCCGGAATTGTAGCACTTTATAGGGCCCTATCTATAGGTCAAGTAGAACTAAACTCCATACTTATACTCAACTGAAATATTTGAATTAGAACTGTTTGATTAAACGGAATAGCTTGAAATGAAAATGTTTTTGACAATTAAACTGTGTACTTACATTTAAACTATGAGCTTATGCTAAACTGAATTGTTTGAAATGGAACTATTTTGGATATTGAAAATCTACTTAGGCTAAACTGAATTGTTTAATATAGAGCTATTTTCACGTTTAACTGAGTGTAAACAAAATCTATACTTGTAATAAACTAAATTGGCTGAATTTGGACTATCTGAACAAACCGAATAGCTTGAAATAGAAATGTTTTTGACAATTAAACTGTGTACTCATGCTAAACTGAATTGTTTAAAATAGAACTGATTATTTGTATAAAATTGGATTTAAAAAGAAGTAAACAGCGTACTTATACAGAACTGATTTGTTTGAATTAGAACTGTTTGACTAAATGGAATAGCTTGAAATAGAAATGTTTTTGACAATTAAACTGTGCACTCATGGTAAACTGAATTGTTTGAAATAGAACTGACTATTTGCATAAAAATGGATTTGGCGTTAAATAACCTACAAAGGTTGATATACCATAAAACCCAACCAACCAACCTTAGTTCTTTATTTCCCCCCCCCTCTCTCTCTCTCTCACTCTCTGCGCACAGTCTTGTAGATTACCCCCTGGCATAATTTTTTTCTTTTGTTTTTGCTTCTTTTATTCATTTTTCCCACAATTTACATGATCAAATCAAAAGTTTCGGGAAATTGATAAAATAATTAATAAGACCTACATATATACTTAATCGTCCAAATTAAAGTATATATATATATATATATATATTAAATAATAGCCCTTATGGTAAGAAAAAACCCGGGAAGGGATTTGAAGATGAAAATATACAACGAACCATTGTCAAGGGGAAAAAATATATATTGAAAAAAATATATACATTGGAAAAAAAGAAAAGGCCAACCTTGTCATACCAATTGAAAAAAATCAAAAGACACGCAATTGGTTGGTCAAAAGAAAAAAAAACCACCATAAAGGCTGCTAAGCTACAATGAAAAAGTACCCAATACTAACGATAATTATTTATATATATATTTTGTCATCCACAGACATATCTGTTTCGTTCTATCAGAACTCTTCAGTGTGGCTAGACAGGCTAGATTCCCGAAGCTGGGAGAGAAACCCAGTTGATTAAACGCCAATCAAAGATTCTACCACTCAGCCACGAGGAAACCAGCGCAAGTGAGGGAAAATTTTTAACGGTTATGTATCACAATTAATTTTGTTTTACATATATCCGCTTAACGGCTACCGAGACCTCGATTCATATGAAGAGCCTTGCATTACGCTAGTGGCAATACATTTACTTCCGTCGCTAGAGAGCTGAACCCAGCACACACACACACACACACACACACATATATATATATATATACAGGTTTTGTTCATATATAGTGAAGAGGCTATCTTGCCTAAAAACTTAGCTTTGTTGAAAAATCATTAACGAGCAAATGTACTGTTATTCTACTAAATCAGTTTTCGCTTACAAAAGCTTCTAATGAATCTCTTTCTCTGTATATATATATATATATATATATATATGTACGTGGTGAATTCAATAAGTTTCCAGACCTTTTTTTGTACGGGAATCTAAAATTGTCGTAGACTCTTGAAAATTTACAATGTTATTGCTATACATCTTATGAGATTACCGACCAATTTTTATGATTTCAGGTTCAAATAAACAACTACAGCAGCAATTGGAATACACCCTACTAAAACCTAATTGTCACTGCTGGTTAATTTCAAAAATGCAATCTGGACGTGAGGACACTTTAGAAGAACGATATGCAATAAAATTCTGTTTTAAACTTGGAAAAAATGCCACAGAAACGTATGAAATGCTTCAGGCTGCTTTTGGACGATCTTGCATGAATCGAGCATCAGTTTTTGAGAGGCATAAGAGATTCGAGGAAGGCACGGAGTCTGTAAAGGATGATGAGAGGTGTGTGAGGAGTAAGGAAGTCAATACACCAGAGTTGATTGGCCAAAGGCTTAACGTTAGGGTTAGGGTTACTATGTTGAGGTTTTAAGGGAGTTCAGGAAGAGATTCCTTGGGAAGAGGCCAACACTCTTCAAATCGGGTCAGTGACATTTCCACCTGGACAATGCCCCAGTCCACAGCTCCATCCTTGTCACAGACTATTTGACCAAAATGGGCATCAAGACAGTTCCTCAGCCTCCCTATAGTCCAGACCTTGCTCCCTATGACTTTTAGTTATTTCCTTAGTTCAGAGGCTGTCGTTATGAGACAATTGAGGAGATGAAAGAGGCTGTGACGAAGGTCATTGACACGCTCACACAAGAGGATTTCAATGGGGCCTTCCAGAAGTTGTTGGAACGGTAGAACAAGTGCATTGCAGCCGGAGGAGATTACTAGAGCTTCATGTGTGTACTTTCAATAAAAGTGCCCATACGATAAAATTCTGGAAACTTATTTAATGATCCTCGTATTTATTCCAAACCACTTCACACTAGATGTGATACGAGGTTAATTTTTAAGCGGTGTTTAACAGGTTCGAATTCAGAGTGTTCCTTATTCTATCCCTGCTCTCTTACCTAGGTAAATGAGCTCAGTCTGCTCCACTATTTACCCACAGCTGGTAGAAGAATAATTATATGCATTTTTCCAAGCGTCTTAAAGTAATGTGAAATGCAAACGGCCTCGCCCAAGATTTGAACACGGGTCGCTGTGTCCATTTCATACGAGGATAACCATTTTACTACGAGCGCCTTAGATAGATATATATGAACAGAATGAGATAGATAGATAGATAGATAGATATGAACAAACTGAGATAGATAGATCGATACATACATACATACATATGAACAAACTGAAATAGATAGATAGATAGATAGATAGATCAAGTCAAGAGCGTCACAATATTTTTATATGAGCTAGTTCGATCTTTAATAGGTACCCTCTATGACAAGTCCGACGAGTATCACAAGAAAAGTATCACGAGAGCTCGGCATTTCCCAGTCCAGTGTGGTTTGTCACCTTCGCGATATTGGCTAATCCGGCAAGTACCACCAGGAGAGTATCAGGAGGGCTCGGCATTTCACAGTCCAGTGTAATTCGTCACCCTCACGACCTCGGTAAATCCGGTGAGTAGCACTCGGGGAGTATCAGGAGAGCTCGGCACCTCACAGACAAAGGTAGTTCGTCACCTTCATGACCTCAGAAAATGTGTCCGAAACTGGCGAATTGAGCCAAAATATTACAAAACTTTTGATTCATCAAAGCAAAATTCATTAAAATACAATAATATACATAATACAAAATATAACGTTGAGATAATATAACAACAATAATATCAAAAAGAAAACATTTCATAATATTAAAATAAATACAATTAACGTTAAAAACTTCAAAACTAAAACGGTTGCAGCAACAGGAGCAAATAAAATTGTGTTTAATACAAAAATATGACGGAGAACAAATGTATAGAAATAATATAAATAAAATTAGAATATTTCACAGTATTAAGTTTCACAATTTCTTCATAATCACAAACAGTTCCCAGATAATCAAGAAATTGTTGAGTGATTTTCTTCTTCCTTTCTTTTTATTATATATATATATATATATATATATATATATTGTTGAGCGTTTGAGAGAGCTAAATCCATGAAGAAAAAATTCCAACCTTTGCTAAGTTATTGGATGTGCGGCAGAAATCCCTCTCACATTTTAAACTGTCGCCTGTGTTGGACAAAGGGATTTAGGCAAGTAGCAATAATAGAATCTTTAACCTATAGCAGTATCGATTTTCTAACCGGAGCAACATCATTCTGTCTTAACATGAAATGGGCACGAAAAGCTTTTTGTCTGTCTATAACCGATTCACCATTTTTTTTTAAATAGAATATTTTGACTGCAAAAAGAAAAGAAAATGAAAAGGCATTAGCTAGAAGAAGCTACTATTGCCTATTGACAAACGTTCACCACCCAGTTGACAGTTTAAAATGCTGGAGGTGTTTCTCTTGCACATTCTTTGAGACTAGAAATTCGACTTTTGACGATACAACTTTATATAGAACACCAACCAAGACAACAAGCAGATGAAATAGTTTTAAATATCATATGTATATTTTGCTAAAACGAAAAAGAAAAAAAAAAAAACAGATATGCCACACACCCACTCATATGTGTGTGTATTTATTCAAATCTGCCTTTGTATAGAAAATCTGTATCGAGACTGAAGTTGTATTTACCTGGACAGAAATGAATAATGAATGAAACGTTAATTTTCTTCCATATAGTCCCCTTGACATCTAACAGATCTACTCAAACGAGTTTTATATTTGTTAAAGCACAAGTAAAAATTCTCTTTTAAAATGATGTAAAGCTTTTTTTCGCTCAATTTTGATTACCGTCAAATCTGCAGTTCAAAACGTATCGAGGCTGTTTTTTTATCCCGTGTGCAAAAAAAAAAAAACTTTTATGAAATAACTACACGAAAAGTATGACTATTTAAATTTATCATTCAACGTGTGAAACCACGTGTGATACTCTGTCCTCATCAGCCACCGACAAGGGGTGATGCCACAGTTTTCGTTGTTAAGGCGCCACCAGCAGCTTTTGCGACTGGACAACTTCGACTTCAATTCTGCTAAGATGCTCATTTACATCCATAATAAAAGTCTAAGACGAATTTTCGAAGCCGCTGCTATCTCATTCTTTAATTCCCTAAATACTCGTCCTGACTTTTATAATATTTCTCCTTACTTGAGCAAATCCATTTTAAATAGCTACAATATATTCCATCTTAAATTAATATTTTCCACATATATCATAATTTTTAAGCTTTCTATTTTTCTTTTTGTTTTTTTTTTTGGTTTTTTTTCTTTTTCTTCCTTTTGACTCGAAATCTTTCTCGATAAACAAACGTAACAAAAATTCGATACAATATTCCTAATTAGTCAAATGACGTAATTTAAAACAACAAACGCTGATTCACCAATTAAACGGCCAACTTTTTCTTATTATACAAATTTTCCCCTAGGTTTTTGTATTTTGCACTTTTAAACACCCATCGCTGACTTAACATCGCCAATATCACCCCTCATGGTTCTGATGATGGTTCAGTAGAACCGAAACGCTATAGTGTTGACTTCTCAATAAATCTTTCCTTCCACTTGGATTACCTTGTTATAAATTTTCCTACATATTATCGGATTACAATCCTTTATTTACTTTCCCAATGTATGAAAACAAACACAGCAAAAGTTCATCTTTGTAGATAAAGTTCATACTGGTGCGAAAGGTGTTTGCTTTCATATGTTAATAGCGTGTTCATAAAAATCGTTATTAACGATCATTCATAGAACAAGCATATTTCACTTGCGCATGTTAGACCGTGGGGTTATGCACATTTTATTTTCTTGATATTTTGATTGCGACAAATTCCAGCTCGGTTCTTGACTTCCTTAGAATTTCTCCGGGGCGCAGTCGCTCAACAATGGAATCTTGAACGCTGTGGATTTAGTCCAGATTCATAACCCCTTCATTCGATTTACATTCTCTGATAAGAGAATTACATTGTTTGCACCCGCGTGCCTTATGGATATGTAAATCTCGCAGACCGTTAGATCATCTGTCGCAATCACACGTTCTAGATAGTTTTTTTAAGAATATTAACGTATAATAAACGCGATTCCGTATCCTCTCGAAATAAAATAACCCTAGACGTATTAATATGCCTTTAAAATCAGTCAATCAAGACGATACTGATTTTGACTCGTGCATGTAAGAGTGGATAGTAGATATTCGGATACAATTTTCAAAGTCTTCCGCGTGGAATAATGTTTCGCGGGATATTACTTGCCATTACTGTGATCGTATTGACATGAATAACCCTCGATAGGTTGACAAGCCGTTAAAATCAATCAATCCAATCGACATACTTTTTCGCATATTCACACACGTGCAGACATGTAATGAGACAAGCACAAAATATATTCATACCTTATATATATATTCATGCATTATATATATATATATATATATATATATATATATATAAGATTTTACATATGTTTATTAATAGAACAATTAAAAGACCTTTAAAAAAAAGAGATATACACGAAGATACTGTAAAAACGGAGTTAAAACAAAATGCACCTGTGCATGTAATAAAGTATAAAGAAAATATTGTACAATTTCAATGTGCACCTGTCTCCAAAAACTATTTTTCATTTTTACAAGCAGCCAGTCTTTTATTTACCAATTCCAAACATCCCAAGGCATCATTCAAAACTAGTTTTTTTCTTCGAGACAAAGTGTATACCTGTACATTCAGTTAATTTTACTTTTAAAATTTTTCTTCTTTCTTCTTAGCTTCGTTATGGTAAAATACAACGCAACTTTCAAAATTTCTCCTATACTACTATACTAAAGTACGTGTGAGCGTGTGTGTGGTTTCACAGCCGTATGAAAAGTGCCAATGACTCTATTTTTTGCATGACTATTGGTTTAACCCAAGGCTCTAACAGTGGGGACACATCCGAGAAGGGGATTTGTTACCATAGAGACTCAGAAGCAAATAATTATAATCACTATGATTATAATAAGTTATAATATATGGTAATTTGTTTACAAAAAGGGGTGATTTAGGCCACAAAATACGTTGGTTAAGTTGAAAACTGAAGAAAGTTAGTATCAGAAAAAAACATGAACACTTAGGTTTGGTTGTTTAACAGTATATCAACTTTTGTAGGTTATCTAATGCCAAAGCCATTCTCCTAGAAGAACAGTAGTGGTACCATTTAACCCTTAGCTGGGAGGATAAGGGGGTTCATACCTTTCCCAAGGGTATTTGCCCGAAAGTGAACGTAATTGCGCTACTGGAGTACGAACTCGTTTACTACGGTTCCGCAGTCCATCGCTTTAACCATTACACCACGAGGACAGCCCTGAACACTTAGGAAGTTTTTGTGTATTATATTACAGTTGCAAATAGATTATTTTGTTTGTGACTTTATAATATTATTCAAAATAGACATAACTGAATTCCTTGTATCGTAGTCGTATTTGCCAAAGTTTAAGGTACTTCACATGGCTCTTTCCTTCAATGCTGGAATTGTAGCAGAGACAATTTTAACGTTCGTTTGTCACGAAGATCGGTCGGAAAAGAGACCAAGATGGTTTTTTTTAATTTGGCGCCAACGTATGTGGTCCATTAGTTAGTTAGTTTGAAAGGTACATCGACCAATTGAATATGCCATACAAGGCCTTTAGAGAGTGGAGTCGACCAAGGGAGACAACCCACTTACCTTAAGTGTCAATATTTTTTTGTAAATATGGATATCTGATTATACAGGAATATAGGTGACAATCATTATCATCGGTTGGGGGTGGGTTTATCCTGATAATTTTCGGTAAAAAGTTAAAAAAAAACAAAAAAAAAACAGTTACAGCAAATCAAGAACATAACAACTGTTTCTTTTCACGAATTGGAATTACGTCGTTAAATTCTTTTAGCGTTTTTAAATCAAAAGTTTGTCGAGTAACTTCTTAGGATATATTTCGTTTTGCATTTGAGCCTTTATCATTTTCTTTGCTCATTTTTCGACTCTCTATCTCACACCTGCCCTAGAAAAACCTTAGAGGTTCGGCAACGACTGCTCTCGAGGGCTGCTGTTCTTCTGCTTCGACCCTTCTCCATTTTCTTTCTCTTTGATCGTGAATAGTTTCGTAATAAAACTTAATCTATCTTACACCTGCCCAAGACAAACCTGGAAGGTTCGGCAACGACTCTTCTTGAGGGCTGTTGTTCTTCTGCTTCGACCCTTCTCCATTTTCTTTCTTTTTGAACGTGAAGAGTTTCATAATAAAACTTAATCTGTCTTTTGTAATCAATACTATGAAGATGAGTAAGATTTTTACAATATTTTGGAAGTATATCATGTCACCAAAGTTGTTCGAGCAGTGGTAGGTACTCGTTGTGATTGGTTGTATCGAGGTAGTAGATGTGCTTCATGACTTCGGCGAAGGTATCCGGAACAGCCGAATTGTACCAAAATACTGTATCATTTTTTGAGTCATTGGTAGGACTCGACCTGAGATTGAACCCTGCTCGCCTGGAATAAAAAATTATACTTGATACTGTCTTGCTTAACACTCAGCATTATAAGGTAAGGATCAAGGGTAAAGTGGAGCAATCCCGGGAATGGAGCAGCGCCCTCCCCTACACCTCGGTGTAGTAGCTATTGAAAAGGGAGCCTTCGGGTCATCCTCGACTAAGGTCGCCAACAACTTATATTAAAGGGAAAATCTAAAACATGTAACAGACTTCAGTGAAAGACCATCAGCTATGCTGATGTCAAAATCAATTATAATAATGATAATAACAATAATTTTTACATTTTACATATTGTTTCAAGTATTCCTAATACAGATAATTCAAGCAGGTTTTGGTTTGAAGTATTTTACGCTGTTCTAATTTCAGGTACAAATACAAAGACTTAATATAGTAAATGCCTGTGGTGTAATGGTTATCGTCGTAGGAAATGAACACGGCGACCCGAGTTCAAATCTTGGACGTGGTTGTTAGCATTTCACATTGCACTAATACCCATCGAAAAGGTATGGATCCAAATATTCTCCCTTCGGCTATGGGTAAATAGTAGAGCAGACTGAGTTTTCTTGTCTCGGTTTGGCAACCAGTCTAGGAGAAGGAAAACTCTGAATTAAAACCTGTTAAACTCCGCTTAAAAACTGACCTTGTGTCACATCCTTCCAGAGCGGGGGGTTGGGTAAATACGTACGAAGACTCAACTGAGAGACATGGAAAAATAGACAAAGAGTAGGCAACAGAAACTTACTTCAATGATGTTTTAAAAGCGATCCTACCCAAAGAAGATATAGAAAAAAGGTAGAATGATATTAAAGAAAGGTTAGTTTTCTCACCTTAAGATACTAGGAAACAATTAAATAGAAAAGAATATCGACAAGATCTTCCAACACGAACTGAAACATTAAATACTCACAAACAAGAACCACCATTAGGTGGTGCCCGTGATGTAGTCGTTATCGTCGTAGGAAATGGACACGGTGACACGAGTTCAAATCCTGGACGAGACTGATTGCATTTCACATAGCACTAATACCCTTGGGAAAGGTATGAATCCAATTCATAAAATAGTAAATAGTAGGACAGACTAGGTTCTTCAGCCTTGGTTAGGCAACTGGTCTAGGAGAAGGAAAACTCTGTATTTAAACCTGTCAAACTCCGCTTAAAAATTGACCTTGTGTCATATCCTGCCGAGCGGAGGGGCTGGGTAAATAGTAACAAGAGCCACCAAAATACTGAATACCAAAATACCACACGCAAAAAAAAATTAACGCAAAAGAGAAGAAAAAATAAATGTAGAGTTAATAAATAAAATTGTGACTGAAAAGGACTACATGACAATCCCTCAGGAACGAAGACTGGACAAAGTCAAGATAGAAACCCAAAAGGGAAATAAATTATTACCAAATATCCCAACGGGTAACATCATTGAACTAGATTATGCATCAGCGACACTAGTCTGTAATAAAATCGGTATTCCCCAAAGGAACTAGTATCGAAATACAAACTCTGAATGAGAAGTTAAGCTAGAAGGACAAGTAAAGAAACTGCAACAATAAACGGAAGTACTAAAGAAGGAAAAATACACAGGGATATGTTGGGATGAAAAGGCCACACAAAACAACTGACAAGTTTGACAATGCATTTTGAAGAGATAAATCAAAAGATACTGACGAAAGAAGGAAAACTTAAAAGATACGGAGACAGGGTCAAGCAATAAAAACAAAACAGCGAAAGAAAATTATATTAACGAGTAGGAGGAGAATGCACGAGGACAAACTAACAACCGGATGCAAAGGAAGCAAAACAAATTTGGAGTAAAATAGGGAAACAGAAAGAATATAACAGAAAGGCTGACTGGATAAATAACATAAAAAAGAATTCCAAGAACCTGAAGATAGATCTGAGGCGGACATACACTTGGAATCGCTGAGAGCAGCGCTCAAGAAAGTTACACATTGGAAAACGCTGGGCCATGATAGTATACAAGGACTCTGCTTTAAAAATGCACGTCCATCCATAATAGACAGGCTCTGCAACTGAGTATATGCCGAGATGAAGCAAGAATACTCGGATTGATGACGTAGAGAATAACTATCCTGATTCAGAATGGACCCAAAAAGCAATTATCCCCAGCAGCTATAGACCGATGACATGTCTACCTACGATATGGAAAATCCTAACATCACAGATTCGGGATAAGATTTATTATTTCGGATCAAGAACAGTCCCTATAGTATTTTAGACAATAAACCTTTCTTCTACCACGGTTACCCAGTTGGCTGAGAGAATTCGCTTACTGTCACTCCTGCTCAACATTAAAACTCTCCAGAAGAATGTCTTCTGAGTATGACCCTAAACTGTATCTAATGTGGAGGCTATAGTTCTGGAGAAGCAGATGGGAGGAGTGCTATTACTCCCAGGTCCACGTAAGCCCAAACTGGTTGTAGTTGTTAGAATCCCAACACTTCTGAAACGTAGACCATGGAGTTATCATTTCTGAAATGAGGAAATAGTGACAAAAACACAAGTCAGGGGAACCACTTGTTAGCGGAGTTGAGAATTGGCTGATTGCATCCCTAGCAGAGGAGAAACACACCCAAAAAAGAGGGTTATGGGTCTGACACTAAACTGCATCTGATAGTGTGGCTCTAAATCTTGAAATCAGAGGTGTGGAGTACCCTTCCGTTAACATTACTCCAAGGTCAACTTTAAACCAAAGTCGTCATACATTTTAGGATTCCATCAATGGGTCTAATAGATATGTTTAAAAATTATTGCTATAGCATAAAACTGTATGCAAAAACCAAACTCTTAAGAAACAATTACGGTTTGATGTGGTTTGGTTTGGTTTGGTTTGGTTTGGCTTAATGGCATATTAACCATTAAAGGTTATTTAATGCTAAATTCTCTTTATACATATATATAAAATATGTATGATTTTGTTTGGTTGGGTTTTATGGCATATCAACAATTATAGGTTATTTGATGCCAGTTTCTCTTTATACATAAATATTAAATATATATGATTTGGTTTGGTTGGATTTTATGGCATATCAACCATTATATAGAGAAAAATTGAAAACAAGGTAATCCAAGTAGAAGGAGAGATTTATTGAGATGCAAAGTCGACACTATAGCGTTTCGGCTCAAATGAAACATCATCAGGGCTGTGAGGGACGATATTAGTGATGTTAAATCGACGATGAATGTTTAAAAGTACATAATACAAAAACCAAGGGAAAATTTGTATAACAAGAAAAAGTTGGCCGTTTAATTATTGAATCAGCGTTTGTTGTTTTAAATTACGTCATTTGACTTATTAGAAATATTGTATAGAATTTATGTTCCGTTTGTTTATCGAGAAAGATTTCGAATCAAAAGGAGGAAGAGAAAGAAAGACAAAAAGAAAAAGAGAAAGAATAAAATTATGATATATGTGGATTTTTTTTTTCATCATACAACGTGTGAAAGCACGTGCGATATCATGTCCTCATCAGCCGCCATCCATATACTAACTAAAGATATTGTAGCGACCTAAAATAGATTTGCTCAAGTAAGGAGAACTACTATAAAAGCCCGGACGAGTATTTACAGAATAACAGAGTGAAATATCACCGGCCTCGAAAATTCGTCTTAGGCTTTTATTATGAATGTAAATGAGCATCTTTGCAGAACTGAAAGTTAGGATTAGATTGAGAAATGTGTTGAAGAAATGCATTGTTTAAGTTACCAATTCCAATTTTTCTTTTGTGTTCTTTCTATCAAACGTGAAGGTTTCGAGATGTTTCACAAATATATTTCAATTTACAATTCTTGCAAGCGATACGAAAACACCGGCGTCAGAAAATATGTTGCGTTGAGGGCTAGAATGTACTAAATCACGGACCGTTTTAGAAGGTAAAGAGGTAGTTTTAATATCGTGTTTATTTAAGTTGTTTATTATGCTGTTGGTTGAAGAATTGTTAAGCAAAGTTTGGAATCTCTAGGGGAACTAGTTTTATAAGATTGTGATTTGGCATTAGTTCGAGGTTGATTCTTATTGTGGATTTTGAGAGCTTTGGATTTAGCAAAGTCAATAAAAGATTTGAGGTAAAGAAAGGAGCTTTCTATGTGGTTGAATTCATCACTTAAATATTTCGAGGAACAAATGCGTAGAGCTCTGAGATAAAAACCTATGATGATAACTCTTTTGGTGGTGTTGTTGTTGTGGGGTGAATAAAAATGTATGAGGTCGTTTTTACTGGTGGGTTTACGGTAAACCTTGAATTCTAGTTTGTTAATATTCTTAATGAGTAAAATGTCCAGAAAAGATAGTGTTGTTGGATTCAAGTTCAAATGTGAACTTTATAGAAGGTTCTACATTGTTCAGTCTGTCAGTGATGCTATGTAAATCAATAATCCTTTGTTAATCTATTCCAGATATATCATGATTTCATACTTTCTCTTTTTCTTTTTCTTCCTCCTTTTGATTTGAAATCTTTCTCGAGGAAGGAAATTACTTAATAAATAATTGATACTCACCAAAAGTAAGCGGACAGACAGATGCTTTTATGGCCACTGAGATTCCACTGAGTAACTCTACATAATAGAATTTTTTTTTTTTTTTGTTGAATGAAAGTTTTTGCCTTAATCATTTTCTTTTCGAAAAATCGTATTAGGGTCATCAGGAGAGAATGTGCACCGTTTCGGGGTCTACCTCTCGATCGTTTTATTTGCACACCGGCTCCTCACTGAATATAAATGTATATATCACTAAGGCCCTATTATTTTTTTTTTCATCATACAACGTGTGAAAGCACGTGCGATACCCTAACCTCATCAGCCGCCAACCAGGATGATAACACAGTTTCGGTAGCTCAAGGTGGTACTGCCACTCCTGGCGCTACCAAGCATCTTTTGCCACCGGACAGGGTATTTAAAAGAAATATATATCTATACATTCACAGGATCAACTAAAAGCAGACATTACATTGGACGTTCGTTCATCTTCATTTTGGTGCAGTTTGTGATTTAAAAACCCGTTTACTTACGGCCGTTGATGTCATAGCAACCGTTTCTTGATTTTGCGTAATCATACGAGAAAGGTGGTTCCGCGTGTATATCATTCATGTTGAAATCCTTTCTATATCCGTTATTTATTCGGTTCGTTTTCTTTCCTTTATGCGTTACTGCCCAAAAGCACCCGAGACAAACGTCATATATAATTCTGCTGAAAGATGTTATTTGTTGATCAATGAATAACATCTTAATATAAATGTATATATCACTAAGTCCCTATTAGTTAATCGCAAACCTTAGCTTAGCTGTTGACTCAGAAGTGTAACGGCGAAATGTGATTTGAAAAATAACTGCGTGCGTTATAAGAATATTACGTGACTCTCGTTGCACATTCGCGATCGAGAGTCAGTTTAACGAACTTCATTTTGAATTGTTCCAAGGAATATTTTTTGTTCCATATCCACATGGGACTATTTTCCGTTATTTCTATGAGGCGTTTTATACATTTGGCTCAATTGAAAATGGAACATAAATTCTATACAATATTCCTAATAAGTCAAATGACGTAATTTAAAAAACAAACAAACGCTGATTCACTAATTAAACGGCCAACTTTTTCTTGTTATACAAATTTTTCCTAGGTTTTTGTATTTTGAACTTTTAAACATTCATCGTCGATTTAACATCACTAATATCGTCCCTCACAGCCCTGATGATGTTTCATTTGAACCGAAACGTTATACTGTCGACTTTGCATCTCAATAAATCACTCCTTCTACTTGGATTACCTTGTTATCAATTTTTCTCTATATATTGTCGAATTGCACTCCATTATTTTGGTCTAGTGGGTAGAGTGTTCGCCAATGACTCGGGAGACCTGAGTTCAGTCCCAGTTTGCGTCATACCAAAGACTTTAAAAATGGTACTTGATACCTCCTTGCTTAACACTCAGCAATATAAGGTACGTATCAAGAGTAAAGGGGCGCAATCCAGGGAAAGAAGTATCAACCTACCCTATACCTCAGTGTAGTAGCTATTGAAAAGGGAGCCTTCTGGTCACCCTAGACTACGGTTGCCAACTTTACTTTTTTATTATTTACTTCCATATCAATCATTGCATGTTATTTAATGTCATATATCTCTGTATAAATATATATCAAATATATAGTTTGTAAACACATTTTGTTGATATCATGTTTAAACAAGCCTGAGCTCATTTCTCTTGCAAACAGTTAAATGGTTTCAAGTATTTCTATCAAGTACGAATCATTCTATTAACTATTAATCATCTGTATGCTCAAAGTTAGAAGGTTACAAGTAATATTATTTAACAGTAACAATTTAACAGCAATCATTTGTTAGTCCACATTTAAATAGATATACGTACATATGATTTTTAAGTGAATAGGTTGTGGGTAATTTCATTTTTAAATGAGTTAAAACTAATTGGTTTGCGCACTTGTATTCTTGTTGTTTCTACACGTTAAATGGTTTTAATAATTGCTATCTAACACAAATAATTCTATTCAGTATTGATAATTTGTTTTAAAGACAGTGAACTGGTTATAAGTATTGCTATTAAACACTAATTATTGTATTGAACAAGATTTATTTGCTCACAGTTAAATGGTTCCAAGTATTGTTATGTATCATTAACAATCCAATTAAACATCAGTCATTTGTTTACACACAGTTAAATGATCAAACAGTTCTATTTCTAACAATTCAGTTAAATGCGAGTCATTTGTTTGCGAACTGTTTAAATATCAAACAGTTCTATCAGCCCCTTAGATAGGACCTCATCAGGTGCAACCACTCCGGGTTAGAGGGTACCCGGGAGCAATGGCAATAAAAGGGTACTCTTCAAAGCTCCAAGACTGGTGCCTCGCTATCAGATTGTTTACTGTTATATCCAGGACATTCGTTTTGGAGGGTCTTGCTTCTCAACAGAGATGAAGTCGCTTTATTCAATAGCTCCAGCTGACTGGGCTGAAACAACACAAAAACTGCAATCAACGCAATTCCCTAACCTCTAAGCATAGAATAATCCTAGACATGCCGTTTAAATGAATCAATCAATCTTTAAAAAACTATACAAAAACTATAAACATGAACATACAATGAACGAAATTCCCTAACCACTGGGCATATAATAAACCTAAATGAGTTGACATGCCGTTAGAGTGAAAGAAGATACCGGAAGAGAGCCAAAATATTAAGTGGCTGAAACCCTGTCACTACAAAAAACCAAAATGAAGACCTTGGTCAACTGTCTCTGAAGCTGGTTCTTCATAAATGTGCCTTTGAGCTGAAGTTGATTTATTTCAACTAATATAAGGCTAAACAGAGCTATTAGTCATAATTATAGCAATGATAGTAATAACGCAATCGTGTTGGTAATGGTGGTGTCAATTGTCAATAATGACAGACTAAGAGGGAGAGTAAGGAGGAATTAATATGGGGAGAGTAAGAAGACGGATGAAAAAGATGATAAAAAGAAAGAAACAAGCTAATGACATAAATGTTTACCTAAAAGAAGACTTTCTTCCCCTACTCTGTGTTCTTTTTCCTTCTAGATGTTATCTTCAATTAATACCGATAAGAAACGCTCATTAATATGACATGAGGTCCGGAATCGCATGAAGTCTCCAAGATTCTGAAGACTTATTTAAAAAGAATTAAATATTGATGGTTACATTAACTTCAAATTTGAAATTCGGGCAAACAAGCCGATTGAAATGCATTTTTAAAAAATTGAACAAAAAAAAAAAAAAAAAGAATGTTGTTTAAAAACTAGAATACATTACGAATGAAATGCTCTCCGAACCCTAAACCTAACCTTACCGCGTTATGCATCTACTACTACTACTACTACTACTACTACTACTACTACTAAAAACAACATTAGCAGTAGCAGCAGTATTTGTGTTCGTCGGTTAAAGCGTAGGGGTTAGTGAGTTGGGATGGGGAAAAAAAAGTCGAATATTCAAGAGCGGAAAGTGAGGTCATTCGATTAAATGTTCTTTTACAAGAAAAGTCGATATCAAGATGATTGAATTTGTAGATCAGTAGATACATCACGAAAACGATTGAGATAGGATCATTTTCAAACAGTATTTGATATCAACGAACTAAGATTTATACAATATCGCCGATAAATATGTATACACCTAACATTTATCTTATAAAAGGTTAATTTTCTTCTTAAGCAAACATATCTTCTATAATGTCTCATCGAATATTCTACAATCAAAATAGTTACTATTAAGCATTAGATAGATAGATAGATAGATAGATAGATAGATAGATAGATAGATAGATAACAATGTATTAAGATAGATAGATAGATAGATAGATAAATAGATAGATAGATAGATAGATAGATAGATAGATTGCAATAGACTAAGATAGATAGATAGATAAAAATGTATTTAGATAGATAGATAGATAGATAGATAGATAGATAGATAGATAGATATACTAAAAAAGGGTTTCCATTGAAATTAAAAGATATAAAGAAGTGTATAGGTAAACACATATATGCATCTGAAAGAAAGAAAGAAAGAAAGAAAGAAAGAAAGAAAGAAAGAAAGAACCGTATGTAAATAATGACATTGATGAGTGATCTTACAGAAAACTAGAAAATTAATTTAAGAGATAGAAAGAGGCAGAGACGATGGGAGGAAGAGAAAAAAGAGAAGTGGAGGGAAATAGAGAGAAAGAGAAGCAGAGGGAAATAGAAAGAGAGAAAGATGGAAATAGAAAAAGAAGAAGAGAAAGACAGAAAGAGAGACAGGAAGAAAGAGAGCCAAAGAGATACAGAAAAAAAAGAGAGAATACCGACAGAAATTATAAAATAAAAATGACGGTCGTGCCTATAATAATCTGAGTAATATAAACGGCACTAAAACTATTGCGTTTAAATACCAATAAAAGAGAATTAAAACAGCATTCAGGTTTAGTGAGTAGAGTGCAAGAGATTTGTGACGACTTACTGTTTTTATCTGCAAAGCTTAGTCTGGCATAAGGCTAAAAGTATGGAGCACTCATTAAAAATCGAACTGACTGACAATGTTTCACTAGACACCCAAAAAGATTCAGTAATTTCAGGGGTGCAGCCATTCCAAAATTTGACATTATCACCCTCGAAGAGCAGTAGAAAAGTGATAGGGTGACATCAGGATCAAGAGAGCGTTTTTAGTTGTTGTTATTGTATATATGTGTTTTCTTTTTTTTTCTTTTTTTGTTTTCGTACTTTTATTTTCGTTTT